>CM041782.1:164423468-164868806 GCA_023374045.1 Limonium bicolor
TTGTACAGATCTATGTTGATGATATCATTTATGGTTCTACAAGTCACACCCCTCTGCGACCATTTTGCTAACCTTATGAAGCAAGAGTTTTCCATGAATGAGTTAGGAGAGCTCAAGTTCTTCTTAGGATTACAAATTCAGCAGGAAAAGGACGGGATCAAGATTCATCAACAAAAGTACATCAAGGAACTCCTTGATAAGTACAACTTAAAAAATGCCAAGAGTATGTCCACATCAAGCTGTACATCTGCCAAACTGCATCCTGATGATGACGGAGTCGGTGTCAATGCCACCGAATATAGAGGAATGATAGGGTCCCTCTTGTACCTGACTGCCAGTCGCCCAGACATTCTCCATGCAGTCTGTCTTTGTGCTCGCTTCCAAGCAGCACCAAAACAGTCTCACCTCAAAGCAGTCAAGCGTATCTTTCACTATCTTAAAGGTACAAGTACACCCTATCTATGGTATCCACGATCTCCTACTTTTACTTTATCTGGATATAGTGACTCTGATTGGGCTGGTTCTCTCCAAGATCGAAAGAGTACTTCAGGTAATGCACAGTTCTTGGGTCTTTGCCTTGTTTCATGGTCCTCCAAAAAACAAAACTCCGTAGCACTGTCTACAGCGGAGGCAGAGTATGTCTCTGCTGCAGCATGTTGCTCCCAACTCCTTTGGATGAAACAACAACTTCAAGACTATCATGTCACCCAAGAACAAATCCCAATCTTTTGTGACAACAAAAGCACAATCAAAATATCCGAAACCCTCCAACACTCAAGAACCAAACACATCGAAATACGTTTTCACTTCTTGAAAGACTGTGTCGAGAAAAAGCTTATCCAACTTGACTTTGTGCCCACAGAAGATCAACTTGCAGATATTTTTACTAAACCATTGTCTACAGCGAGATTCGAAGCACTGCGATCAGCAATCGGATTGACTCCGTCTACCTAGACGGTCGCATCTCCATGCCCCTACCGCAATCTTCAGCAGGTACTCCCTCATGTCTCATAGAGTCTGTCTTTGTTTGCACTTGAATAAGTGAAATGTGTTTTATTACTTAGCACGCCTATTACTCTAGTGCTACTATCCACGTCATCTATCCGCACCTAACCCGCCTAAATCGTCGCCCTTAATCTCGCCCTACCCTGACGTCGCCACATTTATCTCGCCTGACACACGCAATCTGCAACTTCCAGCCTTTATATCAATCACCCGTCCAGTCCATCTCTCTCACTTCCACTCCCTTTACACCCAAGCATCCTCCAATTCCAAATGGCCGCAAAACTTCAACGAATCCAAATCCCAATCCCAGCCGACATCTTTGCCGATCCCATTCGCCTTCAGGCGTACCTCCAATCGATGGCAAACACTAATCCATCTCCACCCACCACCACCACTCACTCTCCCCCCGCTAAAACCACCGCTACTTCGTCTCCAACACACTCCTCCACCCCACCACTTGAAACCCGCGACCCATCCACTCATCAAACACCGCCATCCGCTGCACACGAACAGAAATTCTTGATACCGACATTGAGGAGGTCACCCCAATTCAAACCCTGCCCCCATCTCCAACACCCCAAGCTACCATACCTCCTGCCGCAAACCCAGCCTACCGATCCACCACAAGATCATACCACCAAATCACCCACAAATCTCCTACACCAACCCCACAAGCATCCCCCACTAAATCCGCAACACCACCACAACAACCTCCACCCAAAACCGCAAGAGAAAAGGCCAAACCTCTCCCGACCCACCGCCAAAGAATCCTTCGTTCCTCTGTCAAGGCACAACCTGTCTCCTCTGGTTCCGGTGAGTCGTCTCCAGTCCAAGAAACTGCCCACGGCCAGCCACGACGCCTCCACTGGTGCTACCTCCGCCAAAGATCAAAAACCTCCGAAGCCGCACCGACGGAGTATGAAGGTCGACCCACCACATTCACACGTTACATGCTCGGGGACCCTGCCTCGGAACGGAATATCGTTAGGGGTAAGTTCCTTGACTTCTCTTGGGCTCTATCTTCCAACCTAGGGGAGTTAGTTACTATGTTAGAAGTTCAGGGGTGGAAACATCTATTCTGTGAGATTACTAAGTGGTATCCCACAGAGTTTGTCGACTTCTTTCAAAACTTGTTATCCGAAATGGTGCTGCTCAGTCTGTTGTTAATTCCACCCCAATCTTCTTCGATCTTGCAAAAATTGTCCCAAGTCCTTGGCGTTCCTGCTACTGGCCTGTCATTCTATGAGAAAGGAATTCTTCCTGAGATTCCGGGGTCCCACAAAATAAATCTATCGTTTTTTCTCTCCTCCAAGAAAAATTGGCTCCCCCATACCCCGTGGCGATCTCTCCATTTGACACCAACTCCTTCACATTCTGGTCATCAAAATATTGTCCCAAGGAAGGAAGGAAATCTCATGGTCAACTGCTTGGACCTCACCATAATGTACTGTATCATCAATCGTCACTCTATCAATCTGGCTCATATAATCAATCCTCCATCACCTGGCCCAGTCGAAACACCCAAACCTTTGTACGTTGGTTGCCTCGCATATTCAAAATCGCAACACTTGTCAGTAAAAAGGGTGAGGTCTTGTTTGAGGGAGTCGATCAGGGTGAGAGACTCTTTCTGGTCACCCTGTTTAAACTGAGTGCATTCTAGGGTATCATGAAGTTCCTTTTGAAGGGAATCAACATGACGCCTTGATTCTTGTAGATCTAACCTGAGAGAACAAGAGATGGTTTTGTGTTCCTCAGCTCATCTCTTAGGGCATACATAAGACTTTTTGAGATTTCGAGTTCCTCAGATAGCTCGGTTATCTTGCTGGTAAGACTTGCTTTGAGGGAGTTGTTCTCGGAGACAATTTTAGCAATTAAAGTCATAAATCCCATGGGGGTAATACGATAAAGGTCTGTTTCAAGATGAGAGCGAGTTACCTCATTGTCGGGGATCATGGACTCCGTCGTATCGTGTGCCATGAGACATACTAAGCCGCTGGACTCTGTGTCTGGATCGTCGGAGTCTGAATCACCCCAGCCAACAGCTGCCATCAGCGATCTCCCTTGAGGTTTTCCATACTGATTCTTGAGTAAGGGACATTCCTTCTTGAAGTGACCGGTTTTGTTACAGTTAAAGCAAGTTACAGAGTTGAAGGCTTGTTGGAGGGGTTTGAGAACGACCGACTCTGACGATTTGGTTGGTTACGCATGAATTTTGGAAGTTCTTAACTATGAAGACGAAGTCTTCCATAGTCTCAGCCTCACTTTCTTCATAATAATATCTACCAGCTATGCCCTAGCTTGTCTGATTTGAGTATCAGCGACATAGGCTCCTTCTTGAGTGAACTGAGTTGAATTAACCTGCAAGGCTTGATCATTCAAAGTAGTAGACTTACTAGAAGAGGGAGAAGAAGTAATACCACACTTCTTTCGAACATCTTCTTGTATTTATCTACAGATTGTAGATAGGAACCTAGGTCTTGACAGCTCCATTTGGATAAATCCTTGCATGCTTTGGTAGAGATTACCGTTTCTGCCCACTCTTCTCTTAGACTGTCCAGCAACTTGTGCAAGACACTCTCTCTATCTGGCAAGATGCTGACTTCCTGCATAGTAGTGGTTAGTAAATAGAAACGATCAAGCACTTCTTCTAGAGACTCACCGGGTTTCTGCAGGAAATTTTCATAGTCCATTCGAAGTTCTTGAGCTTTGCATTTCTTTAGCTCAGTGACTCCTTCGTGAGTTGCTTGAAGGAGTGTCCAGATCTCATTAGCGGACTTACAGTGGTTTACTCTCCTTTGTTCTGGGATGGACAAGCAAGTGTATATTGCGCGTGATGCTTGACGATTCAGCTCGTACCTCTTGCGATCTGCAGCAGTCCATGTGGATCGGTCTGGATTGACTGCAAGATCTCCTCCAGTGACTATTTCCCAAAGCTCGGAGTTGACAGACTCAATGTGTTGCTCGATCTCGTTTTTCCAGTGGTCGTAGTTGGTGGAGGTGAGTCTGGGATGCTCGAAGTGCATTTTGTTGTTTTGATTGGCGAAGAGGTCTGCCATTGCTTCGTTGATTGACCGTTAGCCTAAGCAAGGCTCTGATACCACGTGTAGGATCGGGTGGCTAACTCAAACCAATCAGAGGTGTGAGTCTAAGGATTGGTTTGACTCAATCAGCCTTCTTAACTGAGAAGCACTCTGTGAGGTAGAGGCACTCAATCGAATTAACTAAACTAATGATGCGGAAGACTTTTGCGGTAATTGTAGCGAAACGATGGAAAGAGAGAAGGACTCTGTGGAACTCAGCAAGATACACAAATAAGCTATTTCATTTCCTGGTCAAACAAAATAACTTACAGATGCCCACTAAGTAGAAAGGATCTACTTAGCGGTTTTCACTCACTTACCCAACACACTCTCTAATCAGAACAATGATAAGCGTAATGAAACTAGGATCTTCCTAGGTAGAGTCTATCTTAAGGTGCTAACTAACTTGGTACGTATTCTCTCTCTTTCTGACTTACAATGCGATTCTCTTTCTCTCTCTAAGCTCTGAAATAATCCTCAATGAAAGCACAAGGAAAACTGACTATTGCACATCTTATTTATACTCTAAGCACAACATCAGGTCGAAGGAGTTAGTTCCGAGAATACCGGAACTAACTTAGTGGGCAACTTCCAACGGCTTTGAAGTGGTCTTCTTACTTGGGCCGCGATCTTCGGATGTTGAGGAAGACCTTCATGACCGTTGTGGCACTTAAGGTGTTCCGAGTTGACTCCTGATTTTCGCAACAGCACGAGAGAGTCTGTGAGGTCTTCTTTGTTGCGTCGGACTCTATCGAAGAGGCTCACTCTTTGTGTCTGTCAAGTGATGATTGACTCTGTCGCAGTGAAAGGCTATCTCTGCAACACCTCGATGTCCCAACAGTTTCCAGTTTGAATCCTACGGTTTAATAATAGGACAATCAAAGCTTATTGTTTGTTTCTATCTCTTAGAAACGTGGTTAATCCACAATCTCAATGGCTTCCAAAAATAGGTCGATTAGGTGTAATAAATAGAAGATTTAGAATCACAGGATTTAGTATATAATGCTAGGAATTTTTACGTGTAAATAATTGTTACAAGCCAAGGGATATGTTTCCCTACTTTTAAATTTAATTTACACTCATTTTTTTAGTGTTTATACTAATTCAAACTCTTATATAACTTACACTGCCTTCATTGCAAGTGTCAAGGAGAGTTATTCGTTACCATGTTTATTGTTAAAAATTTATATTACATATGGGGTTAACCTTATTTGTTCTCTTGCGCTCTTTATTCGCATTCATAGCTTGAGCTGTCATAGAAGACATATGCTCGTATAGAACCATAAGAATAGTGTGGGACATGTGCCTCCAAAATAGGGTAGGTATATTTAATGGTACTTAGCCCTCTAAAATGTATCAATACTCCTCAACGTTTTAGGTTTACAACCTCCAAATTATATGTATATTTGTAGCATTTGGTATTGCTAATTAGGTAGTTCTCCCGACCTTAGAAAATATGGGTTCAAAGTTTGTTCTCTCCCCTTCATTAATTAAGAGCCCAGCACTGTTATATATTGATACTAGCTGAGACCCTTGGTATTTGTTTAGGTATTTAAAACCCGTGCCTAACCATGATGGATGTTTAATTATATACTTTGAGATTCTGTTTCTCTATTGTCATATTTCAAGGTTTCGCACTATTTTCTCTCGGAGTTAATAAGGGATTGTAAGATTTTCCAGTTCTGCACTGAGCGGTAAGCTCGGTGCCTGGGTATCTCATAAAATTTCAGTGTTTTCTCTTTACATGTAGGTCTTCATCAAACCCTTTTGACAATTCATATAGTCTTAAGTATTTCATATTAGCTAATGTATTCCTTTTCATGACATCTGCTCGTTATTTAGGCAGGTCATAATTTGTAGTTACTGTAAGTTTGGACAGTTAATAACGCCCTTCGACGGATCGAGCAAAACTAACCTGTTATTCCTCACTGTACTATCTCACACCATGTAAAACTCAGCATCATCTCCCATGGAGAAGGATATAACTGGTATCCCAATCCTTACCCGTACTCATCATATATAATTTAAGTTTTGATCCACTCTCATATCCTGGAATATAAAATCCTTCAAGGCTTATCCCCAAGTTCTACATTCATTTATAATAGTTATTTGTTCATTTATAGTTAAGTATTTCTTGAGTAGGATCATGTCGGGTCAAATTACTTGGCATTATGCCTCTGGATATTCCCGACCTTCTCACATAGGCTCAGGTGACCTCGGTCTCAGAGGTAAGGGAAACAAATGTCGAAGTATCCTATTAGGTGAGAGGTTACCTAAGTTAGCTCTCTCTAAATTTTGATACTTACTAACACATACTAGTCTTCATCGACTGATAAATATAAACACACATTCATGCATTATGCATTAGGTTTAAGTTCTAGGCTTACCGGTTTCGCGCTGAGCGTTAGCCTCAGCGCCTGAAGTTCCCACTGTATACGGGGTGTTTCTCATGGAACTATCTCCTTTCCCTTCTGACTCCCGGATGAGGGTGGTTGTCCTGCCGGTCCTCTAGTATAGGTGTTGTTCTGCGGTGTCTGGCCTACTATTGGTCCGCCCGCCTCAATAACTGGTGTCCTCTGTGAACCTCTAGCTCCCTTGTATACTCGGCTCCCTGGATTGGAAAAGCATTCATACTCTATGTGACCTTCCTTTTTGCAATAGCGGCACTCCACCTTCCTTCCTGCGCAATCTACGCCTGGGTGATTCTTCCCACAGCGTTTATAGTAATAGTGACATCGGGTTGACTTATTGCCTCTAGGTGGTGTTGTTCTTAGTGGCTGAGCATCAATAGCTGGGCCGGTCAGACGAGGGACCTGCTCCTTCGTCTTCTGACCATGGAAATCCTTCCGCCCCTTCTTCTTTTCAAACAATTTCTTCCCCTTCTTGCAGAATCTGCCCAGAGGTTGCTCCATCATCATCTCCTTCAGTACTCTTCCTTTTCTTTCTTCCTGTGTCGGAATAGTCGACTCCTGGTATATAGTCCAACAAGCTGGTGATCCGCGCGTAGTACTGGTCAACTGTTTGACTCCCTTGGATTAAGATCTTGATCTCCTGCCTTCTTCTCTGTTTTAGGTTTTCGGGGTAGTACTTCTCCCGCAACACTTCTACAAACACTGTCCATCCTAAGTCCGGTGTAGCTCTACGTGGCCCTCCACAGACCGCCACCAAACGTCAGCCGCGTCCTTCAGGTTGTATGCGGCGATGTCGACCTGCTGGTCTTCGGGAACTCTGCAATGAATTTCTCCAGTGCGGCGGGCTCCGGTTCCCCTGAATAAATTGGTACTCTCGTGTCTACAACGCTCTTCAACCAGTTGGTTTCCCTGGGCAGCGGCGGGTGGGGTATGGCTCCCGTAAGTTGAGCTTCTAGCTGCTGCGCGAAGTCTGCCATGGCCGCTGCTAGGCCTGGTACTGCTGGAACATCCGCCGGTGTCTCGCCACTGCGTCCACTGCTGCCTCCACGTGGTCTTCCTCTTGTCGACATCTAAGATAGTATATTATTATTTCTACTCGGTTGCTACACCGTATCACAAACATGTAAGAAAGCTAACTACTAGCATTAAGATATCCCTAGAATTTTCTAGGTCACAAATCCTCACAGACGTTTCCCGTATCCCAATATTCCTATGCTCATTGTCCTAGACTCAGTATCCTTCATCAGAGCGGTACTCCACTCTGATATCACTTTTTGTAACACCCCTAGTCCTAAACCTGTAACAACGTCGCAAGTCGTAGCATAATAAATAACAATTCGCAGCGGAAAATAAAACTATCTACCTTGGTGTTACACGTCGTTACTCACCCTCGTGAGCAACAAGGCATCCCTATTCTTTCCAACAATACAACTCCTCACGCTGTGATGAACAGATACTGAGCACTCTAATTATTACAACCCAAATCCAACTAAATGAGCAACTAATGAAACACAACAATCCCCTTAATACATTACATAATTAAACCAACGGCGTTTGTTGAAAACACAACAGCTACCCCCTTGTCCCGCGCTCCGGCTTGAGACTTCTTCAATAACCTGGAATGTTTGGCCCATTGAAGGGCTCATCAATCGAAATGCTGGTATGCTAAATGTAGTCTTAAATCATCAAGATTCCTTAAGTCATTTTAGCCATCTTGATATTAGATTCTTTACATAAAATGCCGGTTTACAATAACAACAGTAATAACTGTGAACATTTAAACAATCACATAACAACTCACATGTAAACAACAACGTACAATAGTACACAACATCAATAACCACACATCAATAAACCATAGTAATAATCAACAATCTCACCTCAATAACAATAGCCAATATCCACACATTAATAATCCAAACACGATCCGCGTATTAAACTGTACTTGTTAGTTGGCCACCTGGCCCTTATCCTTTAAACCAAATCATTTAACCTTTTCCAATTAAATTCCACCTCAGGCGTCATAATAAGACAAACCTTAATAACTTATTAGTGGACGTTAGTCCCCTGGGTTCCAGTGGAACCGTTACCAGCTGACCTTATGGCCCTGGACAAATATGTATATTGACCGATCCGGTCGAACCTGTGCACCAACGGCAGTGCCTTCCGCCATCCCCGAATGTAGCTGATGGATTTCCTTTGAGTGACTCCCCATTGAAGTCTCTCGTAGTGATCACGATGCGTAACCAGAAAGTCGAAACAGTCTGGATTCCTCCCTTTATAAGTTAGCCCTTTTTGTCAGTGGTACAATATCCAATATTTGAATTAAGACCTTAACAGTTGACCTTTGTTACGTTCAATAATACCTAAAGATCAGTTTGTCTTTTTCCCAGTTTAGATGTATAAACTTCCAGTCATAGGACGTTCGCGTAACAATACAACACAACAAAGTCGGGCAATACAGTATACAATATCCTATACATAAAATCACAGATATCACTCTTAAACAATTAACGCATAACGTCTGGACCTTAGGATAATCCTTAGGACATTCAGACCACACAATTAACATATCGTACACCGTTGTAATGCTAGCGTGAAGTATCACGCTTGTCCGGTGCTCCTTGTCGTTCTACGATCTGGAATATGCATAACACTATGCGTCAATTCCTAATATTAACTTAATTCGGTATGTCTAAAAAGATGTCATGCCCCGACAATTAATCCCCCCATAAACTATTCTAGTTAAGTTTGTTCGGGTTTTCGACTGTTCGGGATTCACTTAAATTTCTCGTTATTAAGTGATAATAAACGTTAGAATATCCTACCACTCAGGATTAATCCTTTATAATCTTTACAATTCATTTATGGAATATAAATCTTGATTATGTACATATACAGTCACTCGTGTATGATTTGCACACACAGATATATATATATATATATATATTGTCAATAGAGTTGACTTGGTCAACTATGTTAACTTGGTTAGTTTATCCAAGTGCATAACTCCATATAATTCATATTTCAAGACTTATATCATATTAATCGTTCACCATTTAATACATTATACCTTAACATTAGAATATATATCTAACATGTTATAATTTATCATTCCATCACATCATCAAGATTATGTGGTTCCCAACCATATTACATAATCTCATTAATTTCAAGCAATCCTATATATATACATATATATATATATCATATATATATATATATATATATATATATATATATAGATATATATATAGAATGAAGATCATTTGTTAAATGATATATTTTATCATTTCACGTGAGATTGATTATCTCACATATTTGTGATGTTTTACACAAACTAACACTAAGAATTTAATCTTAATGTTACGTAATATTATAATACCATATTAACTTCTAAAGTTTATCTAATACCCACATTATTTTATAACTCTACTAATTCATCCCTTGCCACACATTCATGTGAATTCCCATGCTTATACTAGTTTCATTATAATGGCATTAATACTTTATATTTGTCATAGCATTTTATAACATTATAGACTATATTTTAAAATTTAATCCCAACATATAATATTCTCACAACAGCCCATTCCTTCCATTAATTACAATTTGACCACATAACATTATATAATATTACAATTATATTATTATATTTATATATATCCTCATTCACTTATTAAACTAAATGCTAATTTATTTCACAATTAATCTATATTTATGTCAAGACGGAGCTAACTTAACCATAACAGAATCAGAAAACTTGTGAATAGACAGCTCTTGGTACAGCTTTAAAAGTGCACTCATGTCTTTAAGAAGAACTAAGTTTTTCTCTCCTGCAGAATGAAAAACTAGAAACCTCCGAGAAGCTAGCATCAAAAGCAGGTTACAGAACTTGTCAACTAGCTAAAAAGTTCTGCTTCTTTTCACTTCAGGCCACCCTAGTGCACCGTGATAGAACATCAAAGGGAATTGACAATCCATTGCTCAAAGTCAAACGATCAAGCTAAGGTGGTAGCAACAAATAAAGTTGAAGGTAATTTGTTATGTCCCAAATCTCATGGTACAAGAATCGACAAAGCAGAATCCTCTAATACTTAAGGGAACAGATGTTATTCTTTTCGATACAACAGACAAAAGCACCTCAACCAAAATGATTGGTCTCATAAGATTTATGACTGAAAGCACAAGCGGATTCACTTTCCAACCCCAAATACACTTAGCTACTGAAATCACCTATTAATACTAAACCAAGTACATCCCTCTGAAACTTCCTCGCATTAATTAGATACCTCCAAAGATTAGGCCTTATTTATCAAACCGTGAAGTACAAACCATATTGGACTAAATATAAACAAAACGCTAAACTAACAAAACTTGTAGATTTTTATCCCATCTGAATTATATCCCGATTAGTGGAAATCACATGTCTAAACACTATAAACAACCGAAATTTGTCAATTAAAGGATAATTAAGACTTAAAACACTAGAAATTCCAACCACCAATACTTAAATACCGCAACTTACATGTTAACAACCAGCACACTGAAAATTTTCAACACTACACTCTCCAGATTATACAACTAACTTCACCCACCTAATTATGCAAGTAATAAAACAAATTTGTTGCGATTTCCTTTCCCTAACCGCACCTAGATCCCAAACATGTACAGGCTGTGAGTTAGTAGTTGTTCACATATCAGATTCATATCAATTCAAAGCTGAAGAGGAATTTTACCCCCAAACTGCCGATTAAACCAGTATAGCACCACTGCTATTTCCTCACCCTGATGTTGATATCAGCTATGCTCCTTTGTTTGAATTAGCCTGGTGTGCGAACACAGCAGTTTCAGATTTATTCCTTCAGAGGCGTGGAAACAGATTGCAAATGAAGATAGGTGCAGCGCTTGTCTGGAAGATTAAAAATAGAAGATGAAGATGCAGGTTCCATGATTGTTAGTTTGGTTACAGATTTACCGTGAAAGAAATGAAGACAGGCGCACAAAATTACTGGTCCTGGAAGAAATGTTCTCTGCCCCAGAAATCTAGTATGTAAACGTTGCAGTCCCAGTTATTTATCACTGTAGATGCAGGAAGAGAATGAAGATTGCACATCAGCTGGATGTCAAAGTTCCATACTTGATATCATTAGGCAGAAGGCTCAAGAGCATCACCGTTTCTGCAATGACTATCCCTTGCTGCTTCCCAATCTGGTGTGCGATTTTTCTTCCCCCAGGTGTAACAGCAGGAGTGCCTCACACGAAGAGAATGAAACTGGTGCAGGACATGAATGTTCTTTGTTTGCTGTGTAGGGTGTAAAATTGCCGTGAGTGAAACCAAACAGAGGCGTGGACCTGTAGGTTCCTTGTTCACCAACAAGAGACAAGAGAAGTGAAGAGAATGATACAGAGAATGAAGCAATGGTGTATTTCCAGGCATGAGAGAAAAGGTATGGAGAACGTTGTTTCTTGTTCATCGGTGAGGAAATTTTTGAGAGGAATAGAGAAAAGAAGGAATGAAGACAGGCGGCAGAGCAATATTCCTTCTTAGTTAGGGTTTACAAAAATCTGAAAAGAGAATGAAGAAATAGGAGAATAGGGAGGAGGAGCGAGCAAGTACGTGAGCCTGTTTTGCAGAACCGTGAGTTAATTAATATCTGCTACATATATTTAATTAGTTAATGCTGATTTTAGTTTGTAGTTAGGATTTTAACTATTCTTGGGCTAATCTATATGTATTTGTAGGTTATGATTAAGAAGTCTCCATTTTACTAACTTGCTAATTTAATTTATTATTTTGCTTGACAATCACATATTGTCTCCTTCTTGTAACTAGTGTCCATCCTCAAACTTATAGCATATCTAATGCTCACATTATTATTTATTTTTCTCCTTCCCCACCTTATTGTTTCGATAGTCTTAGAGTTTAATAAATCCTTCATAAATCTTATAAGTATTATCAAAAAAATTATTAAGGCATAATAAGTGTGCCCAAATCATATACTTATTATATAATCCATAATAAGACTTACTTAATAAGTCTTTTTAAATTGATGATTACTATTTACATGCCATTTTAATAATGTCCTTGCTATTATTTTATTGCCTCCTTGAACATTATACCATATGTACATTATATAATATCATGGTTGTTATTTAATTTCTCTCTTTAAGGAGTTTAACACTCTCCCTTCTAACCCGGACAATACGTTGTTTATACAAATGTACAGTTATAGTTAAATAAACTCTTTTTAACCTCCTTGGGATTCTTTTAAATGCTATTTTTTTCCTTACATATTTAAGGATATTTAACCCTTTTATTAATAACCTTCATTTAATTAATTTATTATTAATTTCGATAATTAATATTTGGAATGTTTCAATTCTCCTTATAATTGTTCCCACTTAGTCCAATATTTTGTGTAAGGTTTAATAACCTTTTGGACAATATATATTTATTTATTAAAATATATTGGAGGTTATATAATTCCTTACTCAATTTAGGGCTCATTAGCCTTTATGATTCCCCACTCAATCCCTAATTATATTTTACTACCTCCGTCCCGTCATAAGTGTCTCATTTGCTTTTTGGCACGCTTTTCCACTTCAATATTAAATATATAAGATAAAATAATTTTTTAATTTTTTTTTTACAATATATAGTTTTTCACATAAGGATTCCATTATAGAAAAAAAATTATAAAAATATATTATCTTACATGTTAAATATTGAAGTCAAACGACAAGCTCAAATAGTAAAGTGGACAAAGTGAGTGGGACGGAGGGAGTATAAATTTCAGGGGATTTCAGTCATCACATGTAACTTAATATACCCTTGTATATCATATAGTTTGTTTCTATATTGCATGTATAATTCTTTATCATGTATTATGCATCTCACCTTAGTATTTATTTTTCTAAGGTTTGTTTTTCCAAGTTTAATGTAGTATAATTCATATGTAAAAATACCTTGAATTATATAAATCCTTATTATTCCAGGTATACTCCTAACATTAGAATTTCCATATCTAATGTTTGTAATTCTTTTCCCTTTATCTTATATCATTTTAATTATGGTAATATATGGTTATTGAACCATATTATATTTTCCCCTCCATAACATATATTTATTTATATACATGTATTATGGGACTATTTATTATATGGTAAGTCTTTATAATATATATTCATTCTTTTTAATGAATACCTCTTATATTATAAATGATATAACTCTTATAACATTAAAAACCATATTATAAATTTCATTTAAAAATGTTAATATTTCCGAACCAGCACCTTTTTTCTTAAATAATTACAAAATCCACCACATAATTTATATAATGTTATAATATAGTTATATAACATATATTATGACATCTATGTCATCAAAACAATTATAACCTATAGTTATATATTGTTATAAAATACCAAACAGCCCATTAAACTCTCGGTTTTTATTTTCTCCCACCAAAACTTCCATAATTTACAAATTAACCCCAAATTATATTTCCTTGTTACACTTATAATATATACCTTATATTATAATCCTTAAACCTTAATATAATTATAACCTATGGTTATAATTCCTTAAAATAACCGAACAGACCCCATGGTCTATTCTAATTTAATTTCCACCACTTAACTTTCTATATTCACCAATTTACCCCACTTTATAACATATAGTTTCTAATTTCATTAAAACTATATATTATACACATATCTTTATAAAACCCTATATATAACTCCAAAAATTACCAAACTATACCAAAAGGTTATAAATATCATTCCTAACCTTATACTTCCTATAAGTCTCGGTTTTTACCCATATGTTACCCATTTGTAACAATGTTATGAAATATCATATATTATACTTATATAATTCATATAAACTCCAAATTTAACCAAATAAACTTCTAAAAATTCCTAATAACCTAAGGTTTGTACTACACTCCATTTAGTACCCCAAGTTTTCAGAAATCACAATATCACCCCATCTCTTATAAATCTTTTACAATTAAATAACTATCTTAATATAAGGTAGTATTTTAATTTCTCAAATTCTCCAAAGTTGGTCAAAGTCTCCTATATAGTCAACTTTGACTTCTAATACCAATTTAGGACCAAACTTTCGGTAATTATCATATATACCCTATAGTTTTCTATTTTTACAATTTTGACCCAAAACTTTATAAAATGTTATAATATTTATTAAATTCATTTAAAAACCCTAAATTCCTCTAAATTAAGCCCACGGCTTAATATTTTATCAGTAATTACCATTTGACCCCAAACTTAATTATATAAGCATAAATTAAACTAAATAAGCTTTAAACTTAAATTAAAATGGCCTAATGACATGGCCTTATTACAACTTTGCTTTATAACATAAAATTACACATAAAATAGCTCAAATTATACTATAAACTCTCGGCCTTGTTGTAGCTTAATTATTTTTCACATAATGTCATAGTTTGACCATTATGTTAATTAAATCACTTAAATGACTAGCTTAATTTATCTTAGTCATTTTTTCCATTCTTAGGTTAAAAATAACCCATATAATTAACTCCACTCTCGGCACATAATATATATATGCTAAGAAATCATAAAATCATAAGTTTAAGGTGTTTATACCTTGGTTTATCCTTAGAAGAACTCGACAACTTGGAGGAAAATTCACCACATCATTTAGACATGTTTAATACACCAAAATAAGATATGGTTACACTCCAAGCTTGAGCTTAACCATAAAGAACAATTAATGTAAGATTTAAGGCAAAAATCACCTTAAAATGCAAGGAAGTTTCCAAAGGATTTCAGCCTGAATTAAACACACCACAAGGTGTTAAATTCACCATATAAACATAGGAAATAGCTAGACAACAACAAGCTGCTGTGGTAATAGGTTTTACCATGGCAAAATGCCTTAAAGAATGGTATTTCCTTTGATTTTCGGCCACCCTTGCTCCAAATGGTTAAACAACTTAATAAACATGTAAATATGAAGATTATGAGTGAATAAACTCATAAAAATCAGAAGGAACAAACCGGATGGAGAAAGGAGATGCTTAAGGAATGTTTTTACCTTATAATGTAGATCTGAACAACCTTGGTCCCTAGCTTTGCTTCAGCCCAGATTGGTGTTTGTTCAAGGTTTAAAACACTGAGAATGAGCCATGGAAAGTGATAGATCATGAGCTCCAAGTGTAGGTAATGAAGAGATGAAGAAAAAGAGCTAAAATAAGCCTTAAACCATTACCTTAGGTGCTTAAGAGATTGATTTGTCTTCCTTACTCAAGATCACAGCTTGAGAGGGTCTGGGAACACAGAGGGCTCGGCTGGAATGGGACAAGAGGCAAGGGAATGATTGAAATGAGCTTAAATGATTGAAAAAGTAGAAAAAGGAATAGTAACAAGGTGATTCATCAAATTAGGAAGATATTTAGCACTAATGCTGAGTGATCTGTCTTCCATGCTCTATGGCTGCTGGATTCCAAGGGGTAAGAAGGGTCAATTAATTGACCATTGACCAACTTGGTCAATTTTGGTTAAAAATGCACTATTCGGGTTACTATTCACAAATGAATGCCTTATTTTCGATTTTTTTTGAAATCTTGGATTTAGACCTTCCAATGTGGTACATTATAGTACATTAGTATATCAAGGTCTAATCCAATGCTTAACACCACTCAAAACCCACTCAGAAAGTCAATTTTCTCAAAAACCGTGCTTTAAGGAATTTTAGAGCACTTTTTGTGTTAGAACATGTTTTAGAGCTTGGTTTCCTTTGAGAATGATTTTATAATGTTCATTACTTCATTATAATACTTAGGAATCCACTTTGGATCCTTTTTGAGGTCATACAATCTTTATGGTGCTTTAAAGCACATTTTTGGCTTTACCGATCTTAAGGCATGTTTTTGCCTTGTTGAGATCTTTTAGATTGTTCCCAATGGTGTTAAAATGATTATAAACCATCTTAGATCATTAATATATGATTTAATTAAGTTTTTAAGGTTAGGGGTATTTCAATCTACCCCCCTTAAAAAGGCTTCGTCCCGAAGTCCTTACTCATCTACAGTTCACCTAAGGAATCAAGTTCCACTAAGTAATCGAACAGATCATCGCTAGGGAGTAACACCCACTAGGTTCAGACCTAGTCTATATGTATCATGATTGATACAACATAAATCAAATAGCCGAACTCATGGTATAAACTCATTCATATCATAGCACTAAACAAGGTGCACATCCAACCATCATCAAAAGTACTCAGCGGTACTATATATATATATATATATATATATATATATATATATATATATATATATTATATATATATTCTCAAACAGGTGCACTAAGGCACATACATAAGATGTATCAAACATACAATCATCCACAAACATGTATGACGCAGCATACCACCAAAAACACACCACAAAAACAAGACCAATGCATAACATATGCGCAAGCCAAGTGGTGTCTACCCCCCTTAAAAAGGGTTTGACCACGAACCCGTATAAGTATCACAGCCACTACTCGAAGAGTGCTGGATACTTCGCTCTCATGGAGTCCTCTAACTCCCAAGTAGCCTCCTCCTTCTCATGGTTCGACCAAAGAACCTTGACCATGCTAACGGTCTTGTTCCTAGTCTGCCTCGTCTTCGTATCGAGAATGTGGAGTGGTACTTCCTCATATCGTAGAGCGGGGTCCAACTCTAAAGTCTCTGGCTGTAAAACGTGCGAAGGATGGGGCACATACCTCTTCAACTGTGAAACGTGAAAGACGTCGTGCACCCTCCCGAGCTCTGCTGGTAAATCCAGTCTGTAGGCTAACGGGCCCACTCGCTCCCTAATCGCATAAGGTCCAACATACTTTGGGCTCAACTTGCCCTTCTGCCCAAACCGGAAGATCCCCTTCTTGGGTGACACTCTGAGGAATACCATGTCGTCGGTAGTGAACTCAATGTCCCTCCTCCTGGTGTCTGCATATGATTTCTGCCGGTCCTGAGCTGCCCTCATGTTCCTACGGATCTGTAGGACATCCTCCTTGATCTGCTCTAGGTACTCTGGTCCTAGAAGCGTAGTCTCGCTGGCCTCATCCCAGCATAAAGGAGTCCTACACGGTCTACCGTAAAGTGCCTGGAACGGTGGCATCTGTATCGAGGAGTGGTAGCTGTTGTTGTAGGCGAACTCTATCAATGTAGACGCTCTAACCAACTCCCCTGAAATCCAAGGCACATGCTCTCAGCATGTCCTCCAGTGTCTGGAGGTCCTCTCACTCTGACCGTCGGTCTGTGATGGAATGCCGTACTAAGCTTCAACTTCGTACCCAAGGCTTCCTGAACCTGTTCCCAGAATCTGGACAAAAATCGAGGGTCCCTATCAGAACAATGTCTTTGGCACACCATGGTGCCGGATCACCTCCTTCTGGAACAAGTCCGCTAACTTCGGGACCTTCCAGGTATTTCATAGCAACAAACTTCGCCACCTTCGTCAGACGGTCACAATGACCCAATCGTGTTCAGTCCTCCCTTAGTCGGTGGAAGACCGACAACGAAATCCATCGAGATGTCCTCGAACTTCCAGCAAGGAATAGGCATAGACTGCACTAAACCGCCGGGTCTCCTATGCTCAAACTTAACCTTCTGACAGGTCAAGCATCTAGCCACGTAGTCAGCTACATCCTTCTTCATGCCGCTCCACCAGAAATGGACCTTTAAGTCCTTGTACATCTTCGAAGAACCGGGGTGGACGGATAAGGACGAGCAATGAGCCTCCTGGAGTATCTTCTCCTTCAGGTCAGGAGAAGACTCTGGAATACACAACCGGCCATTCAGTCGAATCATGCCATCATCACACAGTTCGAAGTCATACTTCTGACTCTCAAAACAACCCTCTAACATCTTCTGTCCAATACTCTGCAAATACTGATCACTCTCCTGTGCAGCTCGTATCTCATCAATCATACTACTGCTCGCTAATAGCGTAAACAATGAATGAGCTCTGCGGCTCAGGGCGTCGGCTACTACATTCACCTTGCCCTCCTTGTACCTCAGGTCTATGTCGTAGTCCTTCAAGAACTCGACCCATCTTCTCTGTCGCATGTTCAGCTCCTTCTGAGAGAAGAGATGCTGTAGACTCTTGTGATCAGATTAGATGGTGACTGTCACACCGTATAGATAGTGTCGCCAGATCTTCAAAGCGAAGACTATTACGCCTAACTCAAGGTCGTGTGTGAGGTAATTCACCTCGTGATTCTTCAGCTGTCGGGATGCGTAGGCAACTACCTTCCCGTGCTGCATAAGCACACAGCCTAGACCGGTTCCAGAGGCATCACAATATACCTCGAACCCATCGGTGCCCTCAGGAATAGTAAGAACGGGTTCCGATGTCAGGAGATCCTTTAGTGTCTGAAAGGACTGGTCGCACTCGGCAGACCATAAGAACTGGGACTCCTTCTTCATGAGATTAGTCATCGGTTTGGGCACCTTGGAGAAATCCTTCACGAACCTTCGATAATAACCGGCCAAACCCAGAAAGCTACGGACGTCTGTAACTGTCTTGGCCTCGGCCAACTCTTCACTGCCTATATCTTAGCAGGGTCTACAGATATCCCGCTCGCTGATATAATGTGTCCAAGGAATGACACGCTGTCCAACCAGAACTCGCACTTCGAGAGCTTGGCATACAGCTGGTTCTTTCTCATGATACTCAAAACCTGTCTCAAATGTAACTCATGATCCTCCTGGTCTTTGAATAGATCAGGATATCGTCGAGATGAAACCACAACTGAACTATCAAGCTGTTCTCTGAAGAGACGGTTCATCAAATCCATGAAAATGGCTGGCGCATTCGTCAATCCGAATGGCATAACGGTGAACTCGTAGTGTCCATACCGTGTCCTGAAATCTGTCTTCTCAATGTCACCCTCTGCAATCCTAATCTGATGGTAGCCAGATCTGAGATCTATCTTCGAGAACACACTGGCCCCTCTCAGCTGGTCAAATAAGTCATCTATCCGTGGCAACGGGTACTTGTTCTTGACCGTGACCGCATTAAGCTCGCGGTAGTCAATGCAGAGTAGCATACTGCAGTCCTTCTTCTTGACGAACAGTACTGGAGCACCCCAAGGAGAAACACTAGGTCGAATGAATCCCTTGTCGAGGAGGTCCTCCAGTTGTAGCTTCAGCTCCCTCATCTCAGCCGGCGCCATACGGTAGGGCGCCTTAGCAATAGGGCCCGTACCTGGCAACAAGTCGACGGCGAACTCAACCTCGCGCACAGGCGGCATGCCTGGCAGCTCATCAGGAAACAAGTCGGGGTAATCTACCACGACTGGAATGTCTAAGTCCATCTCGTCGCTCTGTCTCGTGTCCTGTACATAACAGAGGAAGGCTTGTCGGCCCTTCCTAACGTCCTTCATCAGGGACAGTGCTGACACGATCTTGACAGTCGGCTCTCTCCTCACACTGCGGTATGACACTGTCTTGCCGCTCGGCCCCTTCAGTAGTATTCGATGCTCTGCACAATGAAGGCGGCCCTATGCTTCTGCATCCAATCCATGCCCACTATAACATCGAAGCCCAAGTTTGAACTCGATCAGATCGATGGGAAAGGTCTCAGTCATAATGCTGATCTCTAACCCGTGTACTGTCTGGTGCAACCTACTTTCTCCTTCGAAGGAAGGGTGACTGAAAAGTCAGAAAGCTGTTCGGGGGCAACCCCCAGCTTCTTAGCAAATGCCGAGGAATAAAAGAATGTGAAGCCCCTGAGTCGAACAATACGGAAGCACTAACACCATCAACAGGAAAGGTACCTGAGATCACCTCTCGTATTAGCATCGAGTCCCAATAAATCACTAATTTACTGTCGGTTGTAACTGTCATACCTGTGATGACATTACCGGACTCCTTGGCTTGCGCCATATCTAGATGCATATGGTACCCTCCTTTCCATCTCGTGGCCTGAAGTTATGAATTAACGGTATCAACAAACTGAACACATATACTTGAAGTACAAAACTCTTATTTCATTCATCCAACTGTATTATACAAGGTTACACACTTAGCTACTGCTATTACATCAGTACTGTCTGAAAGTAAATTTAAACGGCCAGGTCGGATGTGGGTATCATTCACTAAGCTGGTGGGGCGGTATTGAGCTTAATGCTCTTAATACCATGATATACAAGCCTCGACTCTCCACCAAATACCAACACATCCCCAGACTTGAGGATGATCTTGCTTGCTAGATCCATCCTCTTCTGGTCTCCATAGATGAACTCAGCATCATCGCCGATGGAGAATGACACAACCGGTATTCCTCTGGTGATGGACTCAGTCGTCTCATCACAGTCCTGGTGCATCCCAAGCTTTCCTCCCTGCTCGTAGTAGTTGATGATGCAAACGTCAGGTGTCGTCGGGTAATGGATAAGTCTCACAGTCTTGAGCAATATCCATTGCGTTTCTCACCAAGGTTAGGAAACTCTCAGGTATCCTAGGTATTGATACGCCATCTACCATCCTCACCTCTCGATAAACCCTAGCTTGAGGATCCCAATTTTCCTAAGCACATCATGTGCAATTTCATCTTAGAAGCTACTAAATACAGGGGTATAAAATCCTCCCATGCCCTTACCCAAAGCTCTACACTCATTCACTATGGCGATTTGCTCATCTAGGGTTAGGAATTCTTTGAGAAGTATCATGCCCGGTCTGACCACATGACACAACTCGCCAGGGTACTCCCGTCTTTCTTCCACGGGTCTAGGTGATCTTGTCTTGTAAGTGTGGGATAGCAGATATCGAAGTCTCCTAAGAGATAAAGGTTTCCTAGGTAAGTCGTTCATCTAAAGCGGTAATTAACACACATCATGCTAAGGTAAAGCGTTAACACTAGTCATGCCTCATACAATGGTTAAGGTTTCAAATCTAACCTTCATCGCGCTGGGTACTAGTACCAGCGCCCGAAGCTCCCGCTGCTTCAGCACACGGTTGGCGGGTTCCTCTGGTTCTGCTGTTGTGGCTGCTGCTGCTGTCCCCTCTGGGCTTGGGGCGCCGGCCCCCTCTGGCCACCTCGAGCTCCACCTCCTCCAGTAGGTGGCCTCTGAGTCCCCTTCGGCGGGCGGTACGCTCGGCTCTCCGGATTCGAGAAGCACTCGAACGACCTATGGCCTTTCTTCCCAGTGGTGACAGTCACAGCTTGCCCGGTGCAATCAACACCCGGGTGGTCTTTACCACAGCGCTTGCAGTGAAAGTGGCGCTAGGGTGCAGAACCTATTATCATACAACAATCTGATTAATACAAGGACGGTAATGGATAGTGTAACACACAACTCATTTACAAGGTTAGATCGCTTACCCTTAGGGGGTGCAGATCTGAGAGGCAGGACATCATAGGTAGGCCCGGTCAGCATCGGAACCTTTTCCTTGCCCTTCTGGCTGGCCTGCTCCATCTTCTTCTCCCTCCAGGAGAACTTTTTCTTCCTGTGATCGTCAAAGTGTTAGGAATAGCAGGTATGAAAGCAGGTAGCAAGTAAGTAATTTAAATGAATTAAATAATAAAAGCAGTTCTTACTTCCAGCCCTTGCTGCCTCCGCCTCCAGCCACAACCTCCGCCTCCTTCTCGGGGGCTTTACGCTTCTGCCCCTGACTGTCATCCCGGCTGTTCACCAACAGCTCGGTCCGAGAAGCAGCATCGTAGCACTCCTACAATGCATAAATGAGTTCCCCGAACTTGTAATACATCAAACTGAGTTTACAAGGTATAATCTGTCAACTAATTTACCTGGACCGTAGGGTATAACCCAGCACCCATGGCGGCCTTGATAGCATATCGTAGTCCGCCTCTAAACTTTTCCACCTTCACGGTGTCAGAATAAACAACTCCGTGGACAAATTCCAACAGCCCTATGAATGAGGAGTAGTATTGATCCACAGTCAGACTACCCTGCCTCAAAGCCTCGAACTCCTCCCGCTTCCTCTGCTTCAAGTGAGCAGGATAATACTTCTGTCTCAGCAATTCCATGAAACCGGTCCAACCAAAACCCTCTATAGCAGTGTGGTGTGCCTTCACGGACCTCCACCAAGTGCTGGCGGCGTCCCTCAGATGGAAGGCTGCTATACCGACCGGTGCTCAGCAGGCACATGAATGGCATCAAAGGCCTTCTCGTGCTCGATATTGTATCTCTCCAGGACGGTGGGGTCAGCTACCCCGTCATAAGTAGGTACTCGCGTGTCGGCGACGCTCTTGAGCCAGTTTGGCTCTCTCGGTGCGGGTACGGGTGGGACTATGGGTGGTGCTCCGATCTGGACACCTCCCATCAGGGCCAGCTGAGCAAAGACGGCAGCTACCGTCTCAGCAACGCCCGTGGCATGGGTCTGAGGAGGACCTCCGCCAGACTCGCCGCCTCCACCTCTTCCTCTGCCTGCCGAACGTCTTCAGAAGACATCTGTAGAATTCAGAATCAAAGTCAACACTCGGTATAAATACCGTACTTTTCTCAACCATAAGTTCACATAGCCTTGAAAGGCGTAAACACATTGTCCCCGACAATCTCCTAACTCAACTTGTATACAATTTCCTCATTGGTACTTGTATATGTATAACCTAAGCTCACGGTACCTAGACTACTATCTCTTGTAATCAGAGCGGTACTCCGCTCTGATACCACTTTTGTAACACCCCTACTAATCCGGCTCCTAAATATAATATAAACTGTACCTAACAAATAAATCGCAGCGGTAAATAACAGACTGTCTCTCTAATGGTGTCACTGTTATCACTCGCCCATACGGGTGATAATGAGTTACATGATAATCAACATACGGAACGTATTCCCGCAGTGATCACAAGAGATAGATAGTAGTGCATAAACAATCCAAAACATAAACAACAACCGTCTTACAAAACCGTACACGTGAGCGTCTATCCAAACATACACCTCGGTTTACAAACCCGAGTCCAAAATAACAGTAGTCTCAAACCGTACCAAGTCCAACCAACAGTACAACACAACTGTCACGCCTTGCGTCGACCCTTCAGCTGTCACCTGAAATAAATATGGTTTGTGGTATGGAATCAGCCCCTGCCGAGTATGTTATCATATGCCCCGTCATGCCTCCTCAAACCCCTCAATTAATTGGTCGAGAGCATGAGATTCGTTACATGCCACACCGTTTTAATATTTAAACTGTAAAACATTTAACAGTAATATCCATACAATAACACAACCATCAAAACACAATATAAACCACACAGTATAACCAATGAACAACAAGGCGAAACAACGAGGATAATAAACAAGTATCAACTCCCGTCCTTGGTATAGAAACCAATATTGTTCGCCACTGTACAAGTCTCAACTGTAATAATTGTTCAGTTATACCTAGTGACAACGTCTCGTTAAAAACGACGTGCCTCTAAATTACCCATATACTATGGCGGGTCACCCACGGCAGTAGCCACTAGCGGTAGAGTCTCCGACCAACGAGCCATCCTAGCTCACGGGAAATTTTCTTGATACTTACGGACCCGTACGCGGACATCCTAGTATCATTTTTGTGATCACAGCGCGCACCAAGAGCCACATCCTCTTGGCTTTGTTATGTTTAATTAATTATACAATCGCATCGCATTACCAATTTTCTAACACAGCAAACTAAGGTCGTTAGTCCAGTCCGGAGTCTGTAAACTCGGGATCCAGTGTCAGATATGAGAGCGGCGTTTAGAAAGGCCAATGCTCCGTATAAAAGTCTCGGATAATATGTATATCTTATTATCCTAGTGCTACAACGTTTTTCTGACGATCCTTATATTTTATATAAGATAGCACCATAGCCGCTACTTCGTTTTATATATATAGGTCCATATATGTGTAGAGTGTATGTTGTGAGTGGTTGGAACTGGTGTAATTAAAACAGTTGAGAAAGAAATTAATACTCAAAATATCCGTCGGGCTACAAATAAAACCCAATCGCAGTAGTATCGTAAGACAGAAGCGGCCGGGGTCAAACCGTGGGACTTATAGCGAAATAATGTAGTACCTAAGCTTGTCACAAAAGTGGGGAATTAATTGACTTGTTTTTGTAAAGTAAAGCAACAGATAAGATTAACTGAGTTGAAGATAAATTAAACGGGACTCCGGGTTCAGGTTTATATAATCTGATTAATTATGCTATCTCTACCGGTTTATTATAATAGTTTGGCAAAATTCCTGTTATTATCTTAAGGACTAATCATAGACTCATAAGAACTCGTTTACCAGAAAATGCAAGGTCCGATGAAAACTCAAGCAAGCACTAGTAAACGGAAATTAAGTGCGAGGAATTATATTCTTGCAAATGAGTACTAACTTATCCGATGAAAATAAGTTTCCTACAGATTTACGGCTTAATTAACCTATCTGTTTATCACCGATCAAATTAAAACAGATTTAGTAAAGCTTTTTAATAAATCGATGAAATTTATTAAAAAGGTGAGAGATAAACTTTAATCGTAACAAACTGTATTTATTTTAAACCGGTAAAAATATAGATTACATAATTATACAAACTATAATTACACCATCACCCGGAGTAGATCCTCTTAGCCCAACATAATTAAAAAGACAGAATAAGAAGTAAAAGAAATCATCTGGGAAAGATAATTAATTCAGCTCCTTTATAACTGCTAATATTTAGACAGAGGTTGGACTGAACAACGGTATGGAAAATGGAATGTTTTTATGGGATGAGATGAAGTGAGGATTGATGTGGACATTATGAAGATGAGATGTATGATTTTTTGGAGAAGAAATGGTGATTTTAATGGAGGAAAATTGGCATAAGTTTGGGGTGGAATGAGATGTGATTTAATGGGGGGTTATAGGTTTATTTATAGTGAAAATGGGGTAGAATTGAAGGGGGTGTCAGTGTGAATTGGTAAATATATTATTTTACCAATTCACACCCATCGACATACTCTGTACGCTGTCAAAACAGACATGTCCGGACCACCGTCCGAACCAGTGTGGTCCGGACCATGTCGATTTCCTTTTTCTGGCGCGCTGGCATGTTGGTTCGGACCAGGTGATCCGGACACTGGTTCGGACCATGTCGATTCTGTACGGTTCTGCGCTGGAATGTATTGGTCCGGACCAGCTGATCCGGACACTGGTCCGGACCAAAATTCATTTGCCTCTAGAATATTCGTTTTAGCTCCGATTTGATCCCCGTCTGCGCCTATGCGTTCGTCTCTTCGTGTACTTTTCTCCTAGCTTGGTTTTCCTCATGTTTAACCAATAAATTTGTGAGATAATCAATAAAACATAACTAGAGGAAAACTAACCAAAGTGGAGAAATGAGCAAGAAAAGTGCTAATATAATATATGAAATACCCCTATAAAACATGCTCATTTGGACACTTATCACACCCCCACACTTATCTTTTTGCTTGTCCTCAAGCAAAACCATGTACCCAAGTAAGTAGGGAATGCTCAATACTAACAAATATTATTATGAAGGGTAGGATAAAGAGGTGAACAGTACATGATCTTTAAATTTTTTCGAGGAGTGTGAAAAATCAACTGCTGGTGGCATAGGTGTGCTCAGGGTAAAAATAAAATATAGAGTTTCGGGGTATGATCCAAGGTACTTCAATGCTTCTTTGTTTAGGTGACTCTGAGAACTTGTACCATGGCCAACTTCTCTCAAGAATGGGCATTGAGGAGAAAACAAAAAGAAAATTAGGATTTATGCATTTGTTTCACTTTTGCATAAGGGATGAGAAGATAAAATGTAGGCATCACGCCTTTGTATTTAAGAACACTCAACTCTCTTTTGTTGGTTACCAATGGTGTCTCGCAAGTCCCTTATTTTTTTTTGTATTTATTTTTTTAACAGGGAAGCACCCCTTAGCAATCCCTAAGAGAGAAGACAGAAAGAAACCCTGAGCAATAAAAATCCAACCATTGCAGATCATTTGGTCACACCGCATAAAAATGCTCCTCAAAAGTAATCAAATTTTTGTACCCCTTTATTCCACAATTCATAACAGTATTTGTTTTTAAAGAGAACAACCTACATTAGCAGGGTCCATAATTTTAATTTTTGAACACATGCAAGATAAGCTGAGAGATTTAAACATTTTAAGCACCAAATGCCCCGAAAAGGGCTCTTCCCCCACACTTAAGCTCAAGCAATGCCCTCATTGCGTAGATGGAATTAAATTAAGAGGGCATGTAATTAATAATGGAAAGAGTGTACTCCCCAATTTTCGTAGAGTGTATAGAGCTCCCCCACACTTGAGTGCAGCTGTGGAATGACATGAAATGTACCTGTAAAGAATATTCTACACAGCTAGAAGAACTCAAGTAAAACCTGCATTTTATTATAACATATAAAAGTGAAATATAGTACAAAAAAGAAAAAAGTATTAAATTAAAGGAAAGACAAAAGATAGATAGTGGGTTGCCTCCCACCAAGCTGCCCGGGTTTAACGTCTCTAGCTAGATGTATGTTTGTCATTATCCCGGATCATAAATGAAAGTTGACAATGGTAGTACCGGGAATAGGAAGTTGGCAATAAGTAGGGCCGAACCACCTGGATCAAAACAAACTATTACGGCAACAATTACAGTAGGAAAATACAAACTCCACAAAACCTGGTTTTGAAGGAGGTGTTTGCTGTCATTAATATTGTATTGAAAACCGGGTGATGGTTGTATTACTTCGTCAAAGTGGAGAATGTAAACATTCTCCCTTTGTTGTTTAGCCGTATGGATGCAAGAGGGTAGTGGTGGTGCTTGCTCAGAGTCGAGAATGTAAATTTCCTCCCCTGGAACGAAAATGAAGGTGGAAGTGGGCTTCAATGGGTGGGTTGGGTGGGCATTATTTTTCTTTGGAGAAGGGCCCAGATTTTATAATGGATGACCCTTGGTGCGAGGATCAAAGTTGGATGGCTCTTCCTCCTCAAATTTGAGGACGTATATATCCTCATCTTTTTGAAGAGGCTCATAGGAAGAGCCCTGATTGAATTCAACTTCAAAGGGAGATGGCTCCTTGAAGTTGATATTGGTGTTTTGTTTGGATGTTCTGGCGGGAGCGAGCATTTCCACCTCTTCATTTTTGAGGATGTAACTATCCTCATTTTCTGGATATAGCACAGAGAAGGAGGGAAAATAACGGTAATTGACTTCAGAGGGAGGAGACTCCATGAAGTTGAGGTAGAAGTTGTCCTCTGATGGCTTGTCTTCAAGCTCAAGCAGAATGTTTGATACCGTTTGCTCAGGTTCGAACGGGGGTGGTGATATAGAGTAACTCAAATCCTCAGGTAAGTCGTCCACTATATGAACCAGTTTGCTCTCCGGTTGCTGTGATGTAAGGTCTAGTGGACCTTCCATCATTTTGTTATCGCAACTAATTTGGCATAGAGCTTCAGTTGGTTCATGTCGAGGTATTCTTCCTCAGCCTGCTGCTCCACTTTAGGGACCATTTCACTCTCGGGTTGTTGCTCCCTTTGAGCTAATGTGATGGGCTGGTCCACTACGTAAATTGCATTTGCATACTCTTTTGGATTTGGATTAGTCTGTGAAGGAATTTGACCAGGTGGCCTTTGTTGGGTGAGTAACTGTTGAATCGGAGATTGCAAGGCTTTTTGGTCTTTGCGCAGGGCTGCGACCTCTTCTTGTGTATCTCGGGACTTACCCATCATTGCCTTAAACATCTCCTGCATTTGGGACATTCCAGAGTCGGGATTTGAAGGTTGTTGAGTCTGTCGGCTTGAAGAAGCATCATTACCATAAGGCGGATGCTGATACTGCCTTTGCCCTCCTTGAAAATTGGGGTGCATGTTGTGCTGCCATGGTTGTCTGTACCCTTGATTGTTACCAACAAAGTTTGCTTCCTCTGCTGCTTTTAATTTCTGTAATTGGGGGCATTGTTCATAATCATGAGGCCCACCACATTGCGTACAAGAAATAACAGGAGATGATTAGGACAGAGGAGCATAGCCTGGAGGGATTGTAGATGATCGGGAAATCATCGACTTAGCTTGCTGGGGGTAGGAGTTCATAGCCATCTGCTCAACCACTTTCTGCAGAGTACTTACTTTTGTTGCCTGCTGAGCATGCTCTCCATGAGTTGCTCATGGCTTTTCATCAACTGGTCACACTTGTTATCACTTTCCCCAACATGGTATAAACCTGGAGTGCCGCTCCTTGATCCACCGGAGGCCCAGTCTCTGATTTCTTCACAGAGAGACTCCATGCTATTCAGAAACTGTGCTCCTGGCTTTTTCAGAATATCAGCCCCTAGAGAGGATAGTACCATTGTTCTGCACAGACCGATCAAGCCTTTGTAGAACAATTGTGATACTTGTTGTAACACCCCAACCGTTAATCTCGTCATTACCTCTTAAACTGTCACTAAATACTCTTACTCACACAGCGGAACTCTAACTACAACGAGGGGTGAAACAACGCCGTTAGCCACCCATGTGGCTAACCAGGCCTTTCTTACATACCGTAACGGTCTGATGAACTGGAACAACCGAGTACTTCATACAATACATTACTCAATACATTTCTTTACTATACCGAGTCTACAATATACGGATGCCGATAACATACTCGGACTTACACCTCATTCAAATGCATTAGTAATTACTATCTAACTACCCATGCTTCATAGCAGTCCCCGTCCTACTCTCTCGAACGGTGGTTGGCTTCAAGTACCTGCACACTAAAAACGTTCCCCCTAGGGGGTCAGCTTACGCTGAATATGAATTTCGCATATACCGCGTGCTAACCGCGGTACGCCGACTACTTTGGGTCGGATATACATGGAGTTCAATTTAATCAAACAACATGCATCATGGTAATACAATATATTATATATATATATATATATATATATATTACGCAAGGAGTCTACATCCAATCACGGAACACAATTCCTAACTAACATAACAAGGTTGTTAGTGGTAACTGTTTACTCTTAGACCTTGAGGGTTATACCTCACTATGCCTTGTTTACTTATTCGATACCTCACCCGCTCTCTCGGGTTACTTATTCATATACTCACCCATTCTCTCGGGTTACTTATACTTATATTTACCCATTATCTCGGGTTATTTAAACTCATTATCTCACCCACTCTCTTGGGTTACTTATACTCAAGCTCACGTAGTTCTCAAGACACTACAGGTCTCCTACGCTCTTCTCGCTTGTCTCTCTGAATACATACTTAAGCCAAAACACATGGCACTCGAGCATAGTTCAACTAGCTCCCGGAACTCTCTCTTAGTTCCTACTACTTACACATAGGTCCGACTACTCTCGGACTTCTTACATTCCCGTACACTCCTCTCTCGGTGTTACATTATTGTTATGTACATTAGTCTAGGAGTATCACTCTCGATGTTTCTACTTACTTTGGGAACATTACTTAATTTCGGGTAATCTTAGGTTTAAGGGTTACCCCTACGTTCATATACTTATACTTTCGGTTATTTTCTTATACCGGGTAAGATCCCCATATAGGAGGTCGACCGTGTCTCAAGGGAACCACATAGTCCCTTAGGTCTCTTTTACCTTTCTTATATGTTCACATCATTGGACTAACTTCAATCCTCTCGATGGAGGTTCATTTATCTCTCCACTCATATTTATTTCGTGGATTGTTTCAATAAGGTTTTCTAACCGTTATCGGGTATTTACTCAACCCGTACATCTCCTCACATTCTAGGGAGTTCATATGTTTACGATATCGTTATACTTTAATCGATAGTTTATGTGTGTTTGCATATTTCCATTGTTTATGAGACTACCCGTTCTACGGGTTTCAAGTCATTCAATACTCACTAAGAGTCGGTCTATGCACTAGGTTAGACCACACCGGCATGCAAGTATGTTAGCTCATACAATATACAATAAGACATTCATAATCAAACAAGGGATTATTTTCATGCTTTAATCTTGGTTAAGCCGGCACACAAACACACAATCAGAGTAACTCGGTTAGCATACGGGGCATGAGAAAATCATACCTTTCACCGGGGTTTTTACTTTTACCGTGTCATCTCACCTTGCTCGGGTCACACACGATCCTCTAATAATGTTTCAAACATCATTATTAATACTAAGCTCATACTGAACATAATTAAATGTTACTCCCGTAGTTACCCCGTTATCCCGTTATCTCAGTTTCACTCTTGATAATTTGAGTTCTCACTTCTTAATCACTTCTAACACTTTCTTACACTTCCTAGGGCCTTAACATGTCACCAAACAAGGCCTTAACATCTTATAACATCATTAACATTCAAACCCCCATCATTTAAACCCTTTAAAACACTCTCTGTACGATTCTGGGGGTGGTCCGGGACTTGGTCCATACCCTAAGTCCCGGACCAATCACAAAGCTAACTCTCGGCCAAAAATAATGCATGGTCCGGGACCTTGTACCTAGGCCAAGTCCCGGACCAATGTGGTTGTTGATTCTCGGCCTAAATTAAGGGGGTGGTCCGGGACATGGGCAAGAACTTAAGTCCCGGACCCATCAATCAGAGAACTCTCGGGGATATTTTAGGGGGTGGTCCAGGACTTTGTCCATGGACTAGGTCCCGGACCCTGCTACAGGTTTTACAAATTTGACAGTTTCCCACTCTGTTCAAGGTCCTCTCTTAGCCCATTGATTACCCAATCTTCACCAACTGAAATCCACATGTTTTAGCGCCTAATTACTCATCTAAACCACCTTAAACTAGTCACCAAGTCCTCTCACTAAGCCATGCTTAATTCACTCCAATTCACTTATATTTCATAACTTGGTTTTCCTGTTTTCTAATACTCTTGTAACAGATTTGGTAACTTCTTTTACCATTCAAACAGTGCCATTCCCAGCACTTCAATTGACATTATTTCTACTCCTCATACACACTTCTCCTCAGTTTGGTTTCCAAATCGTTAACCACTCACTTAGCACCTCTTAAACACCTAGTTTCATCCTTATAATAAAACACCCAAGTTCATAATCTCCAAGGAAATTTTGACAGCACTTGTCTACTTCTTTAGCATGTTCATCACATTTAAATCAACTCATAAACATCCTCTTCTCCCCTGTTTAATCAAGCAACAACGATTACAATACACCAAATTCCCACTTGTTCACACATGTACACTAGTTTAGTTTCTAGGTTTATTTGCACACATAAACCTCATTAAAACATTCTCTTTCAACTAACAATATTGTAGTACCATGACTACACTAGCTCAAGGTTATTTATTCAACACCCACATAAGTTTCACAAGGAAAATAAAACCAAGACAAGGTAAGCTCTTTACCTTGTTTATTTTCGGTTTTACACTCCTCTTCTTCTTCTTTCTCTTCTTCCCTCTTTCTCTTCTTGTTTTCCACACCACACAAGGATTATGGATTGCTAGCTACAACCATATCCCATCACACACATAACAACTAGTCAATTTCAATATTTCCCACACAACCTAACATTTTAAGGAGCTAGTATTCTAGGTTTGGCTTAGATTTTACCTTAGATTAGCCAAATGGATAGCTTGGCAATCAATTGGAAGAGTTTCCAACACCCCACAAGAGCATGGTGGTTCGGCTGAAACGGAAGGGAATTTTCAACGTGGGGAAAAATTCTCCAAACTTGCAAAACTAGCTTGAAATGGTCTAAACTCTTACATATTATTACCTTAAGGCATCAAGGAGATAAAGGTGGGTTAGAATCAGCTCTTCTAGCTTCAAAATCTCCAACACCCATGGAGGTGAAGGTGGAGGAAACAAGAGTTTGAGGGATGGAAAACGTAGCCCTCGCCGATACGAATCTAACGGTGGCAATTTTGTGCGATTCGGTGTAGAAATGAACAAGTTAGAGGAGATTGAAGATGGAGGTGGTGGTGTTGTGTGGAATCGCCCATTAACAGAGGAGGAAGAAGAAGCTCGGTTGGAGGGGAAGAAATAACTGTGAGGGAATAAGGAAGAGGGTGAGAGAGAGTAGTAAAGTTGCTTTTTACTATTCACTATTTGCTTACTTATTTATTTGTCCTCTTATTACTTAATAGCTAGCAAGCTATTAATGGGTGCATCCTTATTAATTAAAACCGACCCACATTAATTAATGGCCCGGGTCATTTTTCGTCTTTTCGAATTAAACGCGTCTCGTCTCCCGGTTTCGTCACTATTCACTTACCGGGTCCGTTTTCTGGAATTTTCCGTTTAATTAATTATTTTATGGTTATTACGCTTCCATTAATACTTAATTATAGTTATTTAATCAACTATAATTTTTACGGGTCCGTTTGACCACTTAAAGTCACGTTTTCGGGTTTTCTCGAAAAACGTGCTTTAAAACTCCGTTAGCGTTTTAATCCATTATTTGGATCCGTTTTCTTCGGGAATCATTCCCGTATACTAATTAGGCCTAACCAAGCCTTAGGAATCCATCTCGGACCCTTACGAGATCATATATCTCTTATTTAAATTTAATGCGCATTTTAGCGTTTTTCGCGTTTAACGCATTTTCTCTTTCTTTTGGTTTTATTCTTTTTACCAATACTCTCTAGGCACAATTAGGCCCTTAATAATTTTATTAGAGTAATCAAATCACCATTATTAGGTCCGGGGTATTAAACTTGTTCTTTCGTCAGACCATGGTGAGGACAAGTAAGTAGTAGTCCTTTGAAACGGTCCCAAGTTTCACAAATGTTCTTCGAACCTGGCTGCTTGAAATTGTAGATTTCAGCAATCATTTCCAACGTTCGGCTCGGGGGCAGGAATTTGTCGTAGAACTTGGTGGCTATTTCATCCCAAGTACCAATGGTACTTGGTGTTAGGCTGTGATACCATTTGCTCGCATTTCCAGTCAGGCTGTGAGGGAATAATGACAGTCTTGCGTACTGGAGTACTGCGTCGGTCGCAGTTAGACTGTTGGCATGTTGCAAGAATTTGGTAACATGTAACAGAGCTTCGTCAGGACTGGAACCATCAAACATGCCCAACTCCTTCACACATCGGATTTGATGATATGGCTTTAGCTTTTGCCACTCATCGTATTCGGATGGGGAAAGGTGATGAAGGATGATGGCAGGCTGTTGTCCTAGATTAGACGGCCTGTTAATGTTCCAAACTGTAGCTGGTGTAGATGCCATGTCAGCTTCCGGGTCAGATTCTATCACTGTGGTGGTTATGTTTTGTTGATTTCGGTTCTGCCTTAGGGTGCGCAGAAAGGTTCTCTCGATCTCTAGAATGTAACCGACCGTGTGATTATTAATATTTTCCGGGAGGTTGTGTGATCTGGTAAAAGGCATTCACCACTCAAAACAGAAAAATAAATTCGTGATGTGAGAAAATAAAATGTTAGGAATTAGATGACAGAAATTTAATGTTAGTAGTTAGAGACAGAAAATTAAAATGACAGAAAATTAAATGACAGAAATTTTAAGGTTAGGAGTTAGTATACTGGAAATTTGAAGTTAGTAGTTAATATACTGGAAATTTGAAGGACAATGGAAATTAAATGTTAGAAATTAGATGTCCAAGATTAGATGTCCGAAATTAGATGTCCGAGATTAGATAAACAAAAAAATAATATAAACAGAATATTATAATATAACAGGTGAATTATCCGGGGCTTAGGGACTAGAATAAATCAAGTCCCCGGTAACGGCGCCATTTTGCAGAGTGTATATTGTGAGTGGTTGGAACTGGTGTAATTAAAACAGTTGAGAAAGAAATTAATACTCAAAATATCCGTCGGGCTGCAAATAAAACCCGGTCGCAGTAGTATAATAAGACAGAAGCGGTCGGGGTCAAACCGTGGGACTTATAGCGAAATAATATAGTACCTAAGCTTGTCACAAAAGGGGGGAATTAATTGACTTGTTTTTGTAAAGTAAAGCAACAGATAAAATTAACTGAGTTGAAGATAAATTAAACGGGACTCCGGGTTCAGGTTTATATAATCTGATTAATTATGCTATCTCTACCGGTTTATTATAATAGTTTGGCAAAACTCCTGTTATTATCTTAAGGACTAATCATAGACTCATAAGAACTCGTTTACCAGAAAATGCAAGGTCCGATGAAAACTCAAGCAAGCACTAGTAAACGGAAATTAAGTGCGAGGAATTATATTCTTGCAAATGAGTACTAACTTATCCGATGAAAATAAGTTTCCAACAGATTTACGGCTTAATTAACCTATATGTTTATCACCGATCAGATTAAAACAGATTTAGTAAAGCTTTTTAATAAATCGATGAAATTTATTAAAAAGGTGAGAGATAAACTTTAATCGTAACAAACTGTATTTATTTTAAACCGGTAAAAATATAGATTACATAATTATACAAACTATAATTACACCTTCACCCGGAGTAGATCCTCTTAGCCCAACATAATTAAAAAGACAGAATAAGAAGTAAAAGAATCATCTGGGAAAGATAATTAATTCAGCTCCTTTATAACTGCTAATATTTGGACAGAGGATGGACAGAACAACGGTATGGAAAATGGAATGTTTTTATGGGATGAGATGAAGTGAGGATTTATGTGGACATTATGAAGATGAGATGTATGATTTTTGGGAGAAGAAATGGTGATTTTTATGGAGGAAAATTGGCATAAGTTTGGGGTGGAATGAGATGTGATTTAATGGGGGGTTATATGTTTATTTATAGTGAAAATGGGGTAGAATTGAAGGGGGTGTCGGTGTGAATTGGTAAATATATTATTTTACCAATTCACACCCATCGACATGCTCTGTACGCTGTCAAAACAGACATGTCCGGACCACCGTCCGAACCAGTGTGGTCCGGACCATGTCGATTTCCTTCTTCTGGCGCGCTAGCATGTTGGTCCGGACCAGGTGATCCGGACACTGGTCCGGACCATGTCGATTCTGTACGGTTCTGCGCTGGAATGTATTGGTCCGGACCAGCTGATCCGGACACTGGTCCGGACCAAAATTCATTTGCCTCTAGAATATTCGTTTTAGCTCCGATTTGATCCCCGTCTGCGCCTATGCGTTCGTCTCTTCGTGTACTTTGCTCCTTGCTTGGTTTTCCTCATGTTTAACCAATAAATTTGTGAGATTATCAATAAAACATAACTAGAGGAAAACTAACCAAAGTGGAGAAATGAGCAAGAAAAGTGCTAATATAATATATGAAATACACCTATAAAACATGCTCAATTGGACACTTATCAATACGTGAACCAACACTGTTAACTCAACAACAGTAAATATTAAGCAGCTATAAATATACAGTTCACGCATATTTATTTACACATTCAGACAAACAATCTTATCATAGATCACACAGAAGTCTGAACTGAGGAAGCCCTCGGAGACAATCAGAGACACGCAACAACATACCGTTCACCCTGATTGTATAACGGTGGAGTATGAATCAGCTAGATCCGAATGCTCCTCGTGTCGTCTCTAACAGTCTAAATAGTACATAACGCTACTGATTAGAATCCCGTAAAACAACATAACTCTACGTACCCCGTACCGTCACTAATACCTCCCGGTTAATCCCCCGTCGTTAACTGTCAACGTTTGTCGGGTTTTCGGCTTAACTCAGGATTTGGAAAAACGTTATATTACATGCGTAGTCTCGTATCGTATATTAATATACTTAATGTTGAACTTTGTCATCGCATGTAACTTAATATACCCTTGTATATCATATAGTTTGTTTCTATATTGCATGTATAATTCTTTATCATGTATTATGCATCTCACCTTAGTATTTATTTTTCTAAGGTTTGTTTTTCCAAGTTTAATGTAGTATAATTCATATGTAAAAATACCTTGAATTATATAAATCCTTATTATTCCATGTATACTCCTAACATTAGAATTTCCATATCTAATGTTTGTAATTTTTTCCCTTTATCTTATATCATTTTAATTATGGTAATATATGGTTATTGAACCATATTATATTTTCCACTCCATAACATATATTTATTTATATACATGTATTATGGGACTATTTATTATATCGTAAGTATTTATAATATATATTCATTCTTTTTAATGAATACCTCTTATATTATAAATGTTATAACTCTTATAACATTAAAAACCATATTATAAATTTCATTTAAAAATGTTAATATTTCCGAACAGCACCTATTTTCTTAAATAATTACAAAATCCACCACATAATTTATATAATGTTATATTATAGTTTATAACATATATTATGACATCTATGTCATCAAAACAATTATAACCTATAGTTATATATTGTTATAAAATACCAAACAGCCCATTAAACTCTCGGTTTTTATTTTCTCCCACCAAACTTCCATAATTTACAAATTAACCCCAAATTATATTTCCTAGTTACACTTATAATATATACCTTATATTATAATCCTTAAACCTTAATATAATTATAACCTATGGTTATAATACCTTAAAATAACAGAACAGACCCCATGGTCTATTCTAATTTAATTTCAACCACTTAACTTTCTATATTCACAAATTTACCCCACTTTATAACATATAGTTTCTAATTTCATTAAAACTATATATTATACACATATCTTTATAAAACCTTATATATAACTCCAAAAATTACCAAACTATACCACAAGGTTATAAATATCATTCCTAACCTTATACTTCCTATAAATCTCGGTTTTTACCCATATGCTACCCATTTGTAACAATGTTATTAAATATCATATATTATACTTATATAATTCATATAAACTCCAAATTTAACCAAATAAACTTCTAAAAATTCCTAATAACCTAAGGTTTGTACTAAACTCCATTTAGTACCCCAAGTTTTCGGAAATCACAATATCACCCCATCTCTTATAAATCTTTTACAATTAAATAACTATCTTAATATAAGGTAGTATTTTAATTTCTCAAATTATCCAAAGTTGGTCAAAGTCTCCTATATAGTCAACTTTGACTTCTAATACCAATTTGGGACCAAACTTTCGGTAATTACCATATATACCCTATAGTTTTCTATTTTTACAATTGTGACCCAAAACTTTATAAAATGTTATAATTTTTATTAAATTCATTTAAAAACCATAAATTCCTCTAAATTAAGCCCACGGCTTAATATTTTATCAGTAATTACCATTTGACCCCAAACTTAATTATATAAGCATAAATTAAACTAAATAAGCTTTAAACTTAAATTAAAATGGCCTAATGACATGGCCTTATTACAACTTTGCTTTATAACATAAAATTACACATAAAATAGCTCAAATTATACTATAAACTCTCGGCCTTGCTGTAGCTTAATTATTTTTCCACGTAATGTCATAGTTTGACCATTACGTTAATTAAATCACTTAAATGACTAGCTTAATTTATCTTAGTAATTTTTTTCCATTCTTAGGTAAAAAATAACCCATATAATTAACTCCACTCTCGGCACATAATATATATATGCTAAGAAATCATAAAATCATAAGTTTAAGGTGTTTATACCTTGGTTTATCCTTAGAAGAACTCGGCAACTTGGAGGAAAATTCACCACATCATTTAGACATGTTTAATACACCAAAATAAGATATGGTTACACTCCAAGCTTGAGCTTAACCATAAAGAACAATTATTGTAAGATTTAAGGCAAAAATCACCTTAAAACTGAAAGAAAGTTTCCAAAGGATTTCGGCGTGAATTAAACACACCACATGGTGTTAAATTCACCATATAAACATAGGAAATAGCTAGACAACAACAAGCTACCGTGGTAATAGGTTTTACCTTGGCAAAATGCCTTAAAGAATGGTATTTCCTTTGATTTTCGGCCACCCTTGCTCCAAATGGTTAACCAACTGAATAAACATGTAAATATGAAGATTATGAGTGAATAAACTCATAAAAATCAGAAGGAACAAACCGGATGGGGAAAGGAGATGCTTAAGGTATGTTTTTACCTTATAATGTAGATTTGAACAACCTTGGTCCCTAGCTTTGCTTCAGCCGAGATTGGTGTTTGTTCAACGTTTAAAACTCTGAGAATGAGCCATGGAAAGTGATAGATCATGAGCTCTAAGTGTAGGTAATGAAGAGATGAAGAAAAAGAGCTAAAATAAGCCTTAAACCATTACCTTAGGTGCTTAAGAGATTGATTTGTCTTTCTTACTCAAGAACACAGCTTGAGAGGGTCTGGGAATACAGAGGGCTCGACTGGAATGGGACAAGAGGCAAGGGAATGATTGAAATGAGCTTAAATGATTGAAATAGTAGAAAAAAGAATAGTAACAAGGTGATTCATCAAATTAGGAAGATAATGCTGAGTGAGCTGTCTTCCATGCTCTAAGGCTGCTGACTTACAAGGGGTAAGAAGGGTCAATTAATTGACCATTGACCAACTTGGTCAATTTTGCTTAAAAATGCACTATTTGGGTTACTATTCACAAATGAATGCCATATTTTCGATTTTTTTTAAATCTTGGATTTAGACCTTCCAATGTGGTACATTATAGTACATTAGTATATCAAGGTCTAATCCAATGCTTAACACCACTCAAAACCCACTCAGAAAGTCAATTTTCTCAAAAACCGTGCTTTAAGGAATTTTAGAGCACTTTTTGTGTTAGAACATGTTTTAGAGCTTGGTTTCCTTTGAGAATCGTTTTATAATGTTCATTACTTCATTATAATACTTAGGAATCCACTTTGGATCCTTTTTGAGGTCATACAATCTTTATGGTGCTTTAAAGCACATTTTTGGCTTTACCGATCTTAAGACATGTTTTTGCCTTGTTGAGATCTTTTAGATTGTTCCCCAATGGTGTTAAGATGATTATTAACCATCTTATATCATTAATAGATGATTTAATTAAGTTTTTAAGGTTAGGGGTATTTCAATCTACCCCCCTTAAAAAGGCTTCGTCCCGAAGTCCTTACTCATCTACAGTTCACCGAAGGAATCAATTTTCACTAAGTAATCGAACAGATCATCGCTAGGAGTAACTCCCACTAGGTTCAGACCTAGTCTATATGTATCATGATTGATACAGCATAAATCAAATAGCATAACTCATGGTATAAACTCATTCATATCATAGCACTAAACAAGGTGCACATCCAACCATCATCAAAAGTACTCAGCGGTACTATATATATATTCTCAAACAGGTGCACTAAGGCACATACATAAGATGTATCAAACATACAATCATCCACACAAACATGTATGACACAGCATACCACCAAAAACACACCACAAAAACAAGACCCAATGCATAACATATGCGCAAGCCAAGTGGTGTCTACCCCCCTTAAAAAGGGTTTGACCACGAACCCGTATAAGTATCACAGCCACTACTCGAAGAGTGCTGGATACTTCGCTCTCATGGAGTCCTCTAACTCCTAAGTAGCCTCCTCCATCTCATGGATCGACCAGAGAACCTTGATCATGCTAACGGTCTTGTTCCTAGTCCGCCTCGACTTCGTATCGAGAATGCGGAGTGGTACTTCCTCATATCGTAGAGCGGGGTCCAACTCTAAAGTCTCTGGCTGTAAAACGTGCGAAGGATGGGGCACATACCTCTTCAACTGTGAAACGTGAAAGACGTCGTGCACCCTCCCGAGCTCTGCTGGTAAATCCAGTCTGTAGGCTAACGGGCCCACTCGCTCCCAAATCGCATGAGGTCTAACATTCTTTGGGCTCAACTTGCCCTTCTGCCCAAACCGGAAGATCCCCTTCATGGGTGACACTCTGAGGAATACCATGACGTCGGTAGTGAACTCAATGTCCCTCCTCCTGGTGTCTGCATATGATTTCTGCCGGTCCTGAGCTGCCCTCATGTTCCTACGGATCTGTAGGACATCCTCCTTGATCTGCTCTAGGTACTCTGGTCCTAGAAGCGTAGTCTCGCTAGCCTCATCCCCGCATAAAGGAGTCCTACACGGTCTACCGTAAAGTGCCTAGAACGGTGACATCTGTATCGAGGAGTGGTAGCTGTTATTGTAGGCGAACTCTATCAAATGTAGACGCTCTAACCAACTCCCCTAGAAATCCAAGGCACATGCTCTCAGCATGTCCTCCAGTGTCTGGATGGTCCTCTCACTCTGACCGTCGGTCTGTGGATGGAATGCCGTACTAAGCATCAACTTCGTACCCAAGGCTTCCTGAACCTGTTCCCAGAATCTGGACAAAAATCGAGGGTCCCTGTCAGAAATAATTGTCTTTGGCACACCATGGTGCCGGATCACCTCCTTCTGGAACAAGTCCGCAAACTTCCGGACCTTCCAGGTATCTTTCATAGCAACAAACTTCGCCACCTTCGTCAGACGGTCTACAATGACCCATATCGTGTTCAGTCCTCCCTTAGTCGGTGGAAGACCGACAACGAAATCCATCGAGATGTCCTCGAACTTCCAGCAAGGAATAGGCATAGACTGCACTAAACCGCCGGGTCTCCTATGCTCAAACTTAACCTTCTGACAGGTCAAGCATCTAGCCAAGTAGTCAGCTACATCCTTCTTCATCCCGCTCCACCAGAAATGGACCTTTAAGTCCTTGTACATCTTCGAAGAACCGGGGTGGACGGATAAGGGCGAGCAATGAGCCTCCTGGAGTATCTTCTCCTTCAGGTCAAGAGAAGACTCTGGAATACACAACCGGCCATTCAGTCGAATCATGCCATCATCACACAGTTCGAAGTCATACTTCTGACTCTCAAAACAACCCTCTAACATCTTATGTCTAATACTCTGCAAATACTGATCACTCTCCTGTGCAGCTTGTATCTCATCAATCATACTACTGCTCGCTAATAGCGTAAACAATGAATGAGCTCTGCGGCTCAGGGCGTCGGCTACTACATTCGCCTTGCCCTCCTTGTATCTCAGGTCTATGTCGTAGTCCTTCAAGAACTCGACCCATCTTCTCTGTCGCATGTTCAGCTCCTTCTAAGAGAAGAGATGTTGTAGACTCTTGTGATCAGAGTAGATGGTGACTGTCACACCGTATAGATAGTCGCCAGATCTTCAAAGCGAAGACTACTGCGCCTAACTCAAGGTCGTGTGTGAGGTAATTCACCTCGTGATTCTTCAGCTGTCGGGATGCGTAGGCAACTACCTTCCCGTGCTGCATAAGCACACAGCCTAGACCGGTTCCAGAGGCATCACAATATACCTCGAACCCATCGGTGCCCTCAGGATAGTAAGAACGGGTGCCGATGTCAGGAGATCCTTCAGTGTCTGAAAGGACTGCTCGCACTCGGCAGACCATAAGAACTGGGACTCCTTCTTCATGAGATTAGTCATCGGTTTGGGCACCTTGGAGAAATCCTTCACGAACCTTCGATAATAACCGGCCAAACCCAGAAAGCTACGGACGTCTGTAACTGTCTTTGGCCTCGGCCAACTCTTCACTGCCTCTATCTTAGCAGGGTCTACAGATATCCCGCTCGCTGATATAATGTGTCCAAGGAATGACACGCTGCCCAACCAGAACTCGCACTTCGAGAGCTTGGCATACAGCTGGTTCTTTCTCATGATCAAAACCTGTCTCAAATGTAACTCATGATCCTCCTGGTCTTTGAATAGATCAGGATATCGTCGATGAAACCACAACTGAACTATCAAGCTGTTCTCTGAAGAGACGGTTCATCAAATCCATGAAAATGGCTGGCGCATTCGTCAATCCGAATGGCATAACGGTGAACTCGTAGTGTCCATACCGTGTCCTGAAATCTGTCTTCTCAATGTCACCCTCTGCAATCCTAATCTGATGGTAGCCAGATCTGAGATCTATCTTCAGAACACACTGGCCCCTCTCAGCTGGTCAAATAAGTCATCTATCCGTGGCAACGGGTACTTGTTCTTGACCGTGACCGCATTAAGCTCGCGGTAGTCATGCAGAGTCGCATACTGCGTCCTTCTTCTTGACGAACAGTACTGGAGCACCCCAAGGAGAAACACTAGGTCGAATGAATCCCTTGTCGAGGAGGTCCTCCAGTTGTAGCTTCAGCTCCCTCATCTCAGCCGGCGCCATACGGTAGAGTGCCTTAGCAATAGGGCCCGTACCTAGCAACAAGTCGACGGCGAACTCAACCTCGCGCACAGGCGGCATGCCTGGCAGCTCATCAGGAAACAAGTCGGGGTAATCTACCACGACTGGAATGTCTAAGTCCATCTCGTCGCTCTGTCTCGTGTCCTGTACATAACAGAGGAAGGCTTGTCGGCCCTTCCTAACGTCCTTCATCAGGGACAGTGCTGACACGATCTTGACAGTCGGCTCTCTCCTCACACTGCGGTATGACACTGTCTTGCCGCTCGGCCCCTTCAGCAGTAATCGATGCTCTGCACAATGAAGGCGGCCCTATGCTTCTGCAGCCAATCCATGCCCACTATAACATCGAAGCTTAAGTTCTAGAACTCGATCAGATCGATGGGAAAGGTCTCAGTCATAATGCTGATCTCTAACCCCGTGTACTGTCTGGTGCAACCTACTTTCTCCTTCGAAGGAAGGGTGACTGAAAAGTCAGAAAGCTGTTCGGGGGCAACCCCCAGCTTCTTAGCAAATGTCGAGGAAATAAAAGAATGTGAAGCCCCTGAGTCGAACAATACGGAAGCACTAACACCATCAACAGGAAAGGTACCTGAGATCACCTCTCGTATTAGCATCGAGTCCCAATAAATCACTAATTTACTGTCGGTTGTAACTGTCATACCTGTGATGACATTACCGGACTCCTTGGCTTGCGCCATATCTAAGATGCATATGGTACCCTCCTTTCCATCTCTGTGGCCTGAAGTTATGAATTAACGGTATCAACAAACTGAACACATATACTTGAAGATACAAAACTCTTATTTCATTCATCCAACTGTATTATACAAGGTTACACACTTAGCTACTGCTATTACATCAGTACTGTCTGAAAGTCAAATTTAAACGGCCAGGTCGGATGTGGGTATCATTCACTAAAGCTGGTGGGGCGGTATTGAGCTTAATGCTCTTAATACCATGATATAAAGCCTCGACTCTCCACCAAATACCAACACATCCCCAGACTTGAGGATGATCTTGCTTGCTAGATCCATCCTCTTCTGGTCTCCATAGATGAACTCAGCATCATCGCCGATGGAGAATGACACAACCGGTATTCCTCTGGTGATGGACTCAGTCGTCTCATCACAGTCCTGGTGCATCCCAAGCTTTCCTCCCTGCTCGTAGTAGTTGATGATGCAAACGTCAGGTGTCATGTCGGGTAATGGATAAGTCTCACAGTCTTGAGCAATATCCATTGCGTTTCTCACCAAGGTTAGGAAACTCTCAGGTATCCTAGGTATTGATACGCCATCTACCATCCTCACCTCTCGATAAACCCTAGCTTGAGGATCCCAATCTTTCCTAAGCACATCATGTGCAATTTCATCTTAGAAGAATACTAAATACAGGGGTATAAAATCCTCCCATGCCCTTACCCAAAGCTCTACACTCATTCACTATGGCGATTTGCTCATCTAGGGTTAGGAATTCTTTGAGAAGTATCATGCCCGGTCTGACCACATGACACAACTCGCCAGGGTACTCCCGTCTTTCTTCCACGGGTCTAGGTGATCTCTGTCTTGTAAGTGTGGGATAGCAGATATCGAAGTCTCCTAAGAGATAAAGAGGTTTCCTAGGTAAGTCGTTCATCTAAAGCGGTAATTAACACACATACATGCTAAGGTAAAGCGTTCAACACTAGTCATGCCTCATACAATGGTTAAGGTTTCAAATTCTAACCTTCATCGCGCTGGGTACTAGTACCAGCGCCCGAAGCTCCCGCTGCGTTCAGCACACGGTTACCCGGCGGGTTCCTCTGGTTCTGCTGTTGCGGCTGCTGCTGCTGCTCCCCTCTGGGCTTGGGGCGCCGGCCCCCTCTGGCCACCTCGAGCTCCACCTCCTCCAGTAGGTGCGCTCTGAGTCCCCTTCGGCGGGCGGTACGCTCGGCTCTCCGGATTCGAGAAGCACTCGAACGACCTATGGCCTTTCTACCCGCATGGTGACAGTCTACAGCTTGCCCGGTGCAATCAACACCCGGGTGGTCTTTACCACAGCGCTTGCAGTGAAAGTGGCGCTGGGGTGCAGAACCTATTATCATACAACAATCTGATTAATACAAGGACGGTAATGGATAGTGTAACACACAACTCATTTAAAAGGTTAGATCGCTTACCCTTAGGGGGTGCAGATCTGAGAGGCTGGACATCATAGGTAGGCCCGGTCAGCATCGGAACCTTTTCCTTGCCCTTCTGGCTGGCCTGCTCCTTCTTCTTCTCCCTCCAGGAGAACTTTTTCTTCCTGTGATCGTCAAAGTGTTAGGAATAGCAGGTATGAAAGTAGGCAGCAAGTAAGTAATTTAAATGAATTAAATAACTTAAAAGCGGTTCTTACTTCCAGCCCTTGCTGCCTCCGCCTCCAGCCACAACCTCCGCCTCCTTCTCGGGGGCCTTACGCTTCTGCCCTGACTGTCATCCCGGCTGTTCACCAACAGCTCGGTCCGAGAAGCAGCATCGTAGCACTCCTACAATGCATAAATGAGTTCCCCGAACTTGTAATAAATCAAACTGAGTTTACAAGGTATAATCTGTCAACTAATTTACCTGGACCGTAGGGTATAACAGCACCCATGGCGGCCTTGATAGCATATCGTAGTCCCCTCTAAACTTTTCCACCTTCACGGTGTCAGAATAAACAACTCCGGGACAAAGTCCAACAGCCCTATGAATGAGAGTAGTACTGATCCACAGTCAGACTACCCTGCCTCAAGCCTCGAACTCCTCCCTCTCCTCTGCTTCAAGTGAGCAGGATAATACTTCTGTCTCAGCAATTCCACAAACCGTCCAACCAAAACCCTATAGCAGTGTGGTGTGCCTTCACGGACCTCCACCAAGTGCTGGCGGCGTCCCTCAGATGGAAGGCTGCTATACCGACCCGGTGCTCAGCAGACACATGAATGGCGTCAAAGGCCTTCTCGTGCTCGATAATGTATCTCTCTAGGACGGTGGGGTCAGCTACCCCGTCATAAGTAGGTACTCGCGTGTCGGCGACGCTCTTGAGCCAGTTTGGCTCTCTCGGTGCGGGTACGGGTGGGACTATGGGTGGTGCTCCGATCTGGACACCTCCCATCAGGGCTAGCTGAGCAAAGACGACAGCTACCGTCTCAGCAACGCCCGTGGCATGGGTCTCAGGAGGGCCTCCTCCAGACCCGACGCCTCCACCTCTTCCTCTGCCTGCCGAACGTCTTTCAGAAGACATCTGTAGAATTCAGAATCAAAGTCAACACTCGGTATAAATACCGTACATTTCTCAACCATAAGTTCACATAGCCTTGAAAGGCGTAAACACATTGTCCCCGACAATCTCCTAACTCAACTCGTTTACAATTTCCTCATTGGTACTTGTATATGTATAACCTAAGCTCACGGTACCTAGACTACTATCTCTTGTAATTAGAGCGGTACTCCGCTCTGATACCACTTTTGTAACACCCCTACTAATCCGGCTCCTAAATATAATATAAACGTCGTACCTAACAAATAAATCGCAGCGGTAAATAACAGACTGTCGCTCTAATGGTGTCACTGTTATCACTCGCCCATACGGGTGATAACGAGTTACATGATAATCAACATACGGAACGTATTCCCGCAGTGATCACAAGAGATAGATAGTAGTGCATAAACAATCCAAAACATAAACAACAACCGTCTTACAAAACCGTACACGTGAGCGTCTATCCAAACATACACCTCGGTTTACAAACCCGAGTCCAAAATAACAGTAGTCTCAAACCGTACCAAGTCCAACCAACAGTACAACACAACTGTCGCGCCTTGCGTCGACCCTTCAGCTATTTACCTGAAATAAATATGGTTTGTGGTATGGAATCAGCCCCTGCTGAGTATGTTATCACATGCCCCTTCATGCCTCCTCAAACCCCTCAATTAATTGGTCGAGAGCATGAGATTCGTTACATGCCATACCGTTTTAATATTTAAACTGTAAAACATTTAACAGTAATATCCATACAATAACACAACCATCAAAACACAATATAAACCACACAGTATAACCAATGAACAACAAGGAAACAACGAGATAATAAACAAGTATCAACTCCCGTCCTTGGTATAGAAACCAATATTGTTCGTCACTGTACAAGTCTCAACTGTAATAATTGTTCAGTTATACCTAGTGACAACGTCTCGTTAAAAACGACGTGCCTCTAAATTACCCATATACTATGGCGGGTCACCCACGGCAGTAGCCACTCCAGCGGTAGAGTCTCCGACCAACGAACCATCCTAGCTCACGGGAAATTTTCTTGATACTTACGGACCCGTACGCGGACATCCTAGTATCGTTTTTGTGATCACAGCGCGCACCAAGAGCCACATCCTCTTGGCTTTGTTATGTTTAATTAATTATACCATCGCATCGCATTACCAATTTTCTAACACAGCAGACTAAGGTCGTTAGTCCAATCCGGAGTCTGTAAACTCGGGATCCAGTGTCAGATACGAGAGCGGCGTTTAGAAAGGCCAATGCTCCGTATAAAAGGCTCGGATAATCTGTATATTGATAAGTGTCCAAATGAGCATGATTTATAGGTGTATTTCATATATTATATTAGCACTTTTTCTTGCTCATTTCTCCACTTCGGTTACTTTTCCTCTAGTTTATGTTTTATTGTTATCTCACAAATTTATTGTTTAAACATGAGGAAAACCAAGCTGGAAGCAAAGTAGACGAAGAGACGAACGCATAGACGCAAACGGCTCAGAAAACGGAGTCCAAACGAAGAATCTAGAGCCGGTCAAAGTTCGTAGAAGAAAATAAGTCAAAAACTGTGTCCACCCTAGTGTCCGCATGGGGATAGGCGGACAGCTAGGCGGACAGGACTTGTGTCCGCATGACACTACGCGGACAGGGAGGCGGACACCCTTTGTGTCCGCATGAAACCAGGCGGACAGGGACGCGGACAAGACATAGAGGTGTCCGCATTAAACGACGCGGACAACCAGGCGGACAACAGGAGAGACCGCGAGACAACCATGAGACGTCCGCATAACTGAAGGCGGACGTCTACGCGGACAAGGCTAAGGACCGTGAGACAACCGCATAACTGAAGGCGGACATCTACGCGGACGCGTGTAAATGTCCAGATAATTAACGCGAGCTGTTTATCTTCTTCGCGGCGCCTGCAACTTATCCGTCTACTCCTCCAACATTATCAGGCGCCTGCCGACAGTACTCACGCGTTCAGCCACCCAATTCATTCCTTAATTCACTCACGCATTTGTCTCCAGCTCTGTCCCCTGCAATCAATGTGCAATCAATCGGCAATCAATGTTCTTCCACTCCAGATCTGCCTCTTCCCTTCCTCTATATAAACACACGTTCCTTCTGCTTTCATTGAGACATCCACCACCCAACATCATCGATCCACTACAGACCACACATCACATGTTCATCCCATTTCTCTTCTCCCGTCTTCTCCACTTTATTTATTTTACATTCCACCATATCCACCTCTAGTGCGACGTATACAAAATAGCAGAACGAATGTAGGAGTGACTACAGATGATTTCTATTACTCTTGTTTCTGTTTATCTATTTAATATGTTAGGCTAGAATATTTATACTTTGGGAATGGTTATTATGTGTTTGTATTAATTATGCAATATGTTTTACTGGTTTATTTAAATGCAGTTTGTTACGCTTAAAGGTTATCTCGCACCTTTTTAATAAATGTCATGAGTTTATTAAATTGCTTTACTAAATCTATTTCTAATCTGATCGGTAACAAATAGATAGGTTAATTAAGCCGTAAAACTGGAGGAAACTTGTTTTCATCGGATAAGTTAGTACTCAGTTGCAAGAATAAAATTCCTCACACTCCTCTGCCGTTTACACGTATTTTGCTTGAGTTTTCATCGGACCTTGCATTTTCAGGTAAACGAGTTCTTATGAGTTTTCATCGGACCTTAAGATAATAACAGGAATCTTGCCAAACAATTATAATTAAACCAGTAGAGATAGCATAATTAAGAAGATTATATTAACCTGACCCAGAGTCCCATTTAATTTATCTGTTAACTTAGTTTATTTTATCTTTTCTTTTTATTTCGTAAAACAAGTCAATTAATCCCCCCCTTTTGTGACACGCTTAGGTACTATAATATTCACCTTAGTCCCACGGTTCGATATCCGGTCGCTTACACTTTACTATACTACTACGACCGGGATTTGTTTGCAGCCCGACGTTTATTTTGAGTTTTAATTTCTTTTCTTTTATTTTAATTTCACCAGTTCTAACCACTCAGATATACACGTCTGCATATATCTTATTATCCTAGTGCTACAACGTTTTTCTGACGATCCTTATATTTTATATAAGATAGCACCATAGCCGTTAGTTCTTTTTATATATATAGGTCCATATATGCGAACCAATACTGTTAGCTCAACAACAGTAAATATTAAGCAGCTATAAATATACAGTTCACGCATATTTATTTACACATTCAGACAAACAATCTTATCACAGATGACGCAGAAGTCTGAACTCAGGAAGCCCTCAGAGACAATCAGAGACACGCAACAACATACCGTTCACCCTGATTGTATAACGGTGGAGTATAAATCAGCTAGATCCGAATGCTCCTCGTGTCGTCTCTAACAGTCTAAATAATACATAACGCTACTGATTAGAATCCCGTAAAACAACATAACTCTACGGTTGTATAACGGTGGAGTATAAATCAGCTAGATCCGAATGCTCCTCGTGTCGTCTCTAACAGTCTAAATAATACATAACGCTACTGATTAGAATCCCGTAAAACAACATAACTCTACGGTACCCCGTACCGTCACTAATACCTCCCGGTTAATCCCCCGTCGTTAACTGTCAACGTTTGTCGGGTTTTCGGCTTAACTCAGGATTTGGAAAAACGTTATATTACATGCGTAGTCTCGTATCGTATACTAATATACTTAATGTTGAACTTTGTCATCGCATGTAACTTAATATACCCTTGTATATCATATAGTTTGTTTCTATATTGCATGTATAATTCTTTATCATGTATTATGCATCTCACCTTAGTATTTATTTTTCTAAGGTTTGTTTTTCCAAGTTTAATGTAGTATAATTCATATGTAAAAATACCTTGAATTATTAAATCCTTATTATTCCATGTATACTCCTAACATTAGAATTTCCATATCTAATGTTTGTAATTCTTTTCCCTTTATCTTATATCATTTTAATTATGGTAATATAGGTTATTGACCATATTATATTTTCCACTCCATAACTATTTATTTATATACATGTATTATGGGACTATTTATTATGTGGTAAGTTCTTTATAATATATATTCATTCTTTTTAATGAATACCTCTTATATTATATGTTAAATCTTTATAACATTAACACCATATTATAAATTTCATTTAAAATGTTAATATATCCGAACAGCACCTATTTTCTTAAATAATTACAAAATCCACACTTATTTATATATGTTATTATTATAGTTATCTAACCTATTATGACATCTATGTCATCAAAACAATTATAACCTATAGTTATATATTGTTATAAAATACCAAACAGCCCATTAAACTCTCAGTTTTTATTTTCTCCCACCAAACTTCCATAATTTACAAATTAACCCCAAATTATACTTCCTTGTCACAATTATAATATATACCTTATATTATAATCCTTAAACCTTAATATAATTATAACCTATGGTTATAATTCCTTAAAATAACCGAACAAACCCCATGGTCTATTCTAATTTAATTTCCACCACTTAACTTTCTATATTCACAAATTTACCCCACTTTATAACATATAGTTTCTAATTTCATTAAAACTATATATTATACACATATCTTTATAAAACCTTATATATAACTCCAAAAATTACCAAACTATACCAAAAGGTTATAAATATCATTCCTAACCTTATACTTCCTATAAATCTCGGTTTTTACCCATATGCTACCCATTTGTAACAATGTTATGAAATATCATATATTATACTTATATAATTCATATAAACTCCAAATTTAACCAAATAAACTTCTAAAAATTCCTAATAACCTAAGGTTCGTACTAAACTCCATTTAGTACCCCAAGTTTTCGGAAATCACAATATCACCCCATCTCTTATAAATCTTTTACAATTAAATAACTATCTTAATATAAGGTAGTATTTTAATTTCTCAAATTATCCAAAGTTGGTCAAAGTCTGCTATATAGTCAACTTTGACTTCTAATACCAATTTGGGACCAAACTTTCGGTAATTACCATATATACCCTATAGTTTTCTATTTTTACAATTGTGACCCAAAACTTTATAAAATGTTATAATTTTTATTAAATTCATTTTAAAACCCTAAATTCCTCTAAATTAAGCCCACGGCTTAATATTTTATCAGTAATTACCATTTGACACCAAACTTAATTATATAAGCATAAATTAAACTAAATAAGCTTTAAACTTAAATTAAAATGGCCTAATGACATGGCCTTATTACAACTTTGCTTTATAACATAAAATTACACATAAAATAGCTCAAATTATACTATAAACTCTCGGCCTTGCTGTAGCATAATTATTTTTCCACATAATGTCATAGTTTGACCATTATGTTAATTAAATCACTTAAATGACTAGCTTAATTTATCTTAGTCATTTTTTCCATTCTTAGGTTAAAAATAACCCATATAATTAACTCCACTATCGGCACATAATATATATATATGCTAAGAAATCATAAAATCATAAGTTTAAGGTGTTTATACCTTGGTTTATCCTTAGAAGAACTTGGCAAATTGGAGGAAAATTCACCACATCATTAAGACATGTTTAATACACCAAAATAAGATATGGTTACACTCCAAGCTTGAGCTTAACCATAAAGAACAAATAATGTAAAATTTAAGGCAAAAATCACCTTAAAATGCAAGGAAGTTTCCAAAGGAATTCGGCCTGAACTAAACACACCACAAGGTGTTAAATTCACCATATAAACATAGGAAATAGCTAGACAACAACAAGCTGCTGTGGTAATAGGTTTTACCTTGGCAAAATGCCTTAAAGAATGGTATTTCCTTTGATTTTCGGCCACCCTTGCTCCAAATGGTTAACCAACTGAATAAACATGTAAATATGAAGATTATGAGTGAATAAACTCATAAAAATCAGAAGGAACAAACCGGATGGAAAAAGGAGATGCTTAAGGTATGTTTTTACCTTATAATGTAGATTTGAACAACCTTGGTCCCTAGCTTTGCCTCAGCCGAGATTGGTGTTTGTTCAAGGTTTAAAACACTGAGAATGAGCCATGGAAAGTGATAGATCATGAGCTCCAAGTGTAGGTAATGAAGAGATGAAGAAAAAGAGCTAAAATAAGCCTTAAACCATTACCTTAGGTGCTTAAGAGATTGATTTGTCTTCCTTACTCAAGAACACAGCTTGAGAGGGTCTGGGAATACAGAGGGCTCGGCTGGAATGGGACAAGAGGCAAGGGAATGATTGAAATGAGCTTAAATGATTGAAAAAGTAGAAAAAGGAATAGTAACAAGGTGATTCATCAAATTAGGAAGATATTTAGCACTAATGCTGAGTGAGCTGTCTTCCATGCTCTAAGGCTGCCGACTTCCAAGGGGTAAGAAGGGTCAATTAATTGACCCTTGACCAACTTGGTCAATTTTGCTTAAAAATGCACTATTTGGGTTACTATTCACAAATGAATGCCATATTTTCGATTTTTTTAGAAATCTTTGATTTAGACCTTCCAATGCGGTACATTATAGTACATAAGCATATCAAGGTCTAATCCAATGCTTAACACCACTCAAAACCCACTCAGAAAGTCAATTTTCTCAAAAACCGTGCTTTAAGGAATTTTAGAGCACTTTTTGTGTTAGAACATGTTTTAGAGCTGGGTTTCCTTTGAGAATGGTTTTATAATGTTCATTACTTCATTATAATACTTAGGAATCCACTTTGGATCCTTTTTGAGGTCATACAATCTTTATGGTGCTTTAAAGCACATTTTTGGCTTTACCGATCTCAAGGCATGTTTTTGCCTTGTTGAGATCTTTTAGATTGTTCCCGAATGGTGTTAAGATGATTATTAACCATCTTAGATCATTAATAGATAATTTAATTAAGTTTTTAAGGTTAGGGGTATTTCAATATAAATTAATATAAAATTATAGTATGAAAGAATGAATTAATTTTTATATATTTTATATTTAAATTTAATTTACATGGACTCATTTAAATATTTAGCACAGGGCCCCTCGAATTACCGAGCCGCCCCTGATATAGCGTAGGTACTATCAATACCAAGTTTTTAAGGGTAAGAACGACAACCCAAGCTGGACTGCTATTGTAGCTTCTCTGGATACTCTGAAAAAGGGTGTTAGAAAAAGAGTAGGAGATGGCAAGGATACTTTGCTTTGGAAAGACCCCTAGATCCCAAGAAACTGCTCCTTCAAACCTATCACTCCTACGCCATTAGGTGAAGATAGGATGACAGTTTATCAGTTCCTTAATGATGAGAAGAATGGCTGGAATACTCATATGCTCAATCACAATATCTGGGATATCGATTCAGAAGATATAAAAAAAATTACAGTCCTTCCTGAGGAGAAAGACACTTGGCAGTGGCATCACAGTAAGGATGGGGATTTCTCAGTGAAGTCAGCCTTTCACATAGACCAACAATCTGTTAGGTATAATCTTCCTTCTACAAGCACTATCTCTACAGGTTTAAATCTCAAGATTTCGAAACTTCAATGTAGTCCAAGAGTGAAACTATTGTTCTGGAAGTTTTTGAAAAATATTGTACCTAGCTAGTAGTGCTAATATAGCTAGGAGAACAGGAACTTCCCCCTTATGCAACCTCTGTGGAAAAGTAGACACTACTTTTCATAACATCTTTGACTGTGTTATGGTTAGAAATCAATGGGAGGGGCTGATTGATTTAAACAGGTTTGATCAAGCTAACGAGGATAATATTCAGAACTGGATATTCTCTCAAGCTGATAGGTGGCCTACAAAAAAATTAGAAAAAGTGCTGAATAAGATGTGGAGTATTTACGATGCAAAGAATACGGCTAGACACAACAATGAAATGTCCTTGCAGGCTCTTCTCGAGTCTAATTATGCTTTCACTAAAGCTCATAAGATTACCAATGCCAATGTGGAATCTGTTTTGCATACAGATTACTCTTGGATTCCTCCTAAACAGGGAGAAATCAAGATTAATTGTGGATGTAAAAAGATTAAAGGTAAAATCTTGGTTTTGGCAGGTTCTGTTCATGATTCAGATGGAAATATTCTAATGGCGTTTAACAAAGTTATGATAGCTGCTTGTTCAGTCTTAGGAGTAGAAATTCAAGGGCTGGTATTTGCACTTAAATGGGCATATGAGAAGGAGTATTATAAAATAGAAGTTGATACCTGTCAAGTAGAGATCTTCAAGTTTTCTGAACAGATTAGAGACAACCATCAAAGCTCTCCCTCCTCGTCTCAGTGGGAGCAAATCGAAGCGCTGATTAAGAGCTGTTTTGAAGTGGCTTTTTGTTTTGTCAACTCTGATTTCAATTTCCCTCTTATGTTAATCTCAAATATGTATAACAACTAAGTTTTTTAAAATCTGGATGGGTGAAGATATTCCCCTTAAAATTACTAGGTCATGTAATATGGATCTTTAAGGAAGCTTTTGAAAACTAGGAATGAAAGGTAGCAGTTTAATCAAAAAAAATAATATACCAAAATGAAATACAAATACAATCAGTGGCGGAGCCAAGGGTGTTCCACGGGGAGCAAAACACCCCCTAACTTTGTTAAATTACACAAAATTATAGGGTAAAATTTTTTTTTTTTAGAAAAATTTAATAAAAGACCCCCTAACTTTTTATAATTATGTCTTTGCCCCCCTCAACTTCTATTTCTGGCTCCGCCCCTGAATACAATGAGTGCAATCTGGCCGGCGTACAGATATACTATCAAAAACAATAACCATAAATTAAATCGTAGAAATAATGACATGCAACATGAAAGATATATAAGACAAGAAAAAAAGTGGGCCAACCAAAGTGAATGAGCTAGTGTCGGTCGATCATTGATCGTCAAAATTAATATAATCTGGTGGTAGTGGTACGTACGTACCATTGAATCATGCATATATTTGGGGGTTAATAACACATGTTACCTAACTTTGCTCCCCATACAACTTTCCATGTTATATAGTAGTATTTTTTTTAAGTGACTGTAACTTTGTCAAGTCATTTTAATCGAAAAAACAGTAATGTTTTATGACTTTATCTGTATGTGTGTGTAGAAACTCAACCACTCAGATAGATAGTCAGTCAAGCACTCCACTACCCACTTTTGTTTTGGCCGAGGTAGAGTGTCCATCCATCCATCTCTCTCTATATATAATACTATATCCCACCCGTATAACTGTAACTTTAGCCTCAGTTGTCAAACTAGCCATGTGCGTTCGTTGCCTGCGAAAAAAAATTTACACAGCGCCCAAGAAAAAAAAATGGCACATGTCACTTGAGCACTGGTCTTCTATTTAAGTGGGACTCATATCTCACTCACAGTATGAGATTAATTATAACGCAGGGTTGAAATGTGGGCTGCATTAATCTTAGCAGCGAACGCACGCTATATAAAGAGTTAGTATTACTGAACGTTATATAGAATTCGATCCAATCGTTTCAGTGAAACACATTTACAGAAACTCATTCATTCACTTCAAACCTTTGAGTTGCGAATATGGTGGTGGGTACAGCAATACCAACAAGTGTAAATGGAAACCGTGATGTGGTATGTGTGACTGGTGCTTCTGGATTTATAGGGTCTTGGTTGGTTATGAGATTACTTGAAAGAGGTTATGTTGTTCGAGCTACTGTTCGTGATCCAAGTAAGTAATATATATTCAATATTCCTCAACTAATACTCTTTTATTTTAAAATAATAATAATAATAATAATAATCTCATCATGTATGTAATTAACAGAGAATTTGAAGAAAGTGAAGCATTTACTGGAATTACCAAACGCGAACACAAATTTAACTTTATGGAAAGCTGATCTTAACGATGAAGGTAGTTTTGATGAACCTATTAAAGGTTGTCATGGAGTTTTTCATGTTGCTACACCTATGGATTTTGATTCTAAAGATCCTGAGGTATGTACATATATATTTCTATTAATTTCCGTTTCAAATTAAATAGATTGATGATGTTTTGTTAATTTCTATATATATGTATTTATATGACAGAATGAAGTTATAAAACCAACTATCAATGGAATGCTAGACATAATGAAATCATGTGTGAATTCCAAAGTCAAGAAACTAGTCTTCACTTCATCAGCTGGAACTATTGCTTTTGAAGAACACATTAAACCAGTTTACAGTGAAACTAACTGGACTGACGTTGATTTCTGTCGACGTGTCAAAATGACAGGATGGGTACGTACGTGCATACTAAATTCCACAACATTACTACCTCATTTAACTAAAATAACATATACTCTCTCATATTTTCATGTTGCAGATGTACTTCGTTTCCAAAACACTTGCAGAACAATCCGCTTGGAAATTCGCTGAAACACACAAATTAAACTTCATATCAATAATCCCAACATTAGTAGTTGGTCCATTTATAAGCCCATCATTCCCACCAAGTCTTCTCACTGCCTTATCCCCAATCCTACGTAAAGAGTCACATTACCATATCATACAACAAGGTCATTTCGTCCATTTAGATGATTTATGTATGTCACTATTTATCTATACGAGAAAAATGATTCGTATGGAAGATATATCTGCAATTCACATGATGCTTCAATCTTTCAAGTGGCGGGATTACTCAGAGATATGTATCCGGAATATAATGTGCCGTATAAGTTCAAGGATTTTGTTGAGAGTGATGAGAAAGTTGTGTTTAGTTCGAAGAAATTGGTGTGTGAAACTGGGTTTAAGTTCAAATATAGTCTTAAGGATATGTTGGTTGGTGCTGTTGATACTTGTAGAGCTAAAGGGTTACTTCCGATGTCGTTATTTACGAATGACAACAAGGAGGATGGTGAAGGTGAAGGTGATGGTGATCGATCTGTGTTGAATTAGTAAAGTGAATACTTTCTACTTTAAGTACCATAAGATATGTGTAATATAATGGTGTGTATGGGATGGGGACTATGTACTTTATCAATAAGCCCTGCTTTGTTTTCTTTGTTTGTGGTTTACTTTATCAATGTATGTATTATATCCATCATCAGTAAATTTGTACTTTATTATATCAACACTATTAAGAAAGCTATATATTGTAACTACTTAGTCTTCTTAATTTATATGCAGTGTGATATTATTAGTTAACATCATGCGCCACAACAAAAACAGGATGATCTACTTAACCAATAACAACTTCTCTAACACAGCACATTTCCCATCATCCGTAAAACCGGTCAGTTATCAAATTTCCATGGGACCAGCTGCGTTTTGCTACTCTCCACCACCCTGTTCACCTTCCTCTACCCCATCTTCCCCTTCCTGCCTCTAACCTCCCTGTTCCTCTACAATCTCAAATGCCGCAATCAAATCCTCAACTGTCGATCTGCTGCCTTAAAGTATGGAACGGCTCATCAATTAATGCCCACCACAGCAATAGTGCAGACAGAGCAAGCTTTTCTCCTTGAAGCGTCTCCCTTAAGGAAAACAGAGCATGCTTAATTAATAAGCTCATCTCTTGACGCATCCATCAAAATCTCATATCTTCTCTCCAAGTATGTCTTTACTGCCTTGGACCGTGACGTATCGCAAATGCCTGGTATTCAAACTAGTTCCCACTTGGACAGTTATAAGACAGGTGGGGCTCCAATTCATCCAACTAGAACTCCCACTCCATAGGGACGCCACTTCCATGACCTCTCGGTACAAACCTGTTCAAGTTCCCATCCAAAACGAATCAATAATCACAACCTTAATAACTAGTCTATATGGAAGCTCACTTTTATCTGGAGACTCGGACTCCAAGGTATTTGGTGCACTAACAACTCACCCACTATATATACAGATATAAGGATAATATGACATCATTTGATCACATAACATACATTATACACTGAAAATATTATCTAACAATTGAAGTGTAGACTGTTTAGGAAGTCAAATGAGAAACACGCCAGGGGTTTGGATTTCAAGAGAAACACGCCAAGAATAGCTCTGAGATAGTGCTGCTTCATTGCAACTAATTCTTTCACTACAAAGCACATAACTTAGAACTGCATAGCATGCATCCAAATCAGTCCTGACTTTTGAGCTAGTTCTCTTTTACTATCCAACAATCGAGATACGGAGGAGTAGTCAGATCAATAATAGAAGGTTCAACATTTTCCAATGTTTAGTGTACAAAGATCTCCTACACACGTTTAACACCTGAAGCACCCCACTTGGCAGCCAAGTTCTCTGGATCAGACTCACTCAATACCCAAACCACAATTACACTAATCTCATTTCAGATTTTCTGCAAAACAAAATCATTCCATTCACTTCCACAAAACCCTCTCACTCAACTCAATGAACCTTATTAATCACAGAGCCTAAACGCCGCCCACGACAAAACAAAGAAAGAATAGTATGATACGACTGAAAGAATTCCACAAACCTGAGCCTTATCAGCAAGCTGTACACAACGAGACACCCAACGGGGAGACGTGATTCATAAATGAACCAATAATTAATGCACTCAGATCTCATATACCGGGAGAGAACCCTGCCGTCAGCCGTCAGACCGGCTTTAGCAACACCGATATGGTCATCGACCTTGAATATCTAACGCTGATGTGAGGAGAGCTCGGATTGGGCCTGGTAAACGCACCACAGAACTACGTGTGTCTTCGATCGTAATCCGATCGTCGCAGAGCCTTGCTTCACCGCCTCCATTGCATACTCTACCTGGAAGGAACAGCCGCCCTGTGGGGCTCTAAGTCATCACATCAGTGTCGTATTGATTCCTGAACATCCTCGCCGATGGCTGATAACTAACGAGGGCCTTCCAGAGGAAAATTTGGTTGAACCGAAGGTGAGTGTTCGGGAGTCTCGCTGTAACTGTGAGCTTGGCGGACAAGATTGTAAATGGCGGGAAAGAAGGGGTTTTCTTTTCGGGCAAGGCAGCGATGCGAAGGAGGGGGGAGAGGGCGAAGAGACACGACGGAGCAGGGAGAGTTCAGACGTGTCTGTCGATGGGACTCGCCGGGGTACTGGGTTCAAACAGTAGCGTTTTGATATTCTCTCCGTGCTGAATTGTCTATGTTGTTTGTTTTATTACACGATATCAGATAAAATAATTTCATAAAGTTAAATTTGAAACATACTCTAATTTATAAATAATTTTATTTGTATAACTTAAGTTTTTTTATCTTATATGTTAATATTGAAGTTAAATGATATGTTTAAATGGTGAATAAGACGGTCAATTTAGGATGGAGAGAGTACTATAATTGTCTCATTTTGACAATCTTGTTTACATGTTGACACGTTTTTCACTTTACCATTAAATATATAAGATAAAATAATTTTATAAAATTAATTTTTGTAATGTATAGTTTATAACGTAAGGAATCAATTATGAAATTTAGATTTATAAATTATATCATTTTATATGTTAAATATTGAATTCAAACGACATATCAAAATAGTAATCAGGACAGTCAAGAAGTGACGCAGGAAGTATGATCTGAGGCGAAGAGCTTGAATTGGCCCGTTTTGGAGAAGATATCGGGGAGTATTGGACACTGACTTGGTATGAGATATCAGATCCCCATTGAAATACCCCTAATAATTATAATAGTCGATTAAGGGAGATAATCCCGTAATAATGAAATCAAAGGACTTAAAGATAATTAGGGAGACATATAACTCCTAAAAGATTTAAGTAGCATATAATAAGTTTCTAAATTAAAAAGAAAACAACGGTCCGTGACCCCGGACAGACTGTCCGTGGCCCCGGACATACTATGGGAACAAGGAAATAACTCTCGGGTTTGCACCGACCCAAGATTTCGGGTCGGACAAGGCGTCCGTGGTCCGGGACACCTGCGTCCGTGGTCCCGGACACCTGCGTCCGTGGCCTCGGACACGTTAAAAGTTGTGAGTTTTTGGATGCGATTTAAGAGGGAGTTGGAAGACGATCTAAGATAGACATATGGATTCATATATAGTCAAAAACATTATTACATGTCCTAAATTTAATATCACATGTAATACATTATTACATGTGTTAAATAACACTAGTATACCCTAATAAATTGTATAAATATTTTATATACCCTAAACAATTATAGACAAACATAAACTCATATATAGATTGTAACACCCCTACTCTAATCGGCTCCTAATCATCTTACTTAACAATATAATCGCAGCGGTAATCTCAACAATTGAACTACTGGTGTCACCGTTCTTACTCGCCCATACGAGTAATAACGTGCTTTCTGATATACCCTTAAATACGAAACAATTTCTCGCAGTGACAACAAGAGATAGATCTAACTTTCCCAACCAATATAAAATACATTCACAGTGAGCATTCTAAGTATCCCAATCCTATACACGTTTCTAAGTTCGTATCAAAATGCAACAGTGCATATTACAACAACTGTAATTAAACTACCCAGCGCGTCCCTCTCTTTGCTGACACCGGAAGCTGCATACCTGCAAAAATGGTTGTGGTGGTATGGAATCAGCCCCTGCTGAGTATGTTACTACATGACTGTCATGCCCCCTCGGACCCTCAGTTATTTGGTCGAGAGCATGCAATTCATTTTCATGCCAATAGTTTAATGCTAAAACTGTAAAGCAACAATATATATTGCAGTAAACTCAAATAACAAACAAGCCCCCGGCTTCACACATCGCATCGTAATAAACCACTGAAAGCGTTACAGCGCTTATATGAGTACAGAGACTTCATTCCAACAAACACTTAATAGTTCATAATTGAGTTCGGCTACTCACTCGACCAAACAATCCACCATACTACACATGAGTACAGCGACTCAATGCAACCAGTTCACAACACACAATATGAGCACAATGGCTCGTTCAAACCAAATCCACCAACATACCACACATAACCACAAAGCACAACCAATGAACAACAAGGCGAAACAACGAGAATTATAAACGAGTATAAACTCTCGTCTTTGGCATGCAAGCCCAAATAATGTTCGCCTAATGTACGAATTAATATAGTCGTTCGTAATTGTTCAGTCATGACTAATGACAGCGTCTCGTTAGGACGACGTGTCTCTAAGTTACCCACCTCTTATGGCGGGTCACCCACGACAGTAGCCACTCCAGCGGTAGAGTCTCTGACCTACGAACAATCTGTAGTTCGTTGGAAATTTATCCTGATACTTACGATTACCACACAGTATCCTGGTATCGTTAATGGATCACAGTTCACAGCAATAGCCACATCCTCTTGATAAACTTGTCTATACCATCACATCGTTTTATTATTTTTTTTCTTAGCACAACAGACTAAGGTCGTTAGTCCAATCCTGAGTATGTCGACTCGGGATCCAGTGTTAGATACGAGAGTGGCGTTAAAGAGGCCAATGCTCCGTATATAAATCTCAGATAATATGTATATCTTATTATCCTGATGCTACAACGTTTTATTTACGTTCCTTATGTTACACATATAAGATAGCATCATTGCCGCTAGTTCGTTTTATAATATGTTCATATATACGAACGGTACTGTTATCGCATGACAGTAATAATAAAGCAGCATTAATACACAACTCAAGCATATTAATTCACACAAGCAGACATTCAATCTTATCACCGATTTTCACACAATGTCTGAACTGAGGAAATCCTCAGAGATAATCAAGCCACATAAATAACATACCATTCACCCTGAGAGTATTACGGTGGAGTATGAATCAGCAAGATCCTATGCTCCGTGCGTCGTCTCTAACAGTCTATACAATACATAATGCTACTGATTAGCATACTGTATAACAACACAAAATCCTACGGTACCCCGTACCGTCACTAATACCTCCCGGTTAACCCCCGTTATTAACTGTCAATGTTTGTCGGGTTTTAGGTTTAACTCGAGATTGGAAAAGTGTTATATTACAAGCGTAGTCTTGTCTCGTATATTAATATACTTTATAGTTGAACTTTTGTTATCGCATGTAACCTAATGTATGTTTGTACATCATATGGTTTGTTTCTATATTGCATGTATGATTCTTGTCATACACCATACATCTCACCTTAGTATTTATTTTTCTAAGGTTTGTTTCTCTCTTTTTTTTTTTCTTTTTCCCAAATTCAATGTGGTAGACAATACTTACATTATCAATCCTTATTATCACATGTACAGTCCTAACATTCCATATCCAATGTTTGTAATTCTTTTCCCTTTATCATATGTCATTTTAATTATGAAAATATATGGTCATTAAACCATATTATATTTTCTACCACAACACATATTTATTTATGTGTATGTATTTGTGGAACTATTTCTTATATGGTAAGTCTTATAATATACATTCATTCTTTTTAATGAATACCTCTTATATTATAAATGTTATAATTCTTATAACATTAAAACCATATTATAAATTTCATTCAAAAATATTAATATTTCCGAACAGCACCTATGTTCCTTAATTATTTACAAAGTCCACCACATAATTTATACCATGTTATATTATAGTTATATAACATATATTTTGACAACTATGTCATTAAAACAATTATAACCTATAGTTATATATTGTTAATAAATACCAAACAGCACTTAAAACTCACGGTATTAATTAATTCCCACCAAACTTCCAAAATTTACAAATCAACCCCAAATTATATTTCCTTGTTACACTTATAGTAAATACCTTATATTATAATCCTTATTCCTTAATATAATTATAACCCATGGTTATATTTTCTCAAGATAACCGAACAGACCCCATGGTCTATTTAAATTATTTTTCCACCACTTAACTTTCTATATTCACCTATTTCCCCTCTTTATAACATATAGTTTTCTAATCCCATTAAAACCATATATTATACATATGTCCTTATAAAACCTTGTATAAAATTCCAAAAATCACCAAACTATACCAAAAGGTTATAAACATTATTCCTAACCTTATATTTTCTCTAAATCTCAATTTTTACCACATATGTTACCTATTTGTAACAATGTTATAAAATACCATATATTATACTTATATAATTCATATGAACTCCAAATTCAACCAAATAAACTTCTAAAAATTCCCAATAACTTAAGGACTTTACTAAACTCCATTTAGCACCCTTAAATCTCGGTAATTACATTACTACCCCAAATCTTATAAATCTTTTACAATTTAATAAGTATCTTATTATAAGGTAGTATTTTAATTTCTTAAATTTTCCAAACTTGGTCAAAGTCTCCTATATAGTCAACTTTGACTTCTAATACCAAATGGGAACCAATTTTTCGGTAATCACTATTTATAACCTATACTTTTCTATTTTTACAATTTTGACCCAAAACTTTATAAGATGTTACAATTTTTATTAAATTCATTTAAAAAACCTAAATTGTTCTAAATTAAGCCCACGGCTTTCTAATTTCCTAGTAATTACGAATTGGCCCCAATTTTAATTATAAGCATAAATAAAACTAAATAAGCTTATAAACTTAAATTAAAATGGCCTAATGACATGGCCTTATTACAACCTTGAACTTGCAAAATAAATTACACAATAAATGTCTCAAAATATAGCATAAGTATTCGGCCTCACTTAGATTTAATTATTTTTCCACATAATGTCATAATTTGACTATTATATTAATTAAATCTCTTAAATGACTAGCTTAATTTATCTTAGCCATTTTTTTCCATTTTTAGGTCAATATGACCTACATATATGATTTCACTCTCGGCCATATATATATATATACTTGGAAATTACAAAAATCATAAGTTTAAGGTGTTTATACCTTGATTATTCCTTGTATGGGCTCGGTCACTTGTAGGAAAATTCACCACTTGATTTAGACATGTTTAATAAACAAAAAGAAGATATGGTTACACTCCAAGCTTGAGCTTAACCATAAGGAATAAATAATGTAAGATTTAAGGCAAAAATCACCTTAAAAATGCAAGGGAAGTTCTAGGTGGTTTCGACCTGAATCAAACACACCCCAAAGTGTTAGATCCACCATATTAACATAGGAAATAGCTAGATCACGAAATGCTACCTTGTTATTAGGTTTTACCTTGGAAAAATGCCTTAAAAGATAGTATTTCTCTTGGATCTTGGTCACCCTTGCTCCAAATGGCTAACCAACTGAATGGACATGTAAATATGAAGATTATGAGTGTATAAAATCATAAAAATAAGAGGAATAAAACCGCATGAAGAGTGGAGATCCTTAAGGTATGTTTTTACCTTAAAATGTAGATTTGAACAACCTTGGTCCCTCTACTGGTATCAACCGAGTTTAGCTCTTGTTCTAACCTTAGAACACTGAGAATAAGCCATAGGAATTGATGAGCCACGAAATCTAGGTGTTGGTAGTGAAGAGATGATGAAAAAGGGCTAAAAATGACATTAAAACACTTACCTTAAGAGCTTAGGAGCTAGGTTTGCCTTCCATGCTCAAGAACAAGCCTTGAGAGCTTCAAGGAAGGAGGAGAGCTCGGTTGGAGAGGATGGAATCGGACAAGGAAGAAAGAAATGAGTGGAAAGGTTTGAATTATTTGAAAAAGTAAGTTTATTTTCAAAAGTAATGTATTAGGTAGCAATTATTGTCAATCAAAGACTTGTGCTGCCTTCCCACCTCCTTGCCAGCCGATTTCCTTTAGGTCAAATGGGTCATTACTTGACCATTGACCATACTTGGTCAATTTGACTCATGCGGGCCCCACTTTAGGGTTTTATTAATATTTTAATATTAAATTTGTAAAAATTCATAAATTTCTGGTATTAAATTCCTAATATGATATAATATGATAAAATATCATATTTAAGGGTAATTATAATTTTTAAGCCCATTAAAAATCAATTTAGAAGGCAATCTCACAAAAACGTGCTTTAAGGTGTTTTAGCGCACATTTTTGTGTCACAGGGTGTTCCTGAGCTTAGTTCTCCTTGAGAACGGTTTTGTTGTGTTCCTTACTTCATTATAATACTTAGAAATCCACTTTGGATCCTATTTGAGGTCATACAATCTTTATGGTGGTTTAAAGCATATTTTTGGCTTTACCGATCTTAAGGCGTGTTTTGCCTTGTTGAGATCTTTTAGATTGTTCCCCAATAGTATTTAGATGTTTATTAATCATCTTAGATCATTAGTAGATCATTTAATTATGTTTTAAAGGTTAGGGGTATTTCAGTCTACCCCCCTTAAAAAGGCTTCGTCCCGAAGTCCTTAAACCTCTACAGTTCACCTAAGGAATCAAGTTCCACTAAGTAACCAAACAGTCCATTGCTAGGGAGTAACTCCCACTAGGTTCAAACCTAGTCTATACATACAACATATATTAAATAATCAAACTCATGGTATAGCTCATTCACATCACAACACTAAACAAGGTGCACATCCAACTCATCAATCAAAAGTACTCAGCGGTACTATATATATTCAACCAGGTGCCAAACTCATAGTACACAGCACTAGACAAGGTGCAAAACTCATGGTACACAGCACTAGACAAGGTGCAAAACTCATAAAGTACTCAAAGGTGTTTGCAAGGGATACTACGCATCCCTATCTACATGTTAGTATCTCGCGAGGATACCCACATCATTCCACATGTATGTGTGCACATATAGTTAACGTTGACAGTTCACAGGGAAGCAGTCTTAAAGACCAGGACTTGACGATCCCCAACCCCAACCAACGTCTACTACCCGCGGACACACCGGTTTGATCATAACGAAGGACACTGCGGTCCACGGCTCCTCGGACAGTATCACCTTATTTCCTTAGTCACCCAGACACACCGGTCTAATGACAAGGACTCTGCGGTCCACGGTTATGGTGATGTCACTCGCAGACACACCGGTCTAATGACGAAGGACTCACGGTCCACGGCTCTTCGAGTGACGCCCTAAATTCCAATTCTATTCATATATGTGGTCCACTTGTAGGAAGTTTCGAGAATCATTCAACCCCGACGTGGTCAGAGTCAGTGTTTAAACTATCTCTTACTCAATTTGTGGTCGGTTTCCTTGATCAGCCAAGATCAAGTTCAACTTCCACGTCAATTTCAATCATCAGTTGTTTATTCACTTTTAATCTTGTTTCCTCTTGATATTTGTCACCTTGTGTTCCATAGATACACAAGTCAACTAGTGTAATTAATCTAGTCATCGGCATATAGGATCATGCATCCTAACCATGTACCAAGTTCTTTTCACTTATAATTATTCACACAATTCCTAGAGGTTTTACCTCCACTAGGTTACACATTGGTCTCATGTCGACTCACTCATCGCATTCCAACAATCGGTTTCATACCGAGTCATAAATCATATAATATGGAGCTTTCTACCCCTTCCATTTGACATCTCCCACAGGAGCTACCAGATAGACCTACTTGAACTCCCAACTGGAGCTAACAAGTTAGGCGTTTATGTGTTTTAATGTTCGCAACGTTTGCATAATAATCGGAAATAGGATAAGAACACTCTATTTGTTCTCCCTTTCCTATTCACCACAACTAATGCGAACTAAAATGTATATATATATTCATACACGTAATACTACTTCAAGTAATATTACACATTCACAACACTTGTACTCTTCGTACAATAATAGTTTGCAGCATGTGTACCATGCGCTACGTACCCCTACGTACGGTATATTTTAGGCGTGCGAAATCGCTTTACCCCCCTTAAAAATGATTACGCCCACGTAATCTACGAATATATCATCGTGAAGTAATAAGTTCAAGATGTTCCATTCCAGTGGAATTATTCGTGCACTAATGTGTTACATATTTCACTACCCCTTTTTCCATAGGGTCGGGCTTTAGCCCCTCAGGTTATACCGCCCACCTCGGTTAGGTGTATGTATATTCATATACAGTTTGATCGGGAGATGTATACACATCATTTGTTTTCCCCTATCCCGTTAGGTATGTCAAACTTAAGCAATATGGGCCCACTCGTTCCGCAAGCAGTCGGCCCAACTACTATATGGTTAGTTTACCCATCTTAGGTAGTAGTTTCATGTCGGTTTCAACTCCACGTGACAGTGTTTTCTACATGGTCTTCCATAATTATGGGGATAGGATAATTTATTTCGTTGCGTGGTATCGTTAGCCACACACGCTTATTATTTCAACTCGCCATTCTATTCGGTCCTCCTGAATTCTATACATGCTCATGGTATAGTCCCATGAATTCATGCCACCCTACCGAACTAATTTTCGGTATAAGTGTTGTCGAGCTATGCTCTAGCATCTAGTGCTTGCAATAGTTGTCTCTAAGGTATTAAGACGAGTCTGATATGCGCATCTAACTGGCGCCTCGTGATTCCAAGTTATTTCCTTCTGGAATGAGTTCGTTCTTTGGGTACCTTGTAGGTCCGCTTTTGCTAGTGTGAACTCGTATCTCTCGTGTGTTGGTATTTTAGTATCTGCATGTATGGTTCATCCCTCTTCTCCATTAGGGGAATCCATTTGTTTATCTGATGTTCCACCTTCTGATTCTCACCAGCATAATTCGGTTAACAGTTATTATAATGGTCGCTTGTTGCGCACCATGTACCAGTCGATTGGACGGTTATCCGCCATTGCGGTTTGCATGGAGTATCTAATCTCCAGCTTAGAGTATCTCTTGTAATGCTCGCTTTTGCCCTTCGTCTGTTGTAAACATACAATACGACTGTAGGTTTTAGCTTGGTATTCATTTTCTGTTCAAACCTAATTGGTACCACATACTAACGTTTATGGCTTGAGCATGTGGTTATTATTATTTAACGCGACATTATCGCAGCGCCCTCAGCGCATGGTATAACTCTCTCTGTGCCCCCTTTCTGGGTAGCATCTATTATCACAAGGGTTTCTCTAATATAACTTCCTTAAATACCACTATTCCTTTACTCATTCATGGGTTCAACTTGCCATTACCATTAAATTGGCTTTAGTTTCCTCGTTTACTAAAATCCCCAAAATTTATGTTTAACTCCTCCACTGTGGAGTTGCGACCTTATGTCACTTTATTATCAAGCTATCCTTGATTTTCCTAACCTTGCTAGTTTGACTGAGATCTCCCTCGTCGTTACATGGTTTACCTAGTCAGGGTTCCATTCGCTGACTTAGACACATGGTTGATTACCTCCTGGGTTCTACACTACTCGTTTACATGCATGGGGTACCATACTGATACATTGCTACTTACCCAACTAACTTAATATAGTTTGTCAGGCCCACAAGCTCCTAGGAGTGCGGTCGTCCCATGTCTCATTTAGTGCACTCGTAGTGTTCGTACCCGGTGATTATCGTACTCTTAGTCTCGGTAATTTATGTTTGAGTAGCTATGCTGCCAATTCTTAACCTTATCGTCAGAGTGGCCCTAATATTAGGTTCTATGGTTTCTTTTATTTATGTGTATTTCCTTTACCTTCTCTAAGGTAGGTGTTTGTGACTTATCGCCCTAAGTCTGGTTTCCACATGCTCGTCATCTGGCATTTGTGAGTGGGGATCAGTAACTACTTATTATCTCTCCCGTTCACTCCTAGGCTGTTAACGCCTTCAGATATGAGTTTCCAGTATTCGAATTCCACCCAATCTATTGGGTTACACCTTATGGTGTTTCCGGACTCCATGATAAAGGTTGACACCTCATGTTTCCCTTGTCTTATGGTAGTCCCGTTAGTCTGATATTAATCAGTACCTGTGATTCATCACCCTTGTTCCCCTAGTTTTGGGTCACTTTGGTGGTACTAAGGTATCCCTCCGTAGGCCTATGCCATACGATATTCAGACTCAATACTTATTCTGATAATTAAATGATTGTTAGTCTTGTTATTTAATTTATTCCTGGTTGATTCTAATGCTTCCTCCTGAGGTTACAATTGGATGCCCACAACTTAGTGGTTTCCACTAATCATTCCCCTCCATTGTGTAGTCCTTACTCTTATTCAACTCATATTTCCTCCATCCTCTTTGAGGTAGCGGTGTCTTCCGTCATCAGGCAATTTTTACTTTTTTTTGTTTATATCCGATGCCCTCCATACGGAAGTCTAGCAGCATAATGGATCAACAACACCTCCGGTATGTGTGGTGCGGGCATTACATCGGCCCCTTTTTATTGCACGTTCACATCTTCCTATTATTTTTTTTTTAAAGATCCTGACTCATATAGCTCACTTCTTGCCCTCTGGCAATGTTTGATGGTAGTGGTTTAACCACGAGTGTCACGCACTCTCTAAATATGGTTATGCTGGTCCTGAAGACTCGTCACTCCCCCACCGGTAATGATTGACGTTTAATGTCCATGCCGGCACTGGGTTAGGTTTGTAGACACTAATTATTGTTATTCCCATTTACTCCCCTTTTTAATATTCTACTAAGTGGTATATTATTTTTCAGGTTTAATGGTCAGACCGGCTAGGTCCTCCCGAGGTTTTACCGACCTCTAACCCAAGGGTTTCATACCCCTGCCCTTAAGAAGGCTGTGTCCTGCTTTATTGCATTACGGATTTACATAAGATTTAGTGTTTATTGGTAACCGCCTGGACCACCACGTCCTTTAGGGTTAGTTTACCGTCGCTGCACTTGCTGTAGCAAGTGCGCAAGGCAGGTTGAATTTTAATGCTTTAGTTAATGTGGCACTTGCAGTGGCAAGTGCACCATGCAGACTGAGCCACCGGTACGGTGTGTCAGTGCAGTGCTATTCCCTAATCGGGTTCCTGTTCAAGTCAAAAGTTCTTATTCAAATTAATACAGTCTCACTCCGCACTCGTTCCCACAAGTTTACCATGGTAGTAAGGTCTTACTCTCCTCTCGAGGCGTTGCATGATAGCAACTTAGCGAGTTCTTGTTTCTACAGTTCTCATGATCTCTCCTCATGCACGTCGGGTCATCTTGAACCTTCAGTGTTGCATGATTTTAGAGTTACTCGCTTCGGGTGAGACTTCTATAGGTAATTCCTTCTGTATACTACATATCTCATAAACTAATCACTACTTGTCGTTCTACCTCTTTCCTCCAAGCGCACCATCGGTGCTTTCCTGGATGTAAGACAGGGTCGCCTTGCTCATAGCAAGTTAGCCCCATTAGTCCTACAGGAAATTTTCTCCTCAAACTCGGTCCATTATTTATCTCATCCTCGTATGGTAGACATTATGTCATTACCAGGACCCCCGGTCCTAAACATTACATCAAAACACAAAGTCTTTTTTCTACATTTAACATAATCTTCTTAGCATCCACATCGGTCTTTCCGATCAGGAGAGTTATCTCCGTGGTGTTTCTCATTTCATTGCCTCACTAGATAGTACTCGAGGTACGGGCTGCGGCGGGTGGGGTACCATTGCAAATTTTCCGGGATGCTCTCCCTTCAAGTGCGAGTGGTTCATACCATCTTCGCGTTACTTGGGGTTGCTGGACCTTCACCACCTTCCGCTGCCCCGTGTTCTTCCTTAGTACTGTTACCCTGACCTCTCCCTGACATAAGTCAAGAGGGCGGGTTGGACCTTTACTCGGTCTAATACCGTAGTCTCGGTCATTTAATATTGAAGTGCCTCTACGGCTATGGTGTGCAAGCTTTAAGCATTGCATCAACCCCGCAAGGTCACGTATCCTCACAACGTTTTCCCGTATTCCCAAAACCTATGCTCACTGTATAAGTCCTATTATCTCTTGTCATCAGAGCGGTACTCCGCTCTGATACCACTTTTGTAACACCCCTACTCTAATCGGCTCCTAATCATCTTACTTAACAATATAATCGCAGCGGTAATCTCAACAATTGAACTACTGGTGTCACCGTTCTTACTCGCCCATACGAGTAATAACGTGCTTTCTGATATACCCTTAAATACGAAACAATTTCTCGCAGTGACAACAAGAGATAGATCTAACTTTCCCAACCAATATAAATACATTCACAGTGAGCATTCTAAGTATCCCAATCCTATACACGTTTCTAAGTTCGTATCAAAATGCAACAGTGCATATTACAACAACTGTAATTAAACTACCCAGCGCGTCCCTCTCTTTGCTGACACCGGAAGCTGCATACCTGCAAAAATGGTTGTGGTGGTATGGAATCAGCCCCTGCTGAGTATGTTACTACATGACTGTCATGCCCCCTCGGACCCTCAGTTATTTGGTCGAGAGCATGCAATTCATTTTCATGCCAATAGTTTAATGTTAAAACTGTAAAGCAACAATATATATTGCAGTAAACTCAAATAACAAGCAAGCCCCCGGCTTCACACATCGCATCGTAATAAACCACTGAAAGCGTTACAGCGCTTATATGAGTACAGAGACTTCATTCCAACAAACACTTAATAGTTCATAATTGAGTTCGGCTACTCACTCGACCAAACAATCCACCATACTACACATGAGTACAGCGACTCAATGCAACCAGTTCACAACACACAATATGAGCACAATGGCTCGTTCAAACCAAATCCACCAACATACCACACATAACCACAAAGCACAACCAATGAACAACAAGGCGAAACAACGAGAATTATAAACGAGTATAAACTCTCGTCTTTGGCATGCAAGCCCAAATAATGTTCGCCTAATGTACGAATTAATATAGTCGTTCGTAATTGTTCAGTCATGACTAATGACAGCGTCTCGTTAGGACCACGTGTCTCTAAGTTACCCACCTCTTATGGCGGGTCACCCACGGCAGTAGCCACTCCAGCGGTAGAGTCTCCGACCTACGAACAATCTGTAGTTCGTTGGAAATTTATCCTGATACTTACGGTTACCACACGGTATCCTGGTATCGTTAATGGATCACAGTTCACAGCAATAGCCACATCCTCTTGATAAACTTGTCTATACCATCGCATCGTTTTATTATTTTTTTCTTAGCTCAACAGACTAAGGTCGTTAGTCCATTCCTGAGTATGTCGACTCGGGATCCAGTGTTAGATACGAGAGCGGCGTTAAAGAGGCCAATGCTCCGTATATAAATCTCAGATAATATGTATATCTTATTATCCTGATGCTACAATGTTTTATTTACGTTCCTTATGTTACACATATAAGATAGCATCATTGCCGCTAGTTCGTTTTATAATATGTTCATATATACGAACGGTACTGTTATCGCATGACAGTAATAATAAAGCAGCATTAATACACAACTCAAGCATATTAATTCACACAAGCAGACATTCAATCTTATCACCGATTTTCACACAATGTCTGAACTGAGGAAATCCTCAGAGATAATCAAGCCACATAAATAACATACCGTTCACCCTGAGAGTATTACGGTGGAGTATGAATCAGCAAGATCCTATGCTCCGTGCGTCGTCTCTAACAGTCTATACAATACAGAATGCTACTGATTAGCATACTGTATAACAACACAAAATCCTACGGTACCCCGTACCGTCACTAATACCTCCCGGTTAACCCCCGTTATTAACTGTCAATGTTTGTCGGGTTTTAGGTTTAACTCGAGATTGGAAAAGTGTTATATTACAAGCGTAGTCTTGTCTCGTATATTAATATACTTTATAGTTGAACTTTTGTTATCGCATGTAACCTAATGTATGTTTGTACATCATATGGTTTGTTTCTATATTGCATGTATGATTCTTGTCATACACCATACATCTCAACTTAGTATTTATTTTTCTAAGGTTTGTTTCTCTCTTTTTTTTTCTTTTTCCCAAATTCAATGTGGTAGACAATACTTGCATTATCAATCCTTATTATCACATGTGCAGTCCTAACATTCCATATCCAATGTTTGTAATTCTTTTCCCTTTATCATATGTCATTTTAATTATGAAAATATATGGTCATTAAACCATATTATATTTTCTACCACAACACATATTTATTTATGTGTATGTATTTGTGGAACTATTTCTTATATGGTAAGTCTTATAATATACATTCATTCTTTTTAATGAATACCTCTTATTTAAATGTTATAATTCTTATAACATTAAAACCATATTATAAATTTCATTCAAAAATATTAATATTTCCGAACAGCACCTATGTTCCTTAATTTTTACAAAGTCCCCACATAATTTATACCATGTTATATTATAGTTATATAACATATATTTTGACAACTATGTCATTAAAACAATTATCCTATAGTTATATATTGTTAATAATATACCAAACAGCACTTAAAACTCACGGTATTAATTAATTCCCTCCAAACTTCCATAATTTACAATCAACCCCAAATTATATTTCCTTGTCACACTTATAGTAAATACCTTATATTATAATCCTTATTCCTTAATATAATTATAACCCATGGTTATATTTTCTCAAGATAGCCGAACAGACCCCATTGTCTATTTAAATTATTTTTCCACCACTTAACTTTCTATATTCACCAATTTCCCCTCTTTATAACATATAGTTTTCTAATCCCATTAAAACCATATATTATACATATGTCCTTATAAAACCTTGTATAAAATTCCAAAAATCACCAAACTATACAAAAAGGTTATAAACATTATTCCTAACCTTATATTTTCTCTAAATCTCAATTTTTACCACATATGTTACCTATTTGTAACAATGTTATAAAATACCATATATTATACTTATATAATTCATATGAACTCCAAATTCAACCAAATAAACTTCTAAAAATTCCTAATAACTTAAGGACTTTACTAAACTCCATTTAGCACCCTTAAATCTCGGTAATTACATTACTACCCCAAATCTTATAAATCTTTTACAATTTAATAAGTATCTTATTATAAGGTAGTATTTTAATTTCTTAAATTTTCCAAACTTGGTCAAAGTCTCCTATATAGTCAACTTTGACTTCTAATACCAAATGGGAACCAATTTTTCGGTAATCACTATTTATAACCTATACTTTTCTATTTTTACAATTTTGACCCAAAACTTTATAAGATGTTACAATTTTTATTAAATTCATTTAAAAACCTAAATTGTTCTAAATTAAGCCCACGGCTTTCTAATTTCCTAGTAATTACGAATTGGCCCCAATTTTAATTATAAGCATAAATAAAACTAAGCTTATAAACTTAAATTAAAATGGCCTAATGACATGGCCTTATTACAACCTTGAACTTGCAAAATAAATTACACAATAAATGTCTCAAAATATAGCATAAGTATTCGGCCTCACTTAGATTTAATTATTTTTCCACATAATGTCATAATTTGACTATTATTTAAATCTCTTAAATGACTAGCTTAATTTATCTTAGCCATTTTTTTTCCATTTTTAGGTCAATATGACCTACATATATGATTTCACTCTCGGCCATATATATATATATATATATATATATATATATATATGGAAATTACATAAAATCATAAGGATTACAAAATCATAAGTTTAAGGTGTTTATACCTTGATTATTCCTTGTATGGGCTCGGTCACTTGTAGGAAAATTCACCACTTGATTTAGACATGTTTAATACACAAAAACAAGATATGGTTACACTCCAAGCTTGAGCTTAACCATAAGGAATAATTAATGTAAGATTTAAGGCAAAAATCACCTTAAAAATGCAAGGGAAGTTCTAGGTGGTTTCGACCTGAATCAAACACACCCCAAAGTGTTAGATCCACCATATTAACATAGGAAATAGCTAGATCACGAAATGCTACCTTGTTATTAGGTTTTACCTTGGAAAAATGCCTTAAAAGAGAGTATTTCTCTTGGATCTTGGTCACCCTTGCTCCAAATAGCTAACCAACTGAATGGACATGTAAATATGAAGATTATGAGTGTATAAAATCATAAAAATCAGAGGAAGAAAACCGCATGAAGAGTGGAGATCCTTAAGGTATGTTTTTACCTTAAAATGTAGATTTGAACAACCTTGGTCCCTCTACTGGTCTCAACCGAGTTTATCTCTTGTTCTAACCTTAGAACACTGAGAATAAGCCATAGGAATTGATGAGCCACGAAATCTAGGTGTTGATAGTGAAGAGATGAAGAAAAAGGGCTAAAAATGACATTAAAACACTTACCTTAAGAGCTTAGGAGCTAGGTTTGCCTTCCATGCTCAAGAAAAAGCCTTGAGAGATTCAAGGAAGGAGGAGATCTCGGTTGGAGAGGATGGAATCGGACAAGGAAGAAAGAAATGAGTGGAAAGGTTTGAATTATTTGAAAAAGTAAGTTTATTTTCAAAAGTAATGTATTAGGTAGCAATTATTGTCAATCAAAGACTTGTGCTGCCTTCCCACCTCCTTGCCAGCCGATTTCCTTTAGGTCAAATGGGTCATTACTTGACCATTGACCATACTTGGTCAATTTGACTCATGCGGGCCCCATTTTAGGGTTTTATTAATATTTTAATATTAAATTTGTAAAAATTAGTAAATTTCTAGAATTAAATTCCTAATATGATATAATATGATAAAATATCATATTTAATGGTAATTATAATTTTTAAGCCCATTAAAAATCAATTTAGAAGGCAATCTCAGAAAAATGTGCTTTAAGGTGTTTTAGCGCACATTTTTGTGTCACAGGGTGTTCCTGAGCTTAGTTCTCCTTGAGAACGGTTTTGTTGTGTTCCTTACTTCATTATAATACTTAGAAATCCACTTTGGATCCTATTTGAGGTCATACAATCTTTATGGTGCTTTAAAGCACATTTTTGGCTTTACCGATCTTAAGGCGTGTTTTGCCTTGTTGAGATCTTTTAGATTGTTCCCCAATAGTATTTAGATGTTTATTAATCATCTTAGATCATTAGTAGATCATTTAATTAAGTTTTAAAGGTTTGGGGTATTTCATAGATACTTCTAAACAAAAAATGTTATAAGTAACAATGTGACATATATAAGTATGGTCACATATTTATATATATGTACAACTAACATTACAACATTAGAAGATGGAAAAGTTTTCAAAACTCCCTCCAATTGTTCCAGCCGGCTGCACCTGCACAACAAAGACAAATAAACATCATTAGCTTAAGTATAAACTAACAATAAAAGTATAATATAGTACAAATCTCCCTACTCCCCATACTTACGCATGTAGCAGCCCAACCGGTCTTGTCTTTCCTTTCCAGCCAGACCACTACTCTAGTTTCCTCTTCTTATTCTTCTACGCCAGTAGGCTTCTTTTCTGCTCCATTCCCGGACAGGTAACATAGCAAGCAACAAGTAACGGTAAGCCATTCCTCCTCTCCCTCCTTCCTTCTCACGTCTTCTTTCTGCTCCAAATACATTCCATTCTTTTTCCTTCCCTGCTGCAGTAACAGCAACGTACCAAACTCCCCTTAAACTCTCGGTAGCAGCAGCAACTGGGAAGCCACCATAACACGGAGGAAATACGGTAAATGAAGGCTACTTCCCTTCCTTTCTTCACGATTTTCTAACGGCTGTTGTTCCAACCATCCCTTCCATCCTAATACACGTTAGTTCTTTTTCTTCTTCCACGGTAGCACTGCAGCACCACCTAGTCCCTTGTTCACGGTAGTAGCAGCAGCTGGGGAACGACACAGCAGGGAGAGAAACCGTAACAGCAGCAGGCTTCTTCTGTTTGAGTTTTTCTGCTTTTATACTCACGTCCAGCCTCTTTGTGGAGCCAGAACCAGCACTAAAACACACATGAAGGGAGCCTAAGAACAACTGCCGAAGACCTGCTGTAAGAAACTTTCAAAAACCAAGGTAAGAACCGTGCTACACGTTGCTATATAAGCCTTTCTTTTCCCTCACTTTTCCATGAAAAATACTGAACGTATCCCTCCCTGTGCTAGCTGCCGAGAAACAACCTGAAATCTCTGCGGAATACAAGGTAAAGATCAGCCTCTTTAAATGCTAGAAGTCATACTTAAAAACCCCTTTAACTACCTAGCTAAAATGGACACTAATCTAAACTCTTTTTCCATGGCTGAAACGACCAAAGCAGGGGCTTATATACACCCAAAGACTACCGGCAAGTGTAGGCTGTCACAAGTGGTTGTTAAGCGCTAAGAAGGTAAGGAAAGTTAGCCAAAGATCTTGCTACTAACAAGCATGATAAACTGGAGTATGTATAATAATAAAAAAAAAATTAACCATGTATATGCGTATGTAAAACTAGGCTGAGGAGAAGAGAGGTTGAAGGTGGTGTGAAGTTGCGGTGAAGCTGGAGAAAAATCCCATTGGCAAATTAAGGCAAGGTAATTATATATAAGTACCTATTTTAATGCCTTAGAAAGGATTACTAGTAAGTGCTGTTATGGAAGCCAAAATTTTAGGCGTATAATTGTGTGTATTTATGATAGTAAATGCTTGAGGAGTAAATATGAGTTAGGAAAATAAACCGTAACATATCTAAATTAGTTAAATCAAAATATGTGTGAAAATGATAAGGAAATAACTCAGAGAAGAAAAAAAATGGCTTAAAAAGGGCAAAGTTATATGCTGTATAAACCGTGATATTAGTACAGTTCTAGAGATTTTTAAATACCATTTTAAAATAATTATTATGCTATTTTTAAGGCCACATAATTAGGCCACCTCATTATAATTATTCAGAGCCTTAAATAATCATTAATTAATTTATAGGTTGATTTGTAAAGTTATATAAAATTCTGGTGCAAAACCATTTTTCTAGCAATTATAATTACTTAGTAACACCTTAGAAAAATATAGGCATAATTATAAACTTATATCATGGCTTAAATGAATTTTAAAACCTTGTACAGATATATTATATGAATAAATAAATCATATGTGGGGCAAAATATAATTTAAGGAAATATAGGGTATAAAGGGGTAATATTAACCGAAAGGAATGATTTTAGGGATTTTAATAAGTATAACATATGAATTTTATGAATTAGGGGCTAGTTGTAAAATCAAGAAATTATGGGGGGTATTTCCGTAGATAATAGCCAACTGGTCAAAGGATGTATTAGGTGGTCAATCTTGACCACATATGAGGGTTGACCAAGTTAAGATGATAAGATAGTCATTTTAGATACTTCAAGAAATATTAAGTTAAAAACAATAATTATAAAAAGATTAGGGGTGTTTGAGTGACTACCGAAAGTATAGCGATTAGAATGTGAATATTGGAACCCTTGGGTTTTATTAGGAATTTTAGAGGATTTTGGGGTGAGTTTGAGGAATAAATTAATTAAGAGTTATAATATATGGTATAAGTATTAATTTGTAACAATTATAAAATTTAGGAGTATGTAATGTGATTACTGGAATCTAGGGGTTCAATAAAGAATTTATAAGACTTTTGGGGTTGTGTGCAATTATGGAGAAGATTTGGATTTAAAATGAGGATTTAAATAATTAAGGTGTATAATATAAGGTTTTATGTAATTAAATAAAAGTTTATAAAATGGCAGGGGTGATAGTATAATTATGAGGAAGATGTGGGGGAACAACTAACACTGCTGGAAAAAAAAAAGAATACACAACGCCCCTTTAAAAACGGTTATATTGTAAATCGTTTTTTTATCATAGGCCGGACATATTAATAAACGCTTTTCTTAAGAAGCGTGCTTGTGGGCATAGGTTTTGAACCCTTAAGTATCGAGCTTAAGGCCTCAAGGTTCGATTTGCAAGTAAAATTATTAAACCGAAATTATAAAATTAAAGCTTAATAATTATAACTGGCCCACACAAACCTAAATAGAGTCGCCACCTAATTTTAACCATTTATACTTGGAAAGGAAATATTGTTATAATTTTTAGAGTTATGGGTCCAAGGGCTTGGTATGAAATTTATAAGGGTTCTGATTTCTTCATTACCCTCACAAACTTCTTTTCCTTTACTGTTATAATTCTAAGGCTGTGCTTATGATATTATCCCCTTTTTAATATACAAGGCTAGTTAAAACTAGTTGGTGAATTATGAAGTTGCCTAAAGTTTTTTTTTTTTTTAAAAAAACTTGTTCTAAAAAAAGAAGAATGAATATATATGCTAAAAGATCCCACGTTTGGAATTACTATCAACCGTACTTGCTTGTAGTAGACAGCCAACCAAAAAGATGAATACTATTATTATTCCCATAATTAACAGCCAAAAATATTACTTAGCAAATAACTAAACGCAAGTAAAACTAAAATCTGACCTGAGAGTAAATAAAAGAAAAGAAAAAGAAACCTTAATACTAATTCTATGAATTCTAAGGGCATCCACAATAACAAGAGTGGATTCCACTCTCAAAATAATAATATTTTATTCTTCCCCTCACAACCTCTCTCTTCTTTTGCTAAGACACCCACTTTTTGGGATTCTTAGTTAAGAAACTCTCACACATCTTCTCTCCTCTATGTCATATTTTATCTTTTTGTTTTATTAATCTAGAGTGGATTCCACACCACGTGGATGCCCTAAGTGTAAATAACGCACAACCCTTATTCTAATGAGTGGTTATTTCTTCTTGACTAATGACTTGCTTACGTGAGAATTTCTGTTGCACAAGAGAAAAATGAATAAAACTAACAAAAAAAAAGCAATAAGAAAAGAAAATGAATGGGTACCTCATTCCGGTATGCACGTCATGCTTTGAAACAAAACAAATTTCTTTCCTTTGTGCATCGTCGACAACAAGAAAATCCAAATAATTACGGGGACGATGAAGACAGCGAGACTTGGTAGCGGCGGCTCTATTTTTACTGATGAAAGTACGAACGTCTAGCTTTTCCATCAAATGAATTCTCTTGATCGATGCCGACGGGACATGCCAACATTGCTGGCGGAAAACTCCAACTATAGAACAAAGTAACCCAGTAGCATGATGATGATTGATATTGTTGAAGATCTTGCTATGATGCTACAAAGACTTTGATCATTGCTCTGGCGTGAGACATTGATGATAGTGTTGAAATATTGAGAGGAGATAGAAGATTGTATTGCTTGAAGATTGCTTGATGAAAAACTGTGTACATGGCTTCCTTTATATAGTGGGATAAGTGACTCCAGACTTCTCCCTAATAACTCTAGAACTTTCTAGAATAATATTAAATCTAGACACTTTCCTTATCTTTGCACTTTTCATATTCCCCTCATAAATACAACACTTAATAGCCTTTACTTTTCTTATCACCCACATAAATACAAACCTCTAGAATCTTTCCTAAACCTTTCACTTTTCTTATTACCCACATAAATACAAAACTTTAGAATCTTTCCTTAACCAATTAACTTTACTAATTTCAACACACCCCCTTAAAGTTAATTCCTCTGAACTCCAAGCATAGTGCGCAGCTTCATAAAAACATCTTGCTTCAGTGGTTTCGTAAAAATGTCTGCAACTTGTTCATGTGTCTTGACAAACTTGAGCTCCACTTCATTAATGGAAACACAATCACGAATGAAATGATACCTCGTGTCAATGTGCTTGCTCCTATCATGAAACACCGGATTCTTGGCTAAGGCAATGGCTGACTTGTTATCAACATAAATCTTTGTTGCCTCATCTTGTGGTGTCTTTAATTCTCTCAATAATCTCCTCAGCCATATAGCATGACAAACACATGAGGTAGCAGCTACATACTCAGCTTCACACGTAGAGAGAGTCACAATTGGTTGTTTCTTCGAACTCCAAGTAAAAGCAGTGTCTCCCATGTAGAATACAAAACCAGTAGTGCTCTTTCGGTCATCAATATCTCCTCCCCAATCACTGTCACTGTAGCCAACAAGCTTATACTCATCAGTGGATGAATAGAACAAGCCATGATCAACTGTTCCCTTCAGATATCGTAGTATCCTCTTAGCTGCCTTGAAATGTGTCACTGTTGGAGACTCCATATAGCGACTAACGAGCCCAACCAAAGAGTATATCGGGCCTTGTGCAGGTCAAGTATCTCAAACTTCCAACAAGGCTCTTATAAGTGGTAGGGTCCACTTGGTCTCCATCGGCATACTTGGATAACTTCATCCCACAATCAACTGGTGTATTCACGGGGTGACAGTCGTCCATCTTGAACTTCTTCAACACCTCCTTCGCATAGCTCTTTTGGGAGATAAAGATCCCATCATCCTTTTGATCTATCTCAATGCCAAGATAGTAGGACATGAGACCAAGATCCGTCATCTCAAACTCCTTGGTCATGATTTTCTTGAATTCTCCAAACAATTTAGGATTACTCCCTTGAAGATCAAATCATCAATATATGCAAACAAGTAAGATGTCCCCATCCTCACATATCTTCACATAGAGGGCGGATTCATAAGGGCATTTAATGAACCCATTTCCTTGGAGATACTCATCAATCCGATTGTTCCAAGCTCGTGGAGCTTGCTTCAAGCCGTACAAAGCTTTCTTCAACTTCAACACCTTTCTTCATGGCCCTTTATCACGTAACCTTGAGGCTTTCGACATACACCTCCTCTTCAATGACACCATTCAAGAATGCTGACTTCACATCCATTTGATAGATCTTCCACTTGTTTTGAGAAGCAAGTGATACGATCAATCGTACGGTCTCTAATCGAGCAACAGGGGCAAATACTTCACCATAGTCAACTCCAGCACGTTGGTTGTACCCTTTGGCTACCAATCTTGCTTTGTACCTCTCCACCTCTCCTTTGGCATTCTTCTTTGCCTTATAAACCCACTTGAGACCAATGGGTTTTTCTCCTTTGGGAAGCATCACAAGTTTCCATGTATCATTCTTTTCAATGGACTTGATTTCATCATCCATGGCTGTTCTCCACTTCTTTTCTTTCACCGCCTCTTCGAATCTTAGAGGTTCACAATCTACAACATGACAATAAAGAGTGAGATCATCATCAACATTTTGATTATCTAACTCCTCATAAATTTCTTGAAGCCTTCTCATCCTTAATGGTCCTTCACTTGAACTTCCACTTGAAGGATTTGATGATGTGCTTGAAGATGGAGTTGATGATGTGCTTGAAGAGGGTGATTGTTGCGGTGTCACGGGCTCTTCACTTTGCTCCGCCTCTTGAACTTCATCAACGAGAAGTGGGAAGAAGTTGTATTTCTCCTTATCTTCAAGGCTCCAATCCCAGGTTTCTTCTTCATTGAAGACCACATCTCTACTCACAATGGTTTTTCCAAGACATGGGTTGTAAAGCTTGTAGCCTTTTGAGCGTTGATCATAGCCAATGAAGATGTGCTTCTTGCTTTTATCTTCAAGCTTGCTCCTCTCTTGATCTGGTACATGAACATGACCAATGCTCCCGAAAACCTTTAAATGGGCCAAATTAGGCTTAACTCCACTCCAAGCTTCTTGTGGGGTCATGTTTGAAAGACTCTTTGTAGGGCACCGGTTGGATAAGTACACTGCACAATCCACAGCTTCAGCCCATAGCTCTTTTGGCATCTCCTTGCTCTTCAACATGCTTCGAGCCATGTCAAGGATGGTTCGATTCTTTCTTTCCGCCACACCATTTTGTTGAGGAGACCTTGGCACTGTTAAAAACCTTCTAATGCCATTCTTTTCACAGTACTCATTAAACTCATTAGAGGTAAACTCTCCACCCCTATCAGTTCTTAGAGACTTGACATAGCAACCACTTTGTTTTTCAACAAGAGCCTTAAACTTCTTGAACATGGAGAAAACTTCAGATTTTTCTTTCAAGAAGTAAACCCATGTTTTCCTACTATGATCATCGATAAAGAGCAAAAAGTACCGACTTCTACCAAGAGACATCGGTGTGATAGGCCCACAAACATCAGCGTGAATTAGCTCAAGTGGTTTATGTGCTCTTGTGAAGGACTCCTTTGGAAAACTCTTTCGGACTTGTTTTCCAACCAAGCAACCTTCACAAAATTGCTCTGGGTGGTTGATACAAGGCAAGCCTCTCACCATGTTCCTTTCACCCATCAACTTCAAACTTTCAAAGTTTACATGTCCAAGTCTCAAGTGCCAAAGCCATGAGTCATCTTTCACACAAGTTTTAAGGCACTTAGCAACATCAGTCTCAAGATTAAGAATAAACATTCTATTTTTCATCATGGGAACCTGAGCAATCATCTTCCCATGATTATCAAGAAGGTAGAGCATGCGATTTTTCATATTAATCTCATAGTCCATCTCCATGAGTTGCCCAATACTCAAAATATTACTCTTCATCCTTGGAATGTAATAAACATCACCAATGAATCGATGCTCACCTTTCTTTGTACGGATCATGATAGTACCTTTCCCTTTGATTGGAACTTTGGAATGATCTCCAAATGTGACAGATCCGGTAATTGAATAATCGATTTCCATGAACTTACTCTTATCTCCACACATATGGTTGCTGCATTGTCAAGATACCATCCATCTGTCTTTCTTCTGAACTTGGTTGGACAGCAACAACACACCTTCCTCCTTTATTTCCATGAAATTGACATCTTCATTCTTGGATTTAGGTGCACTCCAACAATCACGTGCAAAATGCCCAAATTTTTGGCAATTATAGCACTGAATTTTTGACTTGTCTCCCCTTTGGTAGTTTCCTCCGTCCCCCCCTTGAACTTTGACCCCTTTCTTCATTGAGATCTTGACCACCTCTTCCATATCCTCCTCGATATCCTCTACCTCGACCTCTTCCTCGTCCACGGCCATGCCCTCTTGAGTTCTTCTCACGATCATCATTTCTCATCGTGGATTGAGTGGCTAATGCTTGCTCGACAGACGTCTCCTTCTCTTGGTAAATCTATCTTCATGGGCTTGTAGTGATCCCATGAGATGATCAACCGTCATCTTTTCTAAATCTTTGGATTCTTCGATCGCCACAACAATATGATCAAACTTCGTATGTAGAGATCGAAGGATCTTCTCTATAACATGAACATCTTCGATTTTTTCACCGTATCGCTTCATTTGATTGACTATGGCCAACACCCTTGAGAAATAATCAGCAATCGACTAGGATTCTTTCATCTGGAGTCCTTCGAACTCTCCCCGTAGCATTTGAAGACGTACCTTCTTTACTTTGTCAGCTCCTTGATACAAGTTCTTCAAAATTTCCCATGCATCTTTCGCCGTTGTCGCGCTCGCCACTCTTGCTAACAGGAAAATTGTAGGAAAAACTATATACAAAAGAATAAAATAAATAAACTAAACCTACAACTCTACTACGGGTAGCAAAATAAAACCCGGTCGGAGTATAGTGTAAATATATTACGACCGAGAGTATCGTACCCAAGGGACTTATAGAAAAGTAGTCCTAATCCGAGCAAAAAGCCTATTCTATAATAACATGGGGGGGGGGGAATGTAAATGACACCATAATTAACTAAAACCTATCTAAATGCGAGGTTTAGGACTAAACCACCCTAAGTACCAACATGATCACGCAATGCAACTTCAAGACACGAACTTAACCAACCAACATGATTACGCAGGATGTCCTGCCGGACATCAGATGCACGACATATTCAAAGTCTTGAATGCGCCGGACAGGAAACACCCGGCAGTGCATCTGGCACGTTCATGTGGTGAAAACCACTCTCTTGCTTCGAACAAGAAACTCAAAACCCATTAACAAATCGAGCATATGTCATGCCACGAAATGAACAAGGAAATGGGGGAAAATGGGTTAATTCGCAATCTCTAATGTTAACCCTAAATTATAGATGAAAACATCAAAGACCACTAAGATTTGTCTAACCTATCCTACTCTTGGGAAATTCCCCCTCAAGTAGAATTTGCATAAAGAGAATGAGTGATCAACTAATTCACTTGCACTAAGAACCATAATCTTAATGAACGCTTGAATTTGTATTGAGATAATCATATTGTTTACATAGAAGGAATTCATCCCTAGACAAAACCTAACAAGGATTCATACTTCACCATCCACTCCAATTAAAGAAGAAATACATGGGGGAGAAGGAGATTAATCAAAAGCCTTAACCCGAAAAGGTAATCTTCTCTTCTTCTTCGTGGATGGATCCGTAGAAACTCTTGTTGCCTGTTAGAGTTGTATAATTATCGTGAGTTATGTCAAATTTTTCACATGTTTGGATGTACAAATAACGTGAGTGAAGGCACAATATGTATGTTCATTGTTGCCAGTTAGAGCTGCATAAGTACTATGATTTTAGAACAGAGGCTTAACTTGTATGTTTCTTGTTTCCCGTTTATAATTACCGTGAGTGAATTATGTATAGAGGCATGGTATCAATCAGGTATGGTCACATCAGTTTTAACCGACAATGATGCTTGTTATCTTCCGTGAAATATCCCAGAGATTTCTAAGTTGCAACTGAGTTTTGAAACCTTCTGTCATCCCTACTGTAACATCTTACTCCTACTTAAATCAGCATCACTACATCGAAGCTTCTGTTTTAAATTAGTCAAGCAGTTCTCTATTCTAATGAAACATATGACATGTGATTTTTGACCGTATTTAATGATTACATACGACACTGCAGTGGTAGCGCTTCTGGGGTACTTTAGATGTCCTTGTTGGTAAGTGATACATATATAACTACATACTGGTCCAGATTTTAACCTTTAGGTTCTTCTACCTCTCTTTATATTAGATAATGGCATGGCAAGCAATTGTTTCCTCACCTGAAGTGGCAGGGAGAGCAAGAAAAAAGTAAAGAAAGATGGGAAAAATTACCTTCAGTGAAGTCATCCTCACCATTCTCCTCCCACCTGTTGGAGTTTTTGTCAAATTTGGTTGTAAGGTAAACATATATATTCTGAGAAGTTGTGTATGTGGATCAGTATAGCTCCTTGATCGTCAAAATTTTCTCCTGATGATTGATAAGATGGAACATGCTGATAAACAGTAACATTCATTTGAAATTAAAAATGCAGGCATCAAAGGCCTCAACGGCAAGTTTAATAAAAGGACGGTCCCATGCTAATGCTGCCACTCAACAAGCTCTGAGTGCTCACTGGAAAACAATTGTTAAAAGTTTGTACAGTAACCTGGAGATGTTAAAGCAAACTTTGTAAGTTGTGAAGTTCTTGATAGAGTAGTTTTTCTCTTCCTCTTGAAGGATTAAATATTGTACTTATCAAATGCTAGAGCCATCCCTTAACATCTGAACTATACAGGTGCCGTCTGTTTTGGTTCATGAAGTTTACTAAGTTTTCTCATTCATTAATGTTCAGCTATTCAACAGGTATATAAATCTCTTCTGTTAACATATGAAATTATTTCAACATGTATAGATTGCAAATAAAATAAAAATTGTTGATGATCGATTGTGCTGCTTTGCTGTCTTAATTCCATACAGTTTGCTTTTATGGCATGAATGTTGCTCATTTAGTAACGGTGAGTATGTCAAGGCTGGATTGGCAAAAATTGAACAATGGTGTTATGAGGCAACGGAGGAGGTACATCCTCCAAACTAAATTCTTTTTCTGCTCTAATGATTTGGTTGTTTGGTGCTTGATGTAAATTTTACTATGGTGGTTTTGCAGTATGCGGGGTCAGCCTGGGAGGAATTGAGGAACATTAGACAAGCGGTCAGATTCCTTGTAAGTTGGTTATGATTGTAAGGCTTTGACATATGTGATGATTAATTGATTTTGCATTATGGATTAGACTGATTAGGTGTGTCCCACTTAGAGATTTTAGTGTGAGTTCAAAAGATCTTCAATTTCCATTTGATCTAGGAGCTGTTGAAAGTTAGAACAATAGGAGACAATGAAGTTTCATACATGACCCTGTTTTCTGCAAACCCGAGGTCAAGCTGGCCATGGTTCTTTCTTAGACTTGCTAGGTAGAATGTTATTCGTATATTGTAATAGAATATTTTGTTGATAGCTGCATGAACTTATGAAGGTATAGCTCAGAGGTTATACTTTTCTTTTATATTGTTTATGTGTCCAGGTTATTGGTAAAGAAGACATAGCTCAGATGTTGAACTATTCTTTGATATTGTTTGTGTTTAGGTTATTGGTAAAACTTCTGGTTCCATGCTGGGCTGAGAATTGGAAGCCCTAATTTCCAGAGCGAGAGATTACAAGAAAGAGTTTGGTGTTTCTTTTGTTTATTTGGAGCACATGGTTCTTGCATTCTATCAAGATAAGAGATTTGGGAAGCAGCTGTTTAATGATTTCAAAATCACTAAAAAGACTTTGAAGACTGCAATAGAGGCGGTTAGGGGTAAACAGTCAGTTATTGACCAAGGTAACACCAACTGTCAAAGGCCTGCCATAATTAGAGTGTCCCCTTATACATTTGTAACATAAGTATGCTTGCTTTCATGCTTAATGTAGTATTTAGATTCTTGACCCTTGTTACTTAGGGAATATAGTTGTAACTATTATGAACCAACAGACTACAAGTCATCTAGTTTATCCTTTTGTTTCCTCTAGTTATCAGTACAATCTTCCCTCGCTCCTTCTGACCTTGCTTGTGAGTTTGCGAGACTATGTGATGGTTAAGTGATTGTAGTAGACAGATGTAGTTAATTTATGATCAAACTCTATCTGATTGTGCAAATACAGATGTTGGGTGCATATTATTGTTAGGTGGAATTGACCATAGGTGAAAACAAAGAAAAATAATTTTTTTTTAAAAAAAAGTGTTTAGCGACGGATTAGCGACGGAAATTCCATCGCTAAACCGTTGTTTGTGGAGTGCAAAAATCCGTCGCTAATTTGCGAAGGACTTATTCCGTCTTAATTCCGTCGCTAAAATAGAATTAGCGACGGACCGTTCCGTCGCCAATCCGTCACTAATGAGCGACGGACAACGTCGTCTGACGTGAATTTCAATTAGCGACGACTAATTTAGCAACGGACAATTCCGTCTCTAATCCGTCGCTAAATCACTTTAGCGACGGATTAGAGACGGAATTGTCCGTCGCTAATACCGTGTTTTCTAGTAGTGTTATTTACGGGTTGTCCTAACATGACGCCCAATGGTATTGAGAGTCTGACTTAATGGTGGTTAACATAAATTAAAGCAAAGACTACGATTGTTCGGTGGATATAATTACGCATTTGAATATTCCGTGTTGTTTATCGAATATTGTGGATTATACATGGTTGGTTGAGTATTAGATGTGATGCATGTGTGATTTCATTGATGGATTGCTAATTGCTTATTTACGTCATTTACCGTTGTTTACATAAACTGTAAAATGAACCAGCATGTAATCAATCTCATGTTCAGACGGCTAAATGAACTAAGTGACCTAAAGGGTATAGGATTACACTTTAGCATATTCAGCATTTCGCTGAGCCTATACGACACCCCATTACATGTACATGATCGTGCTGCGAGCCGGAGTGCGGGATCGGGGGTAGTCGACCTCGACTTTTGTTCGCACCCGGACTTTTTCTTTTGTACTATACGATATCATTTTGGGATTCTTATTAATAGCTCACTATCATTCTTTTGGGAAACTAGTTAGCAGCATACCTATACCCTTGGTTTAGTATTCCGCTTTTGAACTATCGGTACAGGTAGTTAGGCTGCTCACTGGTGTTTATGTTGGATATGTAATGTTGTAAACTAGCTAACTTATTAACTCATCATCACAACGGATACGGTAGTAATATTAGTTTAGTTGTGGAGATGGACGCTTCGTTGTTCGCAAGGGCGAGCAATGGCGGTAACACCCGGGTTTTAGATTATTAGGTTTTAAATTTCCCGCTACGATGCTTTTATTTTCTGCTACGACTTGTGCTAGTTAGTGTTGTATTAGAGGCGTAATTAACGGGGGGTGTTACAAAAGTGGTATCAGAGTGGAGTCCCGCTCTGATGACGAGAAGTTAGGATTAGGATTGTGAGCTTAGGATTGGGTAATACGTCAAATGTTTGTGAGGTACGAGCCGACTTGTTTTAGTAAATTTACGTTCTTGTCACATAGATTGTGTGACCTACTAGCCCTAAGGGAAATTCTATGTATATCATTAGCATATGGTGAATTACTAAGAGATCATATTAAATACTATACTACAGATGTCGGGTAGATCTAGATGCCGAGAAGCAGGCCGGGGGGCGGCGAGGGCCCCGTTATTCTGGGCCTCACCGAGACAGTAGCGGCTGTCCTCACACAGCTTTGAGCACATGTAGGAGGAGGACCAGCCCACCCACTACCACCTCGTAAGACGAATTGGCTGAAGGCCGTCACGGAGACCCGACCACCGACATACGCCGGAGAGCCCGACCCGGTAGCTTAGAGCGCTTCATAGTAGAGCATGAGAAGGCCTATGAGGCCCTATGCGTACCTGCCGACCAGAGAGTCGCCATTGCTGCCTTCCACTTGAAAGATGCAGCCAGCACGTGGTGGCGGTTAGTGAAGGACATCCACCTCGCCTCTCTCGACTTTACCTGGACGCCATTTGTAGAGCTGCTGAGGGGTAAGTATGACCAAGCCCACCTGAAGTAAAAGAAGCACCGCGAGTTCGAGACGTGTACTCAGGGCAGCATGACAGTGGACGAGTACTATACTCGGTTCACTAGTCTGCTAGATTTCATACCTGGCGTAGATTACTCAGAGACCGTGAAGGTTGAGAAGTTTCGAGGCGGTCTGCTATTTCGCATCCAGGTTGCTATGGGGGCATCACTGTACACGACTATCTAGGTATAACAAAGAGTACCTTAACCATTATCTAATTGAATTATCGTGAATGTTTGAAGACGGATTGATGAGATTTCATGAGTGTTACGATGCGGCCTCGAGGACGGAGCTGATGCTCCAGACTCAGGAGGAGACTCTCGGGCCGAAGAAGAGGAAGAATCCAGAGAGGGGGCCTGAGAGTGGGGGAGCCTCTCAGGTCGAGAGCTCGAAGAAGGGGAAGTCAGAACTTACCAATATAAAATACTTGATTACCTTAATGTTTGAATTATACAGTTACTAACCCTTAAACCTTCTACAGGAAGTTCTTCGGCAAAAAGAAGGGGCACTCAGGACATCAGGGCCACCACGGGTCTAAGGGGAAAGAGCCCGTCCCGCGGTTGACCGGTCCACCCATAGAGGCCCAGCCATTGAGATTTATACCTCCCAAGGGTAAGTATACCCTACCCCCAAGATGAATCAAACTTTCCACCTTATTCATTCCTATACTAACTAAGTGATTGTCTCAGGCAGGCACCGGACAACCCCGACGCCACTTCTACTGCAAGCGTTGTGGGAGAGATCATCCCGGGGTCGATTGCAGCGGCCGCATGGTGAAGTGCCGATACTGCCGAATCCAGGGCCACCGGGAGTTCGAGTGCCATAAGAACTCGAGCAGCAGGAACTACCAGCCGCCACGACCCGCTCAAAGGACCTCAGTTGGAGGATCCGGAGCTCCCCAACCCACACACCTCAGACGTTATACTACTGATATGAGACTTCAGAAGGGGAAAGGCGTAGCCCAAGGGCCGGCGACACTAAATTCTGCGGGAGCATCAGGCGCTGAGGCTAGTGCTCAGCACGCTCTAGGTAACTCTAAAACCCGAATGTGTATGCATTAAGAGCATGCTTGCGTGTTAAATGCTTTCCACCATGTTCTGTGAATTAAATCAACTTAGTACAACTTAATTAAGAAAACTCTCACGTTTTAGGTAGTTTCGATATTTACTACCCCTTACCTCAAAGACCAAGGCCACCTATACACATCGTCGAAGAACAGGAGCATCCTACGAGAGATGTCAAGTCATCCAGCCGGGCATGATTCTACTCAAAGAATTCTTAACCCTCGACGAACAAATCCACGTCCTAGATATGTGTAGAGACTTGGGTAAAAGGGTTAGGGGGTTTTTATGTACCAGGATATGTTAGTGGGTCAAAAATGAAATTACATATGATGTGCTTAGGTAGAGATTGGGATCCGCACACACAGACCTATCACGAGGTTAGGGAATTAGATGGGAGGCGAGTGCCTAGGATACCCAAAAACTTCAAGACCTTAGTGAAGAAGGCGGTAGACATCGCGCAACAGCTTGAGGAAAACCCGATACCCAACATTGAAGCCGACATATGCATCATGAACTTCTACGAGAAAGAGGGACGATTGGGACTACACCAAGATCGAGATGAGACGACCGAGTCCATCTCCAAGGGAATTCCAGTAGTATTGTTCTCCATTGGAGATGAAGCAGAGTTCCTATACGGAGACCAGAAGAGGATGGACTTAGCACGCAAGCTAGTCCTAAAATCTAGAGATGTGTTGATATTTGGTGGAGATTCCAGGTTAGTATACCGCGGAATCAAGCGGATCAAGCTGAACAACGCACCACCAACCCTAGTTAATACCACCCACATCCGATCGGGACGATTAAACTTGACCTTTAGAGAGTGTTGATGTATTGTTGTTAAGTTGTAAACCATGTATACAGGATGATGTAATGATTAATGCATTAATAGAAGTGGCATTTTGGTGACATGTTGGCATTCTTTTAAACACTTATCCACTCATTTCTCCTACCAATTTCAATTCAGGCCATGAACCCGAAAAGGAAGGTACCCTCAATATCCTCAACATGACACAGGCCAAGGAGTTTGGCAATGTCATTACTGGTAAGACTCATAGCAAATTAACCAATTCCAATTAATGAAATTTAAACCGAAATTCTAACCCAGAAAATCTCAACCCTCAGGTACCTTTCTTGTAAACGATATCGAAGCCTCAATCCTTTTCGACACAGGGGCAACCCACTCCTTCATATCCTCTTCTTTCGCGAAGAAGTGGGAATTGACCCCAGAGCCACTTCCATACTTTTCTGTCACATAGCCTTCGAGAGAGAAAGTGATATGCTCAGGACGCAACATCGACATACGAATCAGCATACGGGGTGAGACCTTTCCAGCTGATTTGATAGAGTTCAGAGGCTTAGGATTCAACATTATTATGGGTATGGATTGGCTACAGAAGCACAAAGGCAGACTACACTGTGCTGAGCATAGATTACTACTATAGAGCGCGAGTGGCAAGACCGTTTCTTACCGTAGCGTCCTTAGAGAGCCGACATTCAAGCTGGTGTTCGCCTTGACCTTGATGAAGGAGGTGAGAAAGGGATAGCCAGCATACCTATGCTATGTGCATGATACGAGATAGGAGGAGCAGATGGAGTTGGACATCCCCATAGTGTCTGACTTCCCTGATCTGTTTCCTGATGAGTTTCCAGGCATGCCGCCTGCGTGAGAGGTTGAGTTCGCCATCGACCTAGTACCGGGGACGGGGCCTATATCTATGGCACCCTATAGGATGACACCAGTCGAGATGAAAGAGTTAAAGATACAACTTGAGGATTTGCTAGAGAAGGGGTTCATCAGACCGAGTGTGTCTCCATGGGGAGCACTGGTGTTATTCGTGAAGAAGAAGGATGAGAGTATGCGACTCTGCATCGACTACCGCGAGTTGAATGCGGTTTCTATGAAGAATAAGTATCCTCTGCTGCGCATTGACGATCTATTCGACCAGCTGAGAGGAGCTTCTGTATTCTCGAAGATCGACCTCAGATCAGGCTACCACCAGATTCGTATAGCAGAGAGAGACATAGAGAAGACAACCTTCCGTACACGCTATGGCCACTATGAGTTTACAGTGATGCCGTTCGGGTTGTCGAACGCGCCAACTATATTCATGGATCTCATGAACCGTCTATTCAGAGAGCAGCTCGACACCTCAGTGGTGGTTTTCATTGATGAGATCCTAGTCTACTCCAAGACTAAGGAGCAGCACGAGGCTCACCTGAGACGAGTCCTAGAGATCATAGGGAAGAATCAGCTCTACGCCAAGCTCTCGAAGTGTGAGTTTTGGCTTGACAGAGTAGCATTCCTTGGACATATCATTTCAGCCAGTGGCATATCAGTGGACCCAGCAAAAATCAAAGCAGTTACGACCTGGCCGAGACCGAAGACAGTCACCGATATTCGTAGCTTCCTAGGTTTGACCGGATATTACCAGAGATTCATCCAGGATTTCTCCAAGGTGGCCAAGCCTATGATGAATCTGATGAAGAAGGATGCTCAGTTTATTTGGACAGATGATTGTGAGCGCTCCTTTTAGACACAGAAGAACCTACTGACGTCGGCACCCATACTGACTATTCCTGAGGGGACCGACGGGTTCGAGGTGTATTGTGATGCTTCAGGCACGGGATTAGGGTGTGTATCATGCATCATGGCAAGGTCGTTGCTTATGCCTCTCGCCAGCTGAAGAAGCATGAGGAGAACTACCCTACGCATGATTTGGAGTTAGGCGCAGTGGTATTTGCATTGAAGATATGGCGTCATTATTTGTACGGAGTCACAATGACTATCTACTCCAACCACAAGAGCCTTCAGCATCTCTTCACACATAAGGAGCTGAATATGAGGCAGAGGCGATGGTTCGAGTTCCTGAAGGACTACGACATCGACCTGAAGTACAAGGAGGGGAAGGCGAATGTAGTAGCCGATGCCCTGAGTAGGAGAGCTCACTCCTTATATGCCTTATCAGCTAGCAGCAGCTTAGTCGACGAAGTACGCTGTGCCCAGGATGGGGACCAGTACATACAGACCATTCGGCAATAGTTAGTTGACGGCATCTTCCAGAGGCAGAAATACGACTTTACGCTCAGTGACGATGGGTTGATCAGAGTAAATGGCAGATTATGCATTCCAGAGTCGAGCCCAGAATTGAAAAAGAAGATTCTGCAGGAAGCCAATTTCTCATCCTTGTCCATCCACCCAGGTTCCTCGAAGATGTATAAGGACCTGAAGGTCCATTTTTGGTGGAGTGGCATGAAGAAGGACGTAACAGAGTTGTTAATCGCTGCTTGACTTGTTAGAAAGTCAAGTTCGAGCGTAGGAGGCCAGGAGGATTGGTGCAGCCGATGCCCATCCCCTATTGGAAGTTTGAGGACTTGTCTATGTACTTCGTAGTCGGCCTTCCCCCGACTAAGGGAGGCACGGACACCATCTGGGTTATTGTTGATTGATTGACTAAGGTGGCGAAGTTCATACCCATCAAGGACACCTGGAAGGTCCTGAAATTAGCGGACGTCTTCCAGAGAGAGATCATTAGGCACCATGGAGTACCTAAGACTATAGTGTCAGATAGGGATTCTCAATTCCTTTCGTGATTTTGGGGACATGTTCAGGAAGCCTTAGGTACCAGGCTGAAGCTGAGTACCGCTTTTCATCCTCAGATAGACGGTCAGAGCGACAGGACCATCCAGACACTAGAGGACATGCTGAGAGCATGCACGCTAGACTTCCAGGACAGCTTGATAGATCGCCTACACCTGATTGAGTTCACCTACAACAACAGTTATCATGCATCCATTCAGATGCCGCCATTTTAGGCGTTGTATGGCCGACCTTGTAGGACACCTCTCTGCTGGGATGAAGCTAGCGAGAACACTATCTTAGGCCCTGATTACCTTGAGCAGATAAAGAAGAGAGCACTTGAGTTTGCAGTTGGCGACAGAGTCTTCCTCAGAGTCTCGCCTATGAAGGGCATCTTCAGATTTGGGCAGAAGGGCAAGCTTAGCCCTAAGTATGTAGGGTCGTACCTTATCACGGAGCGAGTGGGCCCTTTAGCTTACAGGTTAGACTTACCTGCCGAGCTTGGGAGAGTGCACAATGTATTTTACATCTCTCAGCTGAAGCAATACGTGCCTCACCCCTCACACATAACAGAGCCCGAGCGACTCGAGCTAGACCCTGCACGTAGATACAAGGAGATTCCGATTCGCATCTTAGACTCCAAGACTAGAGAGACCAGGAACAAGACTGTTATGATGGTCAAAGTTCTATGGTCGAATCATGAGATCGAGGAGGCAACATGGGAGTTAGAGGACTCCATGCGAGAGAAGTATCCAGCACTCTTCTCTTAGCGGCTGTTTGATACTTCGGGGGTCACGGGACGTAACCCTTTTTAAGGGGGGTAGAGCCCTTGGCATGTTAGCCATTTTGTGTTATTATGGTGTGGTTTATGGTGTGTATGTTGTATGTTGGTTGTTTATGGTGTGTATGTTGTATGTTGGTTGTGTATGGTGTGTATGTTGATTGTTGTGTAGTTGTGCCTTAAGCACTTGAGATGTATTTGGTGATGTGTACGTGCCTAGAGCACTTGAACTATTGTGTATGGCTATCCTTCGGGACTGGTGACATATATATGTATATGGGTGTTGGTTTGGATTGGAAATTACTGGTTGAATGCAATTGGTTACATTGGAACGTTAGAACTGATAGGCTGGATGGATACTTCGAGGTCTCATTGGATAGCTTAGTACGTATTTGATTTGGACGACTTCGAGACGAAGTCTTTTTAAGGGAGGTAGACTGAAATACCCCTAATAATTATAATAGTCGATTAAGGGAGATAATCCCGTAATAATGAAATCAAAGGACTTAAAGATAATTAGGGAGACATATAACTCCGAAAAGATTTAAGTACCATATAATAAGTTTCTAAATTAAAAAGAAAACAATGGTCCGTGACCCCGGACAGACTGTCCGTGGCCCCGAACATACTATGGGAACAAGGAAATAACTCTCGGGTTTAGACCGACCCAAAGATTTCAGGTCGGACAAGGCGTCCGTGGTCCTGGACACCTGCGTCTGTGGCCCCGACACGTTAAAAATTGTGAGTTTTTGGATGCGATTTAAGGGGGAGTTGGAAGACGATCTAAGATAGACATATGGCTTCATATATAGTCAAAAACATTATTACATGTCCTAAATTTAATATCACATGTAATACATTATTACATGTGTTAAATAATACTAGTATACCCTAATAAATTGTATAAATATTTTATATACCCTAAACAATTATAGACAAACATGAACTCATATATAGATACTTCTAAACCAAAATGTTATAAGTTACAATGTGACATATAAGTATAGTCACATATTTATATATATGTACAACTAACTTTACAACAGTAGAAGATGGAAAAATTTTCAAAACTCCTTCCAATTGTTCCAGTCGCACTACAACATACAAGTTCAAATAGGGCAATAAAAGTTGCCCCAATAGGTCAAAAATGTGCTCCAATTAAGTTGTTGGTGCAAGATTAAGGTTGCTCCAAGGTTGCACCTGTTGATTCGCTACAATAGTGACTTTGGTGCAACCTAGAGATTGTGCACTATTTGTAGGACTCTATTGGTGCAACAAAATGTGCACTAATTGTTATAGAACAAATAGAGCACACAAAAACCGCACTAATTGATACAACTCAATTGGTGCAAGTTACAATAAACGCCCCATTTGATCAATAACAAAAGGAGCAACTTAAAACATTGCCCTGTTTGGTCTTATGTTTCACATAGATCTAAACTACACAAATAGGGCGCTAATGGACATTGCACTGTTTGATATGTAACTAATAGTGCGACTCGGAAAAATTGCACTATTTGATGTATAACTAATAGTGCAATATTGACGTTTTCCACTGTTTGATATATAACTAATAGTGCGGCTTGGAAATGTTGCACTATTTGATGCATAACTAATAGTGCAACATTTACATTTTGCTCCGTTTGATTTATAACAAATGGTGTGATTATATAAGTTTGCCCTATTCAAGACGTTTCACCGACATTGTAATTCTATCAAATACAGATCTATAGGAGCAAGGTAAAACTGTTGCCCTATTTGATAACACATATGGGGCAAAAACAAATGCACTATTTGATCTTTCTTTTTTTTTAAAAAAAATTAAATACTGCATTGTTCATATAATAATATCAATACTTCAATTAAAAAGTACGATATAAAAGTAATAATATCAGTACTCTCGTTATATTGAAATTAAAGAGTACAATATCAAAGTTTTACAACCAATATCTATTAACAATCATGAAAATGCTTACAAAATGTCATTTATCATCTTTCACAAATGTATAAACACAATATAATCTCCTAAACACAATTTTTAACAACTGTATCAAACTATGCACAACTATTGTCTCAAGGACACTAAGAGCTCATCCTGGGAGAGTAGCAAGACCAATAAATAGAACTACCAATCTCCAGCAAATATTCAAATTCTAGGCAATTACTTCTCGTACTAGTTTCAACATGAACCAGAGCACCATCCTTCAATTCACAAGCCCTTGGAAATGGAGAAAGACCTCAACACAAAGCTTAATCTTGTTCATGCATGAGTTCAGTTCACAATACTAGCTTCTTCACCTTTCAGCAACTCAAATCATGCCAATTCAACCAAACAACTTGTTAGCCATCTGTACACGATTTAAAAAATAGGCCAGCAAGAACCCTGCATTAACACCCAAATACCCATCTCTGATCAATAAGCAGGTGTTTTCTTTTAGTACGAGCAAAAAAAGCTGTAAATGTCACATAATCAAAGCGAGTCTAAACATTCTGGAATTGTAAAACCAATTGAATAGTTGATTATGCACCTATAAAAACAGAAAAACAATTCAAATGAAAAGGTGATAGATAGACTGATGCACACTGTGTGAGAGATTGATGATGACTCGATGCTGATAACTCCATCATCCCCATCCTTTTAATGCAAACTCATCGTTTCCAGCTGAAACTGAAGCCACAATCGGAGAACAAAATGAAAAATGAAGTTTTGGTATGTTTGTTCCTGCTTCAGTAAGATCGAGCGTATTAGCAGGTAATAGATATAATAACCTTTTATATCAACTTTTCCTTCTACAGGAACTTATGTCTCTTTAGAATAGATTTTCCAAGCCAGCAAAAATCTGTCATCCGAAGGATGGAAATACATGATGTAGATAAGAAAGAAGAGTGTGTGATATTACAATTTTGTTAATGAATTTGTAGGTTGCTCATTGAAATAATGACAACGGTATTTCAACGGCAGCAACAAATTAATAACAATAGTATTTTACTTCATAACAAATAACCAAACAGTAACAGCAGTAAGTTAATAATGGAAACAACAACAGCAAATTAATAACTACGACAACAACAAATTAATAACGGCAACAGCGTCAAGATCTTGATAAGTCTGGTAACTCTTGTAAATATACCATCATTTTGTACCAATTATAATTTTTAGGCAGTGAAGCCCTGCTTATTAAAAAAAAACAGAAGCATTTTTAACACTCACCAATGCCATATAATGTTCTCCAGTGTACAGACACAACGACTAAAGCAGAGACAACAAAAAAGATAGGGAAAACCCTCAAGAATAAATAGTAACTAACATGAGACCAAGGAAACAAAGATCAAATACGATTGTTACAAAAACACGAAATCAAAGAGATTAGTGGGTGGTATACATATATATATTAAGAACAGAGTTGTTCTATAGTATAAATCAGCTGAAGAGATATTACCTGTAGGTTTTAGTTCTACGAAGTGCTTCATTAATACCTGGAAGAGATATTAACTGTAGGTTTGAGTTTTGAAACAAACACCCGAGGCGAGACTTTTAGCGTATCTTCTCTGCTGCCCAAGTTAAGTGGAATCTATCAATGTAGCAGCAGTTGGTATCGGAATAAAACCAGCAAAAAAAATAAAGTTTCATATTATGTAGACGCATAATCGACAAATAATATAGCTTATTTACATTGAAGAACCATGAACTCCAAACTCATTCCACAACTTATTCACATCACTTTCCACTCCTCGGCAAGGTGGTATCAATGAACTATATTCACTGCAGTAGATACATATGCTCGTTGTATAAGAATAGTTTTTATGTGCACTATAGATATAACACCCACAGAGGAAAGGATCAACACTAGCAGTAGCTTTTCATGTCTGTCTCACCATAAGAATTAAACTGAAACACCCATGGGTCGCTAATATCGAAAGACCTTTCTTGAGTTAGATGTCATCATGGCAACAACACACAACTAATGAAGTCTGGACAACTAAAGTATCAAAATGTGTCAGTATTCTTCTTACCTCTTTGTTTTGAAATGTTGCAAACTCTAGTAGAAGCTTGTTTCCTACACAAAACGATCAAGTTAACTTGTTCATAATGCAACATTTGACTCAACTGGAGTCTTATCTTTATTGTTGAATTCACGGAACTCAACATATAAAACATAAAACCTGTAATATATGTTTAAACTTAATTTCAATTCTTTATTACTTTATTAATACACAAGAGCTTCCTCCCTAGATGCTATAAATGTCAATACTAAAAGGGAATGGGATCGGCCATCCCATGGCATATATATGGATCAAGTTTTGAGCAGTTGACTCATACCTGTCTCGGTCTGTCATAGTTATACGAGCTCTTTCAGAAACAAGTGGATGGAATACTTTCGCCTTGTGGACTACCTTTGGAGGTTTAAATGGTTAATCAAAAGGAAAATTAATGTTGACCAGGAAAACACCAATCGTAGATGATATGTTTCATGCTACTCCTACCAGACATATATATACACCAAAATTAAAAGCAAGCTAGCACACATGACCCCACATAAGATATCTATATATAGATTATGCAATTTGACGGGAGTTGACGGAAATGAACAGAAGCCGCAACACAATAATAAAGAACAATGACTTGAAACTGATTTCAAGTTCGATTATATGATGTTAATCATGAACGAGCAAGTTATTGGCTGGAATCATCGACATGGAGAACCAACCTGGCGAGGCGACTCCAATACCAGAAGAACAAGGTCAAGTAACCAATGGAATCCATCACAACTGAAATCCGACAACAAATTTTTGGGGGATTTATCAAGGGACGGGAACAAATGATAAAGACCAATGGAATTAGATACCACAACTGAGAGGTTAGGGTTTTTCGTAGTCGTTGATAGAGGATTCCAAATCAGGTTTGATTTTACTTATTATCTCTGGGTAGGATTGAACTTGACATGAGGAGGTGTTTTGGATGTAAAAGGTTCGATTTTATCAAATAGTGTGGGTGCTATTTTTTTATTTGTATTATGTGTTGGGGCGACCACCAATGTCGCTTCAATTTATATAATCATATAGGGCACTCTAGGTTGCTCTGTTTGATAGCGCAATAAAAAGATATCTATGTTAGTGCAAAGAAACTATTTACACCAATTGATACATGAAATAGCAGTCAGATAAACAACTCCATTAGGGCGACAGTCGAAGGTTGCGCACCAATTGATAAAATCAAATAGGGGGAAAAGCTAGGGTGCACTATTTGATAGTGGCTTCGTTCGGTCATGTCCTTTCCTTGGCATAAATGTGGTATAAATGTGGTGGTCCCCGTGTGGGTCCCACATGGGTCCTACATTCTACTCCAATAATATACTGCCACATATAAAACAACCACAAAACAGCCAGACCAAAACTACCACAAAACAACCATGCCGAACAGAGCCAGTGTCACTATTAGAGCGACACTTGATCTTGCTCCAATAGATGTTTTCCATATGGACGACTGATACGATCAAAGGGAGCATTTATATACTCTTGCCCTATTAAATTTTATCATTAGGGCAATTATATATCTTGCCCTATTTAATTTTATCAGTTAGTGCAGTCATTATCATGTGCCTTCTTTGATGTCGTCAAATGGAGCGACTCTGTTGCGCCTTATTTGATACTCCCTCCGTTCATTAATATCTGTCGTTTTAGGATGTGATTCTTGTTCAAAAATATCTGTCATTCTAGCTTTTTGACACACTTCTTTCCACTTTTACCCCTACTATTCAATATAAAAGTAATTATTATATAAATGGAAAAATAAAAAGTAGGGGCACATGCGTCATTGTCCTACTTTTCTTAATAAGTGTGCAAGTTTCTAAAATGACAGTTATTATTGAACGGAGGGAGTATTATTTTTAGGTGCCTGATTTATGTTGCCCTATTTGACAATGTACAAAATGCACCAATAGATCATTATTGTTGTAGTGTGATCGGCTGCACCTGCATAACAAAGACAAATAAACATCATTAGCTTAAGTATAAACTAACAATAAAAGTACAATATAGTACAAATCTCCCTACTCCCCATACTTACGCATGTAGCAGCCCAACCGGTCTTGTCTTTCCTTTCCAGCCAGACCACTACTCTAGTTTCCTCTTCTTATTCTTCTACGCCAGTAGGCTTCTTTTCTGCTCCATTCCCAGACAGATAACAGAGCAAGCAACAAGGAACGGTAAGCTATTCCTCCCCTCCCTCCTTCCTTCTGCTCCAACTACATTCCATTCTTTTTCCTTCCCTGTTGCAGTAACAACAACGTACCAAACCCCCCCTTAAACTCTCGGTAGCAGCAGCAACTGGGAAGCCACCATAACATAGAGGAAATACGGTAAATGAAGGCTACTTCCCTTCCTTTCTTCATGATTTTCTACCGGCTGTTGTCCCAGCCATCCCTTCCCTCCTAATACACGGTCTTCTTCCACGGTAGCACTGCAGCACCACCTAGTCCCTTGTTCACGGTAGTAGCAGCATCTGGGGAACGACACAGCAGGGAGAGAAACCGTAACAGCAGTAGGCTTCTTCTGCTTGAGTTTTCCTGCTTTTATACTCACGTCCAGCCTCTTTGTGGAGCCAGAACCAGCACCTAAACACACAGGAAGGGAGCCTAAGAACAACTGCCGAAGACCTGCTGTAAGAAACTTTCAAAAACCAAGGTAATAACCATGCTAGACGTGGCTGTATAAGCCTTTCTTTTCCCTCACTTTTCCATGAAAAATACTGAACGTATCCCTCCCTGTGCTAGCTGCCGAGAAACAACCTGAAATCTCTGTAGAATACAAGGTAAAGATCAGCCTCTTTAAATGCTAGAAGTCATACTTAAAAACCCCTTTAACTACCTAGCTTAAATGGACACTAATCTAAGCTCTTTTTCCGTGGCTGAAACGACCAAACCAGGGGCTTATATACACCCAAAGTCTACCGGCAAGTATAGGCTGTCACAAGTGGTTGTTAGGCGCTAAGAAGGTAAGGAAAGTTAGCCAAAGATCTTGCTACTAACAAGCATGATAAGCTGGAGTATGTATAATAAAAAAAAATTTAACCATGTATATGCGTATGTAAAACTAGGCTGAGGAGAAGAGAGGTTGAAGGTGGTGTGAAGTTGCGGTGAAGCTGGAGAAAAATCCCCTTGGCAAATTAAGGCAGGGTAATTATATATAAGTACCTATTTTAATGCCTTAGAAAGGATTACTAGTAAGTGCTATTATGGAAGCCAAAATTTTAGGCGTATAATTGTGTGTATTTATGCTAGTAAATGCTTGAGGAGTAAATATGAGTTAGGAAAATAAACCGTAACATATCTAAATTAGTTAAATCAAAATCTGTGTGAAATTGATAAGGAAATAACTTGAGAAGAAAAAATATGGCTTAAAAAGGGCAAAGTAATATGCTGTATAAACCATGATATTAGTACAATTCTAGAGATATTTAAATGCCATTTTAAAATAATTATTATGCTATTTTTAAGGCCACATAATTAGACCACCTCATTATAATTATTTAGAGCCTTAAATAGTCATTAATTAATTTATAGGTTGATTTGTAAAGTTATATAAAATTCTGGTGCAAAACCATTTTTCTAGCAATTATAATTACTTAGTAACACCTTAGAAAAATAGAGGCATAATTATAAACTTATATCATGGCTTAAATGAATTTTAAAACCTTGTACATATATATTATATGAATAAATAAATCATAGTGGGGGCAAAATATAATTTAAGGAAATATAGGGTATAAAGGGGTAATATTAACCGAAAGGAATGATTTTAGGGATTTTAGTAAGTATAACATATGAATTTTATGGAATTAGGGGCTAGTTGTAAAATCAAGAAATTATGGGGGGTATTTACGTAGATAATAGCCAACTGGTCAAAGGATGTATTAGGTGGTCAATCTTGACCACATATGAGGGTTGACCAAGTTAAGATGATAAGATAGACATTTTAGATATTTCAAGAAATATTAAGTTAAAAACAATAATTATAGAAAGATTAGGGGTGTTTGAGTGACTACCGAAAGTATAGCGATTAGAATGTGAATATTGGAACCCTTGGGTTTTATTAAGATTTTTAGAGGATTTTTAGGGTGAGTTTGAGGAATAAATTAATTAAGAGTTATAATATATGGTATAAGTATTAATTTGTAACAATTATAAAATTTAGGAGTATGTAATGTGATTACCGGAATTTGGGGGTACAATAAAGAATTTATAAGACTTTTGGGGCTGTGTGCAATTATGGAGAAGATTTGGATTTAAAATGAGGATTTAAATAATTAAGGTGTATAATATAAGGTTTTATGTAATTAAATAAAAGTTTATAAAATGGAAGGGGTTATAGTATAATTATGAGGAAGATGTGGGGAACAACTAAATCCGAATGGTCTAAGGGGATTACTCGTAAATATACACATACATATGTATATTATAATGTTGGGATATCTTAGATTATAGATTAAAAAGATTAGTAATATAACAAGTATGGAAAATGGGGTAGTTTTGTAAATATACAAAACTTGTGGGAATGGCAAAAGGATTGTCGAAAATAATGGGGCTGTTCGAATTTAAATACATGATATATGTATGTGATAATGGTTGGAAACGTTAGATTATAAATTAATAAGTTTAGAAATGTGGTGATTATAATATGTGGGTTGACTTGGTAATTAATCAAAATGTGTGGGAAGAGATTAGTACTACCGAAAATATTTAAGAACTGTTTAGAAAATTTTAAAGGCTAGGCAGAATGTGTTATAAGCTTGGGTGATATATTGTGACGCTATGTTAAAATGAGGAAGGATATATTATAAGGAGGTTATTACGGGGCAAGTATGTATTATATACGGTTTCATAAAAAGATGGCTAAGTTAGTAAGTGTTGGAAGTATATTACTTGATTGGAACTTTATCACAAGGGACACTCTAATACACATAATGTGGAATTGCAATACATAGTTAACGAGATGCAAATATAAACGCAAAAATGACGACAATGACGTTTTAAATATATGCAAATGCATAGAATATTACATTCACGTAAAAGGTTGCGCAAATGTCAGCGCATAACAACAGTCATGACGTGTGCGTACTTGCATATGTATAAATGTACACGCAGTTATATTAATATAACTACGCGAACTAGTTCGTACAACGAAAGGTTTAATTGTCATACATGCGCGCGCGTTACGCTATTTCCGCATGCATGTAAACTGACAATAAGTAAACAAAATTATAAACGTAACTTCCATATAATAAATGTTAACCTTGTAGCAACAAGCATATATATATACTCATAAAATACGAGTAATGGAAATGTAAATTCCAAAGGTTAACGAACATCAAGTTGAACAAGAAAACAACTGAGAGTGGCTACGGGATGGAAGTAAGGGTTTAATCTAAGACGATGAAGTAGGTTCGAGTTATATAAGCATATACTGATATTAGAACCACGTGTAAACCAGAGGTGCGAGTGGGTAGACGCGAGCATTGAGCGCTAGAGGCTACGCGGGGATTTTTACGCGAGCGCTCATCGGTGTAAGGTATGTTCATTATGTGGTCCGAACCTATGAGGGAAGCCTCGGTTCGGGTATTGCTTGACTATGTGACAAGAGCGATATGTTTGCTATGCATGTTGTGTGGGTTATCTGATGATTGCTACGCGATTATTATTGTGTGTGATGTCTTCGGACAATATTACTATGATTGCTCGTATGATTGGAATTCTAATATCTGAAACCATTATTCCATATTGAACTAAGTAAAACACTTAGGAACGAGACTCGGGATCCCCAGTCTCTAGAGCTTGATACTCGAACATGACTATAACCTAGATTATTTCTAGGGAAGTACATAAGACTTCAAAGGTAATATGAAATACCCCGAAATTAGAAATAGTGATTAATTAGGCTAATTATAATTTTATAGGCTTAATTACACTTAAATAAACATGAGGGAACAATTCTCGAAGAAAACCGATCCTTAAAAAGGGTTAAAAGCACAAACGAACCTTAAAACTCATTTTTCGAGGAAACCGGGAAAACATGACTTTAAGCGGGTTAAATAGACCCGTAATAATTTCGGTCAACTAAATAGTCATTATTAAACATTAATGAAGGCCTAGGACCATTAAAATCAATTAAATGAGAAAATTCCGGAAAACGGGTTCCGGTTGGTGAGTAATGTAAAACTAGAAGTTGTGGGGTGATAAATGTAATAAAGCTAAACTAGCATGTCCCATTTGTAAATAGAAATCAGAATCCCCCCCCCTTGTGTGTGAGTGTGGCCGATTTTCTCCTCCCTCTCACTCTCTTTATTTCTCCCTAATTCACTAAAGGACAAACAAAATAAGTAGCAAAAGTAAAAAGGTGAGTGTAGTCTCTCTCCTCCCTTATTCCTCACTCTATCACCCGTACTCCCCCTTCCCTTTGAATTTTCTTCTTCCTCCTCCCATGCTAATGGCGATTTTGTAAGCCCCATTCAGCACTCTTCTTCTCTCTCTTGTTCAAGGCTCAAACCTTGTCCAAATCTTCCAAAAACTGCACCATTGAATTCCCCTCACTTAGGAGAGTATTCCTCTCTTTTCAAAAATCAGAAAACAACACTTTCATCTCCATGGGTGTACCTCATTTTTGAGCTTGAAGACCACCATTGGAAGCTCCTTCACCACCTTGTTGCTTTGAGGTAAAAAGAAATTCGAAAATCCACCATTTCTAGCTCTCATTTGCATTATAAGAATTTCTAGATTTTGAACTCCTTGTGCCTTGTTCTCCAGCCGGTTTTTGGCTCCACTCTTGGGCTAGAAATCTTGCTCTCTTGCTAGCCAAGAATTCCACTCATTGATTGGAAGGTAATGCCTTCTCTAAACTCTAAAAACATGTCCAAAATTCTAGGTTAGTTAAGGATGATTTTCTAAACTAGCATTGGTATGTATGGGTTGGTGTAGCATTATCGGTTTTGTGAGGCTTGAACAAGAAACAAAGAAACAAGAAGGAAAGAAGAAAGGAGAAAGGAAGAAAGAAAAGAAAAAAAACTAGAAACACAAGGTAATTGCTCTTACCTTGAGCTAGTTTTGAATGCCTTAATGTAACAGATTTTAAGTGCTTGAAATGAGTAATGTACATTGTTTTGAGTAGTAATTGTTTTGTGGTATAATGAGGAAGAGAACTAAAATGTTTTGAAGCTTTTGAAAGATGATTAAAAGCTTGGGAAATAAATGTACATGTGCAGGAAATATTTATGTGTTGTTAGTGTTTAGATTGATGTGGGAATTTGGAATGAGTTGTGAGCTGAAATTGTAGGTGGGCAAAGTGAAAATTATAGGGGAAACTCTGTCAAAATTGGTCTAGAAATTAGAAGACTTAGATGTGTAAGAAGAGGGAATAACCTAGGTAATAACTAGGTGTGTTTGGGTGTTTCTTGTGGGTAGTATATCATTTTGAAAACAGATTGAGAAAGGGCTAAGTAGTGAGAAGAACGAGAGTGGAAGATAGTGCATTTTGAATGCTAGTAATGACATTAGGTGAGAGAATATTGGAAGGCAAGAATGAGTGTAAAAATCTGTAGCATAGAAGAAACAAAAACTAGTATTAGTGTTGAAATGGAAGTAAGAGAAGTGTGTAAATTAACATAGGAATGAGTAATGAGTTTAATGATGAGCTAATGAATGAACTAAGGTGATTTAGAGGGTCTAATTAGTGTTAAAACATGTTGGATTACATGTAGGAAGATTAGGGAAGCAATGGGTAAAGAAAGGAGCTGAAAACAGAATTGAAAATAAGTATAATGGAGCCGACCGACCTTGGGACAGCCCTTGGTAAGGTCGGTCGAGCCTGAATTTGCAAGAACGGAAGTCTACTGACTGCGACTGAGCTTGGGACCGAACTTGGCAAGGTCAGTCGAGTCGTAATTTGTGAAGCCAGAAGTCTATTGACTTTGACCGACCTTGGGACCGAACTTGGCAAGGTCGGTCGAATCATAAATTTTGAACCCATCAACATACTGACTTGGACCAACCTTAGGACCTACCCTGCAAGGTCGGTCGGGTCTGAATTTTCCAGAATCGTAACATACTGACTTCGACCGACCTTGGGGCCGACCCTGGGTAAGGTCGGTCGAGTCAAACAAAAAAAAATAATAATACAATGGTAACCATATAAGTATATATGTATATATGTATACATATATGGGGCTTTAGTAGTACACCATTAATGGAGTAATAATGGTAAGAAAGTATGCACATGAGTAAGAAAACAAACTTAAGGATGAAATGTTTTTCATGATTAAGTACATATAGTAAGAACTAGTAAGGGTAATTAGGAATATTAACTTAGGAACGGTATATGTTAATGATAGATAATTGACCGTACAATTCCGTATATGTTATAGGAACCGATTAGTTGAACACCGAAGGAAAGTCAGAGTTCGAGTACGACGGTGAACGGTATGATTTTCTCATGCCCCGTATGCTACCTTGGTTACCTGATTTGTGTGCTTATGTGACCACCTAAATAAGATAAATGCACGAATTGGGTTTTAATGCACTTACTTGTGCTTGTATTATATTGTTCTTGTTGTATTGTCTTGAACCTATACTTTGTATAATTCATGAAATGTATTAATGTGAATGAAGTGTATGTGTGGCCTTGATGTGTAGTGTACTAACCAAGTAGTATGGAAAGAAGGACTTCTAACTAATTCCTAACTAGCTAACATTTCTAACAAAGAGAATTGGTAATTGGAATAAGTAGAAGTCCGATATAGTTTCGGCCACGCGTGAGGATGAGGAGACACAAGAGGTTGGATCCGATTCCTGGCCTTAATCTTTTCCATGGACCAAATCCCTTAATTGGGTAGCATCCTGGATTAGTGAGTGTAACACCCCAACTACAACATCACACATAACAACAACTTGCAGCGGAAAACACAACTCGACATTTACTTAATTCTTTGGTGTTACACGCCGTAAACCACCCACGTGTTTAACAAGGCTAATACATATACATTGCATCGGTCTGATGGACCAGATTCCCGAGCACCTACATAACACAATACCGTTCCATTTTCAAAATCAATACACATTACATTCCAACTGTACCGAGTATTTACAACTGATGCCGATAACATTTTCGGTCTTACTACACCTACAATACATAGGTAATTAAATAAACTACCCATGCCCAAACAACTACCCCGTCCAACTCTCAAACGGCTTCCAACTCCATCGTACCTGAAAAGGAAAAAGGGTGGCCCCCAAGGGGCTCAGCACCTTTGCTGGTATGGTAATCGTGCAGCCCGCATACTACCGGGCCACACACAACTAATTGTCGTCTAAGCATGCAGTTGATTATATTTAAAACATGCATGTAGAACCATAAACACATAACACATTCACAAACATACAACACCCTTAAGCATAGCAACAACAACACACATAACATAATAGGAACGAATCCTTTGAGGGAAACGAACCAAGTATTAGTTAGCCAACTTAGTAAGCCTAGAGAACAATTTCAGCCTCACGATAAGCTCGTTACATAATAACATAATTAAATGTGTCGGTCTTAGTATAGAACCGATCGCACCATCACACCATAATTTTATTTAGAGGTGTCGGTCTTTATATGGAACCGAACACACCATACACCATAACTTATTTAGAAGTGTCGGTCTTAATATAGAACCGACCACACTATACGTAACCCGTTCCCGTTCTGTTGACGAACGTTAACTCTTCCCAAAGATGTGTCGGATATAGTGACCCAATCACACCTTATACAAAATCCCCCTAGCCCGAACAATAGTTAGATAGGAAAGCCATTTATCTTAGGCTTGTGGGTGATTGTAATCCAAGAAGGAAAAACAATCAATAACAGAGTGGGAGTCGAAGTGAATATAGACATCAACTCCCAAACAAACCTTACCATAATCCCCCTAGCCCGAACAATAGTCAGGTAGGAAAGCCTTTTATTAGGCTTGTGGGAGATTGAATTCCAAGAAGGAAAACAACCATACATGGGAGAGAGTTGAATCCATTATGGATATCAACTCCCGTACATACGCGCACGACCGGGACTCCCGGATTCCTCACCCCCCATTAATATATATAGTTAAGAGTTCTATTATGGAACCTATCACATCCATACACCATTTGGTGTTACAACTTGGTTAAACACACAAAGGAGGTAAACACATTTGCACACAATAACAACACACACCTAACACATGGATAGCCGTAGTTAGAACGTTCCTTAGGTTGAAACGTTAAAAATCGGGTACCGCTCTCTTACGTATCCTAGTTTGGTTAACTAACGGGTTAGCACGTATTCAAGGTTAATGGTACCGGTACACACACGACACAATAATAACAATGACTGTAAACTCATTTCATGTTTTAAGTCTTACAAAGTCATAAACATCCAGAAAAACAAACAACACACAAGCCGGTGTAATCCGGTAGGATACAGGTTGCAAGAAAGCCATACCTGTCACCTTGAGGTTGGCTAGCCTAATGTGACACCCTCTTAGTCCCGACTGCCATTTCGACTAGTTCTCGTTCCTATAATTCATTTAATCGAACGATTAATTACCTTTCTTACTTTCCGGTTAACTAATTACCTCACATTACATTTGGTGTACTTCCACACTTAAACTTGCACTTGTTCACCCTCTTAATGGTCATTATAATTTACCAAACATCTCTTAAACATCCTATACATCAATACCTAACAATCCCCTTCATTACATGTTTTATAACCTTAAATATTTAAATCATCTTACTTAACTATCCTCTTAACCTCTTAAGTCCTATACTATCTTTCTAATCATCAATACCCTCTTAATGGCATACCACTAATACCACTTAACATTCTTAAAATTTATTTTTTTAAGGTCCGACCGACCTTGCAAGGTAGGTCGAAGTCAGAAAGTTTCCTGGATGGTATTCTGGGCCCGACCTACCTTGCCAAGGTCGGTCCTAAGGTAGGTCAAAACCAGAAACTTGTTTTTAAGTGCTTATTTCACTCCAAACCTTGCCATAAGTGTCCTAATATGTTCAAACATCATTTTGGCACTTTAACACACTCTTAAACCACCTTTAATCATCCATTAAACTCATTGATTAACTCACTTCAAATTCCTTAAACACTTACTCAAATTGTTACACTTACAACTTGTAATTTTGCCTAAGACTTCAACTAACCAAAATGTTCTCCTCAATCATTTTAACCACTCTCAAACATCATTTTGCATTATCATCATTCCCCTTGCACATACTCCTTAAGGTCTTTTCCACAAGTTCATACTTAACCCTTTACAATACATTATTTTCCCGTTGCTTTCTAAAATTTGCACAAGTCTTAAACACACTCCCACCATGATTTTGGTGTATCTCAAATCACCATTTTTATCCCCAAACTACCAAGGACAATGCCTAGGCCATTCTAACACTTATAAACACTTTAATTCCCATTTCTTTCACCAAATCCACCCTTAAAAATTCCTAGTACAACCTAGGTCACCAAACTTCATTTAAACACCTAAGATTCCTTATTTACTCACCAAATTTTGACATAGCTTCACTAGCACTTTCTTACACCAAAACACATAGCTTTCCACCTTTAAACAATCAAAGACATTCATCCACACCAAGAATGTTCTTTACACACAACTAAACCTTTAAACTACACTACATCACAATATAGTGCATAAACTTAAATTGCTTGGCCCTTAGGCCCTTAAATAACATGGCTCTTAGGCCCTTAAATTGCATTAATCTTAAACATTGAATTTCCATATACTAAATGCCTTTGACCTGCAAATACACACAACATCACATATGCCCTTAATAATCTCCTTGAGGATGGTTTTCTAACTCATTTACCATTGGCTCCTTAGGTAGTTTATTAAGCATTTTAAAGCTCAATTTCCTAGGACACAAATACTACATTAGGTTAGGTTGTTTACCTCTCTTCTTCAAGATTTCTTTCTTGTTTTCTTGGATTGAAAATCAGCAAGGAACTTGATCACTTGTCAATCTTCTAACCATACACACATATAAGGGTAACGAGCTTTAAGCTTCATACTTAAACTCACATATAAACCCTAAATTTACATAAGTGTTTGAAAACACTAAAATGGAAGTTTACCTTGGAATTGAATGAGAGTTGGATTAAGTATCAAGAGAGGACTCCTCCTAGTCCTTTGAAGTTTTAATTAAGCCAAGAAAATAGCAAGAGAAAACACCATCAAGAGGTGATTCTCGGTCATGAACAAAAACAAGAGGAAAAGTAGATTTTCTTTGGTTTTCCTTACCTTGACGCAATGGAGAATGACAAGGTATGAAAAAATGAGTTCTTGCTCCTTCAATGGTGAATATCCATGGAACCTAAATGGAGTTCTTGAAGATTTGTAAAGATAGAATTGTAGAGCTTGGTCTAACTAAGACAAAGGCAGTCTTGGAATTAAATTTGGAGCATTGGGTTAGAAGTTACAAGGAAAAGAAGATCAAGAATGGAGAGGTGCTGTAGCAAAAACGTTTTTGCTTGAGAGGATGCAGGTTGGTGACGGTGGGAACAAGGAAGGATGAAGAAAAGTGAGGTGAGAGGTAAGTTAAAGAGATATTTTATGTTATAAAGCAGATAGTAGCTTTACTTTAGTTTCCTCATCTTTTTTTAGTTGGCTGGCTTGGTATGGTGAGTCACCACCTCTAAAAACCGTCCCCCTCCTTTAGATAACATATATAGCGCCTTGTTTGACCATTTAACCAATTAAAGTTTACTAAAGCCTTAATTGAGCACTATTTGGGCACTATTCATAATTAGTGCACAAATTTGTGAAATGTTTGGTTTCTCATTGATTTAGGCTTTCTAATGTGATACTAAGTAGTACACATATTGATTAAGGTGTAATCATGGGCACTCAGCCACTCAAAACCCATTTCCAAGACAATTTTTCAAAAATGTGCTTTAAGACTCCTTAAAGCATAATTTGTGTTTTAACTTGTTTTTGAGCTTGGTTTTCTTTGAGAATTGATTTAACATATTCATTAGCATGTTAATAAGGTCTAGGAATGACCTTTAGGTCCTATACAAGGTTACACCAAGTCTAGAGCAAGTATTTGCTTAAATTGACTTTATGGTGTTTTCTTGTGTTTTCTTTGGTTTAAATTGTATACCAATGTTTCTTAAGGAATTAATTAGCCTTATAAAATCATAATTGCATGTTAATAAAGTCTTGGTAGGCTCTTTGGGTCCTAACCAAGTTCATTCCAAGCTTAGAGCATGTTTTTGCTCAAACTGTCTTAATGGTACTTTATTGTGTTTACTATGGTTTAAATTGTTCACTAATGTTTCTAAGGCACTTTTTAGCCTTAATATACCATAGTTTAATATTTAAACAACATATCAAGGTTTACGGTATTTCAGTGAGCCACCCTAAAGCCCGGTGGTGGGATATCGTAGTCCTTGCCCGGAGGTCATACTGACTTGACTTGAGTAAGTAAGTAAGAAGGTAATTGTATGAGTAAAGATCATGACTGGTGTAAGTCAAAGATCACGAGTAAAGAGTAAAGCACACCCGATTAACCCGGGTGAGTAAAGAAGCTAACAAATATTGTGTATGTATTGAAGAAGCGAATCTTCGTGTTCCGGTAAGTATAAACGGTTGACTTGTGAATGTCTTCCTTGTGTGTATTGGATTGTATGCATGTTTGTACTATTGTATGAATATAATGTTATTCCCTATAGCATGTATGTATGAAGAAAATGAATCGCATGTATTTGACCAAGTAGTCGGCGTACCCTCGTTGCGAATTTCATATGCAGCGTTTTGTTGAGCCCCTTGGGGCACCGTTTTTATTTCTACAGGTACCCGTGAGATTTGAAGATCGAGTAAGGACCATGGTGAATTCTTTTTGGAGTAGTTAGTAGATTGAAAATGGTGTACTGAGTTGTACACGACTTATGCCTTTTTGAGTAGCCGGTGTACCATGTGGTACACCCCTTTTTGGATATTGGTATTGTGAATTTGGAAAGAATGAGTAGTTGTATAAACTCATAGTTTTTGTAGACTTGGAAAAGCGGGATGTATTTGAAATACTTGGTATACTCGGTAATCCTAGAATGTAAGCAAGCATTGGAAATGTAATGTAAGTATTTATGTTGCTCGGTATATCCTAGTCTTCAGACCGTTACAGTAGGTAGTAGGAGCCTTGTTAGTCTTGGGATGGTTAACGGCATTGTATCACCCGCCGGGAGTATGTAAGTATCCGCTGCGTGTAGAGTAATTATGGAGACGATTAGAGGATAATGGAAGGATTAGCGGTTGGGGTGTTACAAAAAGTGGTATCAGAGCGCAGTAGTGCTTTGAAGATTAGATTACCGAGTGTAGCGGTTACCAAGTTAGGATTATAAACTGTTACACAACGGAGAATTAGAACCCTAACTAGGAATGACCATTAATAATAACGGATACCCCTTGACGTCTGAAAAGATGATACCATTGTTTAAATCAGGACCACATTGTCACAGTATCTAATGTAATCCACACTTGTTCAGATGTTAGGAAGAGGCCGTGGTCGAGGCCGACCTCGGGGAGAGCACGCTGATGAGCATGGTGCGCAGACGGTCGCCGAGATCGACGCCGCCACTGTGGCTCAGCTCATGCCCCAGTTGATGACTGCAGCCCAGCAGCAAGTACAACAAACAACCAACAGCAACAGCCCCACCCGCCTCAGCCCCATGAGACCAATTGGGTAAAGGCAGTCACCGATCCTTGACCTCCCTGCTTTAAAGGCGAGAGCGAGCCCGCCAAGCTTGAAGCCTATATCTCCAAGATGGAGACGACATTCGAGACTCCTGCTGGAGTTCGAGCGAGGATAGCTGCGTACTACCTTAAGGATGTGGCTATGGACTGGTGGAAGCTCGTCAAGGCCGAGCACGTTGCCGACCCCATATTCGGCTGGGAAGCCTTCACCTCTCTCTCCGATCTAAGTACTACCCCAAGCATGTCAAGACCAAGAAGCGGCTTGAGCTCGATGCCCTCAAAATGACGGAGAAGATGACGGTTGATGAATACTACCGTACATTCACATCCATTCTCAAACTCCTACCCGACCTTGGGTATACCGGCCAGGTCTTGGTCGACCGCTTCTACGGCGGATTGAGCCATCGAATCCGGTATGGCATAGGGTACACTAGGTTTACCTCTCTTCAGGTAAACATCGTTTAAACCCTTAGATGCCAGGGTCAATACGAATTAGTACCTTCCTATGTAAATGTATAACCTAATGCCCAAATACTTCAGGAGTGTTACCACGCTGCATCTCGGGTTGAGATCACCTACTAGCTGAGAGATGAAGAGCAAGCGCTGAAGCGCAAGGTGAGCAGCAAAGGTAACAACTCCGATGAGCAAAATCAGAATAAACCATGGAAGAAGAAGGGGTATTCCCACCAAACCCAGAAGAATACCTCAGGAGATAGTAGTGCCCATGCTGAGAAGGGCAAGACAGCTGAGCCGTTGCAGCTCGCCTATACTGCACCAGTGGCAGCGAAGCCACTGAGGTCTCAGCCCTATAAGGGTAAGAACCCAAAACCGAGCTAGTATATCGGTAAATAAGTGTGTATATGAATTAGTGTAAATATATCGAACCTCGCTAACTTAGAAGCTACAGGTTCTGGTTCTGGCTATGGCAAGGGCCAAAGTGATGGCCGAAGCTATGTATGCCGAAATTGCAACAAGGACCATCCCGGCACCGATTGTCAAGGAAGGGAGATCCGATGCTACAACTGCCAGAAATCGGGGCACCGTGCGAATGTATGCCCGGAAAACTCGAAGCCCAAGGGCAACTACCAGGGCTACAAGCAACGTGAAGGCAAGGAGGTTGCATCTGGCGATGCTCAGACCCAGCAGACCTCACAGGGACAGGGGTTCTGAGGTGCTCAGAAGGGCGCACCGTAGAGGCAGCCGGACTTGCATATCATTGATCGTGACAGGACCGGTACTAAGTCCGGCCTAGGTAATAATTACTACCTTTAATCCTTGAAGAGCATGTCTAAGTATTAATTACCCGTATGAGTGAATGCATGAATGCGTGAGCACTTGAAGTAAGAATTTGAACATGAAATGAACTAGTGAGCCTAGAACTCACACTAGATGAAATTTACAACCTTAGGGAAATTTAATATCTGCTACCCAATACCTTCAAACCCAAACAATGAAGAGACCGACATCACCACGCACCACTTCACCAACAAGCAGTGTTAGGTTATCCGCCCAGGTACGATTTTATTAAAAGGATACCTGACACCTGAAGTGCAAATCGCCGGCATACGACATTGCAACCAGCTAGGAGCGGGTCCAGGAGGGTTTTATACACCCGAATTCCCCGGTGGGGCGAAGATGAAGCTAATGATGATGTGCTTGGGAAAGGATTGGAACCCTTATACCAAGACATACCAGAAGACGCGAGAAGAAGACGGAGCAACACCTCCATCAATACCTACCGAATTTCAGACGCTTGTTACACAAGCTGTGGAAATTGCACAATAATGTGAAGATGATCCAATCCCTGCACTTGAACCAGACCTTTGTATCGTCAACTTCTACGAGAAAGAAGGACGACTTGGCTTACACCAAGATAAGGATGAGACAACAGAATATCTTGATCAAGGAGTGCCCGTAGTGTCTTGGTCCATTGGTGACGACGCGGTATTTTTGTATAGCGATCAGAAGCGTGTGGACCTCGCGGAGAAAATGGTATTGAGATCAGGAGATGTCTTAATCATGGGTGGAGAATCTAGGTTGCTGTATCACAGGATCAAGAAGATCAAGTTGAATACGGCGCCACCGGCAATAATCAATGCCACACACATGAAACTAGGACGCCTGAACCTTACCTTTAGGAAGTATTAAGCCTGGTAATTCCATGTAATGCATTAGTAATGTGTATTAGAGACACAATATGTATGATGAGTGGTTAATTCAATAAAAGTAGTGTTGATTATTAAATTCCACTTGTGTTATACTCCCAAATTCTAATAAAGCTTATGAACCATTAGGTTTTGGACTCGGTACCGAAGGTAACCTGAGTATCCTCACCGAAGCACAAGCTGATAAGAGCGGCACCATTCTAACGGGAACCTTCCCAGTAAATGGCATTGATGCCACGGTACTATTCGACTCTGGCGCCTCTCATACCTTTGTTTCGCCAACATTTGCGAAGAGGTTGGGGCTAGACGCGGATGAGCTACCAAACTTCCTGGTTACGCTCCCGTCAAAGGAGCGAGTAAGATGTACTAAGTACTACCGAACCGCCACAATTCGAATCAAAGGCGAAGAATTTGCCATCTCCTTCATTGAATTTAATGGGTGACGGGATGAACTGGTTGGAGCGGCACAAGGGGTGAATCCTCTGCGCCGAGCATAGACTGCTGCTCAAGAGTCCATCTAGGGTTACTGTTTCATACCGCTAGAGGCCTAGAGAGCCTTCGACTACAGTCATCTCCGCTATGGCTATGTACTGGGAGCTCAGAAAGGGGCACGATGTGTATTTATGCTATGTGCAAGATCTAGAAGGAGATCCAGAATTCAGCACCGATGTGCCAGATGTATCCGAATTCCCTGATGTGTTCCCAAAAGAACTACCCGGTATGCCACCCCCGAGAGCAGTAGAGTTCGAAATCGATCTTGTACCTGGTACTGGTCCCATTGCTAGGGCATAATACCGTATGGCACCGGCCGAAATGGCAGAACTCAAAGAGCAATTACGTGATCTACTCGACAAAGGGTTTATACGCCCGAGCATAACACCCTGGGGAGCACCGTCCTCTTTGTGAAGAAGAAGGGCGGGAGTCTTCGCCTCTGCATCGACTACCTCGAATTGAATGCGGTCACCGTAAAGAACAAGTATCCATTACCACGCATCGACGACGTGTTCGATCAGTTGAAGGGAGCTTCAGTCTTTTCTAAGATTGACCTCCGATCCGGATATCATCAGATTGCTATCAAAGAGCAAGATATTGAGAAAACGGCATTCCTTACGAGATATGACCACTACGAATTCACGGTGATGCCATTCGGTTTGTCAAACGCACCAGTGAAGTTCATGGATTTAATGAATTGGTTATTCAGTGATCAATTGGACACTTCAGTAGTAGTCTTCATCGACGACATCCTGGTGTACTCGAAGTGAAATACCCTGTAATTAAAAACAGTGATTAATTAGGCTAATTACATTTTTAAAGGCTTAATTACACTTAAATAAATACGAGGGAACAAATCCCAAAGAAAATGAACCTTCAAAATGGGCTAAAAGCATAAACAAACCTTAAAGCGCGTTTTTCAAGGAAACCGGGAAAACACGTCTTTAAGCTGGTCAAATAGACTCCTAACAGTTTTGGTCAACTAAATAATCATTAATAAATATTAGTGAAGCTTTAGAACCAATAAAATTAATTAAACGAGAAAATTCCGGAAAACGGGTTCCGGTTAGTGAGAACTGTAACAACCAGGAAGTTGTGGGGTGAGAATGTAAATAAACAAACTTAGTGTGTCCAATATTACAAATAGAATTTCAAAACCCACATGGGGGCTGTGTGTGAGCCAGCCGATTTGTGCCCTCACCCTCACACTCTCTTATTTTAATTTTGTCTAACACACTAGAGGACAAAACAATAAAGTGAGGCAAAAAGTAAATTATTTCACTCTCTCTCCTATTCTCCTATCTTCACTCACGTACTCCCTCTCTTTCTCTATTTCCTTCTTCTTCCTCAAGCCCTCTAATGGCGATTTGGACAACCCAAACCAGCCACCTCATTCTCTCTCATTTTTGAAGGCTCAAACCTTGTCCAAAAATCATAAAAATCGTACCACTAGAATCCCCTTGAAAAGGAGAACATTTTCATCCTTCCAAAAATTGAAAACGACCACTTTCATTTCGATGGGTATTCTCCATTTGAAGATTCAAGTCCACCATTAGAAGCACCTTCACCTCCTTGTCATCTTGAGGTAAAAAGAATTTCGAAAGTCCTTTATTTCTAGCTCTCATTGGCATTATTAGGATTTTCAGTTTTTGAACTCTTGGTTCTTCTTGCTCCAGCCGATTTTGGCTTCTCTTGTGGGCTAGGAATCTTGTTCTCTTGCTAGTCAAGAACTTCATTCATCCATTGGAAGGTAATACTCATTTCTAAACCATAAAACCTCTAGATTCTAGGGCTAGTAATAAATGAATACTAAGTAGTTGTGTGTATTGGTATGGGGTGCTGTAGCATTGCCCATCCCTTGAGCAAAAACCGAGAACAAGGAGAATAAAGAGGAAAAGAAGAGAAGGAAAGGAAAGAAAGGAAAGCTAGCAAAGCAAGGTAATTGTGCTTACCTTGAACTAGTTTGTATGTAGTATTGTAACAGATTTTGAGAAGTAAAAATAAGTAATGTGTAATATAATGAGTAATGAGTATGTTGGAGTATAATTAGAAAAACAATGTAACAGTTTTGAAGTATTTTAAAGTAGTGTAAAAGCTTGGGTAAACCTTGGGTAGTGAATGTGTATGTGCAGGAATTTTATTGTTGTTGTAGTAGTGTTGAAATGTGAGCATAATGGCTTGAGTAAACAGGTTGTGAGAATGAGAATATGTGAGCTGAAATAATGTGTGGAGAATGTTAAAAATATAGGGGAGACTATGTCAAATTTTATCAAGGAATTTGAGGACTTAAGTGTTCAAGATGAGAAAACAACCTAGGTAGTGACTAGGTGTATGTGGAGAGTATAATGAGCGTAGTTTAGTAGCTTGCAACAGATTTGAAAATGAGTTTGTAAGTGCGATGGAGTTAGGATGTGAACTAGTGTATTTAGGATGCTATGAGTGGCATTAATTGAGGGAGTATTGGAGTATAAGAGTTGAGGGGAAAATCTGTAGCACAAGAAGGAAAACAAAGATCTGTAGCAATAAGTGAAATGGAAACTAGTATAAGTGTTGAGAAGAAGTGAGGAAGAATGTGTAAGTGAATGTGGGAATTGAGTAGTAAGTTTGGTGGATGAACCAAGGTGATTTAGAGGGCTTAATTAGTGCTAAAACATGTGGGGAAGTATTGGTAAAGATTGGAGAAACAATGGGTAAAGAAACCAACTGAAAACAGATTTTAAAACTGAAGTACTGGGCCGGACCGAACTTGCGACCGGACTTGCAAGTTCGGTCGAGCCCAGAATCACAAAGACGGAAACCTTCTGGAATGGACCGAACTTGCGACCGGACTTGCAAGTTCGGTCGGACCAGAAAATTCTCCCGTCTGAAACCTTCTGGAATGGACCGAACTTTCGACCGGACTTGCAAGTTCGGTCGGCCAGAAAAATTCCGTAATGAAAGCTACTGGAATGGACCGGACTTGCGACCGGACTTGCAAGGTCGGTCGAGCCTGAAATTTTCACGCGATGTAACTTACTGACTTGGACCGACCTTGGGACCGGACTTGCAAGGTCGGTCGAGTCAAAACAAAAAAAAATGTTTTATTATATGATTATAGTAATCATATGTATATATATATATATGCCTATACACATATGTGCATATGTATGTAGTAATACACCATTAATGAAGTAGTAAAGGTAAGAAAGTAAGTAAATGAGTAAGGGAGCAAGTTAAGAAGTAATAAGGAAAAGAGTGGTTTTACAACCAAGTATGAATGTAAAGGAGTAGTAAGTATACATTAGGAGTATTAATGGAAGAGTAAGTTGGATCATTGATCATACAACTTCATGTATGTATAGGACCAAATAGTTGAACATCGAAGGAACTGGTAGTACGAGTACGACGGTGAACGATATGATTTCTTCATGCCCTGTATCCTAACATGGTTACCCCGATTTGTGTGCTTATGTGATCACCAATAAGATAAATGCATGAATCGGACTTTTATTGCACTTAATTGTGTTTGAACTATATTGTTCTTGTTGTATCTCCTTGAACAATTGGTTTGTATAATTCATGTAATGAATGAATGAGAATGAAGTGTATGTGTATATGGTGAGTATATGTGTATTGTATGGATGTATGAAAATGAAGTATTGACTTCTACTAATTCCTAACAATCTAACTCCTAATATGAGTAATGAGTAAAATGAAATGAGTAGAAGTCCGATATAGTTTCGGCCACACGTGAGGATAAGGAAACACAAGAGGTTGGATCCGAATCCTGGCTGTAATCTTTTCCATGGACCAATCCCCTTGAATGGGTAGCATCCTGGATTAGTGGGCCACCTTAAAGCCCGGTGGTGGGATGTAGTAATCCCTGCCCGGAGGTCATACCGACTTGACTTGAGTAAAGTAAGTAAGAAGTAAGTATTGTATGTGTATTGGTCTTGACTATTGTAAGTCATTGACCGGGAGTAAAAGAGTATTGAACACTCGATTAACCCGGGTGTGTAATGAAGCTAACTTGACTTCTGTATGAGAAGGAGAATTGTATCTCCGTATTGCGGTGAGTATCCGGTAAGTAAGGATGGTTGACTTGTATTGTATTCCTTGCATGTATTGAATGAATGCATGCCCTGTGAACTGAATGTATTGAATTGTATTGTATAAGCATTTATGTGGGTATGAATGAAACGAACCGCATGTACTCGACCAATTAGTTGGTGTACCCTCGCTAGCACGCGGGGTATGCGGTTATCATATGCAGCGTAAGCTGACCCCCTAGGGGGAATGTTTTTACTCCACAGGTACCCGCGAGGCGTGATGGTCAAGTAAGGACCGTGCTGAATTCTTTTTGGTAGTTAGTAGGATTTGAACGGTGTACCGAGTTGTACACGGCTAAGGCCTTTTTGTGTAGCCGGTGTACCATGTGGTACACCTTTTTGGATAATGAATTCATGATTGGATAGTAAGGAGGGAATGTTTAAACTCTCAATTTTTGGGAATAGTCTTGGAATGTAATTCTTATACTTTAGATACTCGGTAATCAAATGTAAGTAAAGTATTTGGTATTGTAAAGTAAGTAGTATGTATTCAGTTATTCTGATCGTCATACCGACACGGTAAGTAGTAGTAGCCTTGTTAGCCTTGGATGGCTAATGGCGTTGTATCACCCGCCGGGAGTAAGTAAGTATTCCGCTGCGAGTAAGGTAATTATGGAAATGATTAGAGGATAATGGAAGGATTAGCGGTTGGGGTGTTACAAAAAGTGGTATCAGAGCGAAGTCTCGCTCTGATGATTAGAATACTAAGTGTAGTGATTACCGAGTTAGGATTTCAACCGTTTTAAAACGGATAATTAGAAACCTAACTAGGAACTACCGTTGTTAACAACGGATACCCTTGACGTCTGCAAAGACGATACCATTGTTTGAATCAAGACCATGAGGTCATAGTATCACAACATCTAATGTCATCCACACTTGTTCAGATGTCAGGAAGAGGTCCAGGCCGACCCCGAGGAGGGGGCAACGAAGGACCAGATGCGCAGACGATAGCTGAAATCGTCGCCGCCACGGTAGCACAGATGCTACCGCAAGTAATCACCGCTGTACAACAAACACAGCAAAACCAGCAGCAGCAACAACAGCAGCAGCAGCCCGACCCGCCTCATCCCCGTGAGACCAATTGGGTAAAGGCAGTCGCCGACCTTCGACCTCCATGCTTTAGAGGCGAGAGCGACCCCGCCAAGCTCGAGGCCTACCTCTCCGAGATGGAGACGACATTCGAGACACTTGAGACTCCCGCTGGAGTTCGAGTGAGGATAGCTGCATAGTACCTCAAAGACGCGGCTATGGACCAGTGGAAGCTCATTAAGGCCGAGCACATAGCCGACCCTGCATTCGGTTGGGAAGCATTCACCACTCTCCTCCGATCTAAGTACTATCCCGAGCATGTCAAGACCAAGAAACGGCTTGAGCTCGATGCCCTGAAAATGACCGAGAAGATGACGGTTGATGAGTATTACCGCACCTTCACCTCTCTTCTCAGACTTCTACCCGACCTTGGGTATACCGGCCAAGTCTTGGTCGACCGCTTCTACGGCGGATTGAGCCATCGACTCCGGTATGGCATGGGCTTCACACAGTTTACCTCCCTTCAGGTAAACATCGTTGAACCCTTAAAAGCCATGAGTAATGTGAATTAGTATTCCCGCATGTAAGCGTAACCTAATGACTAAGTAATTCAGGAGTGTTACCACGCTGCATCTCGGGTTGAGATCACCTGCCAGCTAAGAGATGAGGAGCAAGCGCTGAAGCGCAAGGTGAGCGGCAAGGGTAACACCTCCGATGACCAAAGCCAAACTAAACCATGGAAGAAGAAGAAAGGGAAGTACTCCCATCAGAAGAACACCTCAGGAGACGGCGGTGCCCATACTGAGAAGGGTAAGGCAGCTGAACCATTGCAGCTTGGCTACACCGCACCAGTGGCAGCGAAGCCACTGAGGTCTCAGCCCTACAAGGGTAAGAACCCGAAACCGAATTAGTACACTTGTGAATTAGTATGTATACGGAGTATGGTAAGTATACCGAACCTTGCTAACCTGGAAGCTATAGGTTCTGGATTTGGCCAAGGCAATAACCAATCTGATGGCCGCAGTTACATATGCTGAAACTACAACAAGGATCATCCCAGCACAGATTGCCAAGGAAGGGAGATCCGCTGCTACACTTGCCAGAAGCCGGGGCACCGTGCTAATGCATGCCCAGAGAACTCTAAGCCCAAGGGCAACTATCAGGGCTACAAGCAGCGTGAGGGCAAGGAAGCTGCATCTGGCGATGCTCATGCCCAGCATACCTCACAGGGACAGGGATCCCGAGGTCCGCAGAAGGGCGCACCGCAGAGGCAGCCGGCCTTACACATCATTGACCGTGATGGGACCGAGACTAAGTCCGGCCAAGGTAACTACCGTAACCTTTAATCCTTGAAGAGCATGTCTGAGTATTAAAGTAATTGTATGAATGAGAGTATGAATGCGTAAGTACTTGAAGTTTGAAATTGAGCATGAGTAAGTAACATGGAAGTATGTATTGAGCATGAAATGAATTAGTAAGCTTAGAACTCACACTAGATATAATTTACCACCTTAGGGAAATTCCTTATCTGTTACCCAATACCTTCGAACTCACCACATGAAGAGACCGACATCGCCACTCACCACTTCAACAACGAGCAGTGTCAGGTCATCCGCCCAGGTATGATTTTATTAAAAGGATACCTGACACCCGAAGCACAAGTTTCAGTCATCCGACGATGCAACGAGTTAGGAATGGGTCCAGGAGGATTTTATACACCCGAATTCCCTGGTGGAGCTACGATGAAGCTGAGAATGATGTGTTTTGGAAAGGATTGGAACCCTTATACCAAGACATACCAAACAACGCGAGCATGAGACGGAGCCACACCTCCATCAATACCCTCAGAATTCCAAACGCTTGTCGCTCAAGCTGTAGAAATCGCACAACAATGTGAAGATGAACCAGTCCCTGCACTTGAAGCAGACCTATGTATTGTCAACTTCTATGAGAAAGAAGGAGGACTTGGCTTACACCAAGACAAGGATGAGACAGCGGAATCTCTTGAACTAGGAGTGCCCTAGTGTCTTGGTCCATTGGTGACGACGCCGTATTTTTGTATAGCGAGCAGAAGCGTGTGGACCTCGCAGAGAAATTGGTATTGAGATCAGGAGATGTTCTAATCATGGGTGGAAAATCAAGGTTGCAGTATCACGGGATCCAGAAGATCAAGTTGAATACGGCACCGCCGGCGATAATTAATGCCACACACATGAAACCATGACGCCTGAACCTTACCTTTAGAAAGTATTAATCTTGTAGTAGCATGTAACCCAGTAGTAACGTGTATTAGAGACACAGTGTGTATGATGGTTGGTTATTCAATAAAAGCAGTGTTGGTTATTAAATTCCACTTGCGTTCCACCATCTTTACTTATAATCTCATGAATCAATAGGTTGTGGACTCGGTACCGAAGGTAACCTGAGTATCCTCACCGAAGCACCAGCCGGAAAAAGCGGCACCATTCTAACGGGAACATTCCCAGTAAACGGCATCGAAGCCTCAGTACTATTCGACTCCGGCGCCTCTCACACCTTCATATCGCCATCTCTTGCGAAGAAGTTGGGGCTAGATGCGGATGAGCTACCAAACTTCCTGGTTACCCTCCCATCGAAGGAGCGGGTACAGTGTACTAAGTACTACCACACCGCCACAATCCAAATCAAAGGCGAAGCGTTTCCCATCTCCTTCATTGAATTCAACGGATTGGGATTCGACTTAATAATTGGAATGAACTGGTTGGAGCGGCACAAGGGACGGATCCTATGCGCCGAGCACCGATTGCTGCTCAAGAGTCCATCTGGGGTCACTGTTTCATACCGCCAGAGGCCGAGGGAGCCTTCAACTACAGTCATCTCCGCTATGGCAATGTATCGGGAGCTCAGAAAAGGACATGAAGTGTATTTATGCCATGTGCAAGATCTGGAGAGAGATCCAGAATTTAGTGATGATGTAGCAGTAGTCTCAGAATTCCCTGATGTATTCCCGAAAGAGCTGCCTGGTATGCCACCACAGAGAGCAGTAGAGTTCGAAATCGACCTTGTACCTGGTACTGGTCCCATTGCTAGGGCACCATACCGTATGGCACCAGCAGAAATGACAGAGCTTAAAGAGCAACTACATGATCTACTCGACAAAGGGTTTATACGCCTGAGCGTATCACCCTGGGGAGCACCGGTACTCTTCGTGAAGAAGAAGGACGGTAGTCTCCGCCTCTGCATCGACTACCGCGAATTGAATGCGGTCACTGTATAGAACAAATATCCATTACCACGCATCGACGACCTGTTCGATCAGTTGAAGGGAGCATCCGTCTTTTCTAAGATTGATCTTCGATCCGGATATCACCAAATTGCTATCAAAGAGCAAGACATTGAGAAAACAGCATTCCAAACAAGATATGGCCACTACGAATTCACGGTGATGCCATTCGGTTTGTCTAACGCACCAGCCAAATTCATGGACCTAATGAATCGGTTATTCAGTGATCAGCTGGACACTTCAGTAGTAGTATTTATCGACGACGTCCTTGTGTATTCGAAGTCAGCAGAAGAACATGGAAACCACTTGAGAAGAGTACTTGAGACACTGTGCGAGAATCAGCTGTATGCGAAATTCTCCAAATGCGAGTTTTGGCTAGATCAGGTATCATTCCTTGGTCATGTCATCTCGAGCGCGGGCATTTCAGTAGATCCATCCAAAATCGAAGCAATACGATCATGGCCTAGACCTAAGACTGTTACCGACATCCGGAGCTTTCTTGGTTTAGCCGGTTATTACCGGAGGTTTGTAAAGGACTTCTCAAAAGTCGCTAAGCCCGTGACGTCATTGATGAAGAAAGATGCACCGTTTGTATGGACAAACGAGTGCGAGGTATCCTTCCAAAGCCTAAAAGACTCATTGACCTCAGCACCAATTCTCACTCTTCCAGAGGGCACAGCGGGATTTGAGGTGTATTGTGATGCATCGGGCAAGGGCATGGGATGCGTGCTCATGCAGCATGGCAAGGTAGTAGCATACGCCTCCCGCCAGCTGAAAAAGCATGAGGAGAATTACCCGACACATGATCTAGAGTTAGGAGCCATTGTCTTCGCCTTGAAGATATGGCGACACTATCTCTATGGGGTAAGCATCACCATATACTCCGACCACAAAAGTCTGCAGTATGTATTCACCCAGAAAGAACAGAACTTAAGACAGAGGAGGTGGATGGAGTTCCTATCAGATTACGACATCAACCTCCAGTATAAAGAAGGGAAGGCAAACGTTGTAGCCGACGCCCTGAGTTGTCGAGCACACTCGCTCCATTCGCTACTCGCTTCTTCTAGCTTGGTTGACGAGGTGCGAGACGCTCAGTTGAGCGACCCTTACTTCACAGAGATCAGACAGAAAATCACAGATGGTACCTTCGAGAGCCGAAAGTACGACTTTAAACTGCATGAAGATGGTCTGATCCGATTGAATGGGAGATTATACGTCCCCCAAAGCAATGCTGAGCTAAGGGATTGCATCCTGCGAGAGTCACACTGTTCGACATTGCAAGTCCGTCCGGGAGCCTCTAAAATGTACAAAGACATGAAGAGGTACTTCTGGTGGTCAGGGATGAAATCCGACGTGACTGAGTATGTTCTGAGGTGTCTCACATGCCAGAAGGTGAAGTTCGAGCACCGAAGACCGCGAGGAATGGTGCAATCCATGCCCATTCCGGAGTGGAAATTCAACGATATCTCTATGGATTTTGTTGTTGGACTCCCACAGGCTAGGGGAGGACTCAATATGTTCTGGGTAGTAGTCGATCGTCTCACCAAGGTTGCCCGATTCATACCGATGAAGGACACCTGGAAGGTGGCGAAGCTCGCGGAGCTATTCGACAAGGAAATCATCCGACACCACGGAGTCCCAAAAACCATAGTATCTGACCGCGACACCAGATTTCTTTCGAGATACTGGAGAGCGACACGGGAAGCGCTGGGTACTGAGTTGAAGCTTAGCACCGCCTTCCACCCACAGACCGACGGTCAAACAGAAAGGACCATCCAAACACTAGAGGATATGCTTAGGGCATGTGCCTTAGACTTCCAGGGGAGCTGGATTGAGAAGCTTCATCTTATCGAGTTTTCGTATAACAATAGCTATCATGCTTCGATTAAGATGTCGCCATTCCAAGCTTTGTATGGTAGACCCTGTCGTACCCCGTTGTGTAGGGATGAGTCAAGTGAAGCGGTCATCATAGGACCGGAGTATCTGGAACAAGTACAAGCTGAAGTTCAGCAAATCCGAGCAAATATAAAAGCAGCCCAAGATAGACAGAAATCCTATGCGGATGTGCGACGACGCGACCTTGAGTTCGCCGTGGGTGACCAAGTGTTCTTGCGTGTCTCACCTATGAAGGGCGTCTTTCGATTGGGCCAGAAGGGCAAACTGAGCCCGAAATTTGTAGGCCCGTATACCATTACCGAGAGGATTGGAGCCGTGGCTTATAGGCTAGCATTGCCTGAAGAATTGGGGCGTGTTCATGATGTCTTTCATGTATCACAACTCAAGAAATACATAGCCGATCCCTCTCATGTATTAGAACCCGAACACTTATCCTTAGAGCCGACGATGAGATATGTCGAGACTCCATTGAGAATCCTTGATACAAAGACAAGAGACACTCGCCATAAATCTGTACAAAAGGTAAAGGTCTTGTGGTCTAACCACGATGTCGAGGAAGCGACTTGGGAATTAGAGGACGCCATGAAGGCGAAGTACCCGAATCTATTTGTAGACTAGATGTCTAGTATCCGTATAGCACGGAGGGTACGGGGCGTACCCCTTTTAAGGGGGGTAGAGCCTTTTGCTTTTGCATTGCTTTTGCGTAATTTGTATGTATTGTAATGGTATTTTGTTGGCACATGTAGTGTTAATTGTATCTTATTGGCACAAAGTAGTGCTAGTAGTATCCGGTATGTAGCACAATGAGTACGGTATGTGTATGGTATGTGTGTAATGAGTATTGCGTTTGTGCTGTATGGTATGTGAATGGTATTGTGAAGTGTATTGTGGAATGTGCGAATTGAATTGAGTATGGTGTATGGTATCTGAATTGTGTGTGCTGGCAGTGTAAGAATTGTGAACACCTTGTAAGGTGGTAGTAGAATGCATTATGGCAATTGGTTGCCAAATGAGTAGAATAGTAAACCGTAAACCGTAAACCTTGAACAACTTTGAGGGCAAAGTTCCTTAAGGGGGTAGATTGAAATACCCTGTAATTAGAAACAGTGATTAATTAGGCTAATTACATTTTTAAAGGCTTAATTACACTTAAATAAATATGAGGGAACAAATCCCGAAGAAAACGGACCTTCAAAATGGGCTAAAAGCATAAACGAACCTTAAAGCGTGTTTTTCAAGGAAACCGGGAAAACGCGACTTTAAGCTGGTCAAATAGACTCGTAACAGTTTTGGTCAACTAAATAATCATTAATAAATATTAGTGAAGCTTTAGAACCAATAAAATTAATAAAACGAGAAAATTCCGGAAAACGGGTTCCGGTTAGTGAGAACTGTAACAACTGGGAAGTTGTGGGGTGAGAATGTAAATAAACAAACTTAGTGTGTCCAATATTACAAATAGAATTTCAAAACCCACATGGGGGCTGTGTGTGAGCCGACCGATTTGTGCCCTCACCCTCACACTCTCTCATTTTAATTTTTTCTAATACAGTAGTGGACAAAAAGTAAAATATTTCACTCTCTCTCCTATTCTCCTATCTTCACTCACGTACTCCCTCTCTTTCTCTATTTCCTTCTTCTTCCTCAAGCCCTCTAATGGCGATTTGGACAACCCAAACCAGCCACCTCATTCTCTCTCATTTTTGAAGGCTCAAACCTTGTCCAAAAATCATAAAAATCGTACCACTAGAATCCCCTTGCAAAGGAGAACATTTTCATCCTTCCAAAAATCGAAAACGACTACTTTCATTTCGATGGGTATTCTCCATTTGAAGATTCAAGTCCACCATTAGAAGCACCTTCACCTCCTTCTCATCTTGAGGTAAAAAGAATTTCAAAAATCCTTTATTTCTAGCTCTCATTGGCATTGTAAGGATTTTCAGTTTTTTGAACTCTTGGTTCTTCTTGCTCCAGCCGATTTTGGCTTCTCTTGTGGGCTAGGAATCTTGTTCTCTTGCTAGTCAAGAACTTCATTCATCCATTGGAAGGTAATACTCATTTCTAAACCCTAAAACATCTAGATTCTAGGGCTAGTATTAAATGAATACTAAGTAGTTGTGTGTATTGGTATGGGGTGCTGTAGCATTGCCCATTCCTTGAGCAAAAACCGAGAACAAGGAGAAGAAAGAGGAAAAGAAGAGAAGGAAAGGAAAGAAAGGAAAGCTAGCAAAGCAAGGTAATTATGCTTACCTTGAACTAGTTTGTATGTAGTATTGTAACAGATTTTGAGAAGTAAAAATAAGTAATGTGTATTATAATGAGTAATGACTATTTTGGAGTATAATTAGAAAACCAATGTAACAGTTTTGAAGTATTTTAAAGTAGTGTAAAAGCTTGGGTAAACCTTGGGTAATGAATATGTATGTGCAGGAATTTTATTGTTGTTGTAGTAGTGTTGAAATGTGAGCATAATGGCTCGAGTAAACAGGTTGTGAGAATGAGAATATGTGAGCTGAAATAATGTGTGGAGAATGTTAAAAATATAGGGGAGACTATGTCAAATTTTATCTAGGAATTTGAGGACTTAAGTGTTCAAGATGAGAAAACAACCTAGGTAGTGACTAGGTGTATGTGGAGAGTATAATGAGCGTAGTTTAGTAGCTTGCAACAGATTTGAAAATGAGTTTGTAAGTGCGATGGAGTTAGGATGTGAACTAGTGTATTTAGGATGCTATGAGTGGCATTAATTGAGGGAGTATTGGAGTATAAGAGTTGAGGGAAAAATCTGTAGCATAAGAAGGAAAACAAAAATCTGTAGCAATAAGTGAAATGGAAACTAGTATAAGTGTTGAGAAGAAGTGAGGAAGAATGTGTAAGTGAATGTGGGAATTGAGTAGTAAGTTTGGTGGATGAACCAAGGTGATTTAGAGGGCTTAATTAGTGCTAAAACATGTGGGGAAGTATTGGTAAAGATTGGAGAAACAATGGGTAAAGAACCAACTGAAACAGATTTTAAACTGAAGTACTGGGCCGGACCGAACTTGCGACCGGACTTGCAAGTTCGGTCGAGCCCAGAATCACAAAGACGGAAACCTTCTGGAATGGACCGAACTTGCGACCGGACTTGCAAGTTCGGTCGGACCAGAAAATTCTCCCGTCTGAAACCTTCTGGAATGGACCGAACTTGCGACCGGACTTGCAAGTTCGGTCGGCCAGAAAAATTCCGTAATGAAAGCTACTGGAATGGACCGGACTTGTGACCGGACTTGCAAGGTCGGTCGAGCCTGAAATTTTCACGCGATGTAACTTACTGACTTGGACCGACCTTGGGACCGGACTTGCAAGGTCGGTCGAGTCAAAAAACAAAAAAATGTTTTATTATATGATTATAGTAATCATATGTATATATATATATATATGCCTATACACATATGTGCATATGTATGTAGTAATACACCATTAATGAAGTAGTAAAGGTAAGAAAGTAAGTAAATGAGTAAGGGAGCAAGTTAAGAAGTAATAAGGAAAAGAGTGGTTTTACAACCAAGTATGAATGTAAAGGAGTAGTAAGTATACATTAGGAGTATTAATGGAAGAGTAAGTTGGATCATTGATCATATAACTTCATGTATGTATAGGATCAAATAGTTGAACATCGAAGGAACTGGTAGTACGAGTACGACGGTGAACGGTATGATTTCTTCATGCCCTGTATCCTAACTTGGTTACCCCGATTTGTGTGCTTATGTGATCACCAATAAGATAAATGCATGAATCGGACTTTTATTGCACTTAATTGTGTTTGAACTATATTGTTCTTGTTGTATCTCCTTGAACAATTGGTTTGTATAATTCATGAAATGAATGAATGAGAATGAAGTGTATGTGTATATGGTGAGTATATGTGTATTGTATGGATGTATGAAAATAAAGTATTGACATCTACTAATTCCTAACAATCTAACTCCTAATATGAGTAATGAGTAAAATGGAATGAGTAGAAGTCCGATATAGTTTCGGCCACGCGTGAGGATAAGGAAACACAAGAGGTTGGATCCGAATCCTGGCTGTAATCTTTTCCATGGACCAATCCCCTTGAATGGGTAGCATCCTCGATTAGTGGGCCACCTTAAAGCCCGGTGGTGGGATATAGTAATCCCTGCCCGGAGGTCATATCGACTTGACTTGAGTAAAGTAAGTAAGAAGTAAGTATTGTATGTGTATTGGTCTTGACTATTGTAAGTCATTGACCGGGAGTAAAAGAGTATTGAACATCCGATTAACCCGGGTGTGTAATGAAGCTAACTTGACTTCTGTATGAGAAGGAGAATTGTATCTCCGTATTGCGGTGAGTATCCGGTAAGTAAGGATGGTTGACTTGTATTGTATTCCTTGCATGTATTGAATGAATGCATGCCCTGTGAACTGAATGTATTGAATTGTATTGTATTAGCATGTATGTGGGTATGAATGAAACGAACCGCATGTACTCGGCCAATTAGTTGGCGTACCCACTAGTAAAAAAATGGTCTATCGCAGCGCCCCTACCGCAGCGGTTGTAAAAACAACCGCTGAGATAGGCCGTTTTTAAAAATCTCGCAATCCTATCTCAGTGGTTGTTACTTACAACCGCTGCGGTAGGGTCATTTAAAAAAAAAAACTCTATCGCAGCGGTTTCTCCTAAGAACCGCTGAGATAGGTCTTTTTTACTGACCTATCTCAGCGGTTCTTAGTAGGAACCGCTGCGATAGGGTAATTTTTTTTTCCTAAATCGGGCAGTCCGTCATTCTCCTCTTAATTCTCTCTTCTGTAAACTCGAGAGAGAACGAAGCAGAGAGCGACGGTCGACGGCGATTTCACCGTAGCTGACGCCTGCGATCCACCACCGCCACCGTCTTCTTCCTCATCGCGCCACCGCCGTTCTTCGCCGCCGTCTCCAGTCGGCCGTCGTTCCGCCAGGTGGTCGCGCAGGCGTCGATCGAGAAATTAAGCTGTGGGAACCCTAGGTAATTCGATTTCCGAATTCGATTTTCGAAATATGTTAATTATTGGCTGGTTGATTGAATAACTAGTTGTAATATAGTTATTGAATGTTAGTTTAGTTGTGTGTGCATAATTTGAATATAGATAGATTATTGAACAAGTATAATTAGTTGTGCATATAAGGTGTTCGATAAAATGCCGAGTTGATATTTTTGTTGTTTGTGCCCTCTGCATACAACCCAAAGTTGTAAAAAACGGTACGGGAGTTTAGTACGGGTCATCTGAAGTATTCGATACGGAAGTACGAGTACGGATAAAACGGGGTTAATGATACGGATGATAAATTTAATTATATAAATATAGAACTAGAATTATAAACATGACTATGAAACTATGAAAGATATTAAAAACTAAAAATAGCAAATCAATATACAAATAAGGCATATAAACCAAGGTTGTAAAAAACGGTACGGGGTTTTAATACGGGTTATCAATAGTACGAAGTACGAGAGTAACGGTACGGATAATACGGTTCAATGATACAAATAACTCATCTAACATAAAATATAATTCATCAAATTATGTCCCATAAAAATTAAAAAAACTTTATAAACAAAATTTTTTGTATCCTAGGTAATAATCTATAACAAAGGCTCTAATAAATTGAGTGAACATATAAACTACTTTTTATTTACAGAAAATTGCACTACTAGTTGAATTAAGATTAATAAGTTTTTCTCTTAAAATATCTCAACACTAAACATCTAAACAAGTAAACATGTTATATATGACGTTCGCCTATAATTCCTATACAAATAATTCAAAGTCTTTCAACCATAAAAAAAAATACAAGATACATCCATGATCCATCATACTTATTTCAAAAATATATTAAAAACTAACGAGATCACATGCAGAATTGCAAATCCTTTTCTTCTCGCCATATTCTATTATTACTTTTTATACTGTATTAATTTTTTTGCAAAGAGCCTTGAAAAAAATTACAACCTTTATACGTCAAAGAAGAGCGTGGGACGTAAGAAAAATGTTACAAAAAATGTTAACTCAAATAAAACAGAGGAGATATACTGCATAACAAGCAGCACACTAACAGTACAAATAAATAAATAGAGCTCAAACAGATGTTAATTAAACGCCTTTTAAACTGCGAGCAGCTTGTACGGTATTAAAACAATTCATATAACAAATTTATAATTTAAATTCATATTGATTGAAATTGTAAATAAAACTACTACGAAAAGAAAATGAATAACTACAAATCATTTTGTTCTTAATTCTCAAACTATAAAAAAATTAACTTCAAGTTTCACATTAATAAAGTGGTAAGATCTATAACTTTATAACATCTATGTTCTCCCATTACATTGCAGTATATACGTGCTTAATATGATAATGCTATAGTAATGGATTTCTTGCCCCCCCTAATATTATTACCTTGCTTCACCGCTGTCTGCAGTAATTGGGGTGGTCTCTATGTCTCTTCTTCTCATTGCTTCTATTGTGCAGCATGAGCTGAAAGGTACATCTTCATCTATCTTTTTTATTTCTTAATATGATAATGCTTATAATAATGGATTTCTTGCCCCCCCTAATATTATTTCCTTGCTTCCCCGCTGTCTGCAGTAATTGGGGTGGTCTCTACTTCTTCTTCCTTATTTATTCTGCTGTGGACTAAGAGTGAAAAGGTAACATCTTCATCTTCATCTTTCTCTTTGTTTGTTTAATTAATTATTGCGAAAAAGTGGTTGTGGTTAATATTGAGTGATTGTGAATAAGGATGGTTGCTGCCAATTGTTGAATTTATTTGTCGTGGTTGAGTGATTGGGAATAAGATGGTTGCTGCCAATTGTTGAATTTATTTGTCGTGGTAAATAAGATGTTGGTGAATGCTTAATGATAAGCATGGGATTTACACGATTACGCAAAGGTCATGCCGAATTTTTTCTAGAATCGTATTAGTCTTATTAATTAATTTTATTGGTTATTTGTGTATAACAATCTTTACTTTTCTTTGTCAGGTCTTCTGAATCTGTTATTGGATTTGTACCAGTACTTTCCCAGCCCATCACCAACGCAGTCTCCTAGCTTCCCCCTCTGTACCACCTTAAAACAAGTAAGTAATTAAACCTTATTTTTTGTTTTAATGCAATGATTTGTTGAAGTTAAATTAAATGTGTTAGAATTGTTAGAATAAGGCTAGATTAGTTACGTTGGAACGTTAGAGTACTTAGGCTACGTTAGTTTGGTTGGAACCATAGAGTAGTGCTGAGTTTGGTTGCAACCGTACCAGTAGAAACAGCTCCATACAAATGCAGACAAAACTGATAGACAAATCAATCTGAAACTTGTTTTGTTTTCACATATAGAATGGAGCGTGACTGGATGTACGGTGATCGAGGGGATCACTACTTTGATGAGAAGCTGAAAGAGTTTCTCAAAGCGGCAGTGCAACACAAGGACAGAACAAAGGCGGACAATATTTCATGTCCTTGTGTTGACTGTGGGGTCGTAAGGAAATTGTAGACATTGAGGAAATTAGATTTCATCTTAAATCCCGTGGATTCATGCCACATTACAAAAGATGGAATTTTCATGGAGAAACTGTTGCAGCTAGTGCTTCAACATCATCAAGTGCTCATGATCCACGTTACGCAAGTACCGCCCACACCTTCAATACCATCAATGAGTCGGTACCGTTAAGTGATTCAGGATTCGATGACAGTGAGACCACTCACCATGATGAGCAAATGGATGAAATGTTAGAAAATGTTGCGGATACTTTTGTCGATAAACCGGAAGAGTATCAAAGATTGTTGGACGCATCAAAGACACCTTTGTACCCTTCGTGCGTTAAATACACAAAATTGACTGCTGTACTTAATTTGTTCAACTTAAAGGGGAAATATGGAGTTGGTGACAAGTGTTTCACTTCATTTCTAGAGCTGATACATGATATGCTTCCTGATGAGAATGGTCTTCCTACATCCACCTACGAGGCAAAGAAATGGATGTGTCCAATGGGAGTTGAATAAAAAGATTCATGCTTGCCCAAATAACTGTGTGCTTTATAGGGGTGAATACGAACATCTAGACAAGTGTCCTAAATGTTTGTTGTCCCGGTACAAGGACAAGGATGAGGATTCCTCCTTTCAGAAAAAAAATCGTCCAGTGAAATTATTGTGGTACTTGCCGATAATTCCTAGATTCAAACGGTTGTTTGCCAACCCGAAAGATGCGAAGAACTTACGTTGGCACGCGGATGGTAGAAAAATTGATGAAAAATTAAGACATCCTGCAGACGGACCTCAGTGGAGAAATATCAACAGAAAATTCAAACATCATTTTGGGGATGAGGATAGGAATCTGAGACTTGGATTGTGTACCGATGGGATGAACCCGTATGGCACGTTGAGCAGTCAGCACAGCACTTGGCCGGTGCTACTAGTGATCTACAATTTACCGTCATGGCTGTGCATGAAACGAAAATACATTATGTTATCACTCCTAATTTCTGGTCCAAAGCAACCTGGTCATAACATTGACGTATATCTTGCACCACTGATCGACGATCTGAACTTGTTGTGGAATGAAGGGACAGTGGTATATGATGCTCATGCGAAAGAAAATTTCACACTGAAGGCGATGTTGTTCTGTACTGTTAACGACTTTTGCCTATGGGAACTTGTCAGGATACTCGTGAAAGGATTCAAAGCGTGTCCGGTATGTGAGGATGACACATGTTCAGATCGTCTGAAGCACTGCGGCAAAAATGTTTACATGTGTCATCGACGGTTTCTTCCAGTAGACCATCCTTACCGTTCGAGAAAGCGAAAGCTGTTCAACAATGAGCACGAGACTCGTGTGGCTCGTCTGCCTTTGAATGCAGAGGAAGTGTATGCAAAGGTAAAAGACATTCAAAATGTCTTTGGAAACACATCCAAGCCGCCGAAGAACATTTGGAAAAAACGTTCCATTTTTTGGGATCTACCGTATTGGCGGCATATGCCTGTTCGACATTGTTTGGATATCATGCACATTGTGAAGAACGTCGGTGAGGCAGTGTGTGGTACTTTGCTCAACATACCCGGCAAGACGAAAGACGGATTGAAGGTGAGGAGAGATATGCAAGAGTTGCGCATACGAAAAGAACTACACCCAATAGAGGATGAGAAGCGAACATATCTACCTCCTGCGTGTTATACCCTCTCTAAGAGTGAAAAATTAAGTTTTTGCAAGTGTTTGCACACATTGAAGGTACCATCTGGGTACTCTTCAAACTGGAAGAACCTAGTTTCTATGAAGGATTTGAAACTGTTAGGCATGAAATCTCATGATTATCATGTGTTAATGTTGCATCTTCTTCCAGTTGCAATACGAGGGATATTACCAGAAAATGTCAGAAATGCTCTAACTCGATTATGTTTCTTCTTCAACGCTGTCTGCTGCAAGGCAATTGACTCAGACACCCTCGATGATCTGCAACATGAAATTGTTGTGACAATATGCCAGCTTGAGATGTATTTCCCACCATCTTTCTTCGACATAATGGTGCATTTAGTAGTGCATATTGTCCGAGAGATCAAATTGTGTGGTCCGGTCTACTTACGTTACATGTATCCTTTCGAACGATATATGGGGATTCTGAAGGGTAGAATGAAAAACAGATATAGACCGGAAGGCAGTATCATCGAAGCAACAGTGACTGAGGAAGTCACAGAATTCGTGACAAGTTATTTGAACGATGCAGAGTCAATTGGTATTCCCAAACCACGTCACCATGGTAGATTTAAGGGTAAAGGAGTTATTGGCAAAAAGGTTGTTCGTATCTCTCGTGATCTTATTAATCAGGCACATTTGTTTGTACTACAACACCTTGAGGTTGTTGAACCCTACTTCGATATTCACATTGCTAAGTTGAGTCGACAAAACCCTACCAAAAACCGTATCTGGCTTAAAAAAGAACAAAATCGAGTATTCGTCCAATGGTTTAAGGAATATGTGTTTGAGCAAGCTTCATTGAACCCCGAAGATGTCAGTGAAGAAATCAGATGTCTAGCTGTTGGTCCTGGAACAGATTGTATCGTTTGAAGGGTATGACATTAATGGATGCACATACTACACTGCACGCCAAGATGCTAAATCAATACATCAGAACAGTGGGGTAAAAATTGAAGCATCGGTGACTGAATATGGTCTAGGTAACCAGGTTCAACCAATGAGCAGTAGTAGTTGGTATTATGGTGTGATAGAGGACATATGGGAACTAAACTATCACATTGATTCGTTTCTATTGTTCCGCTGCAATTGGGTGGACAACCGACATGGACTCCAAAATGATAAAGGACTTATTTTGGTTGATCTTTCACGTGTTACAACTAATAAGGAAGATCAGTTTGTGTTGGGTAAAGACTGTGACCAGGTGTTTTATGTTGAAGACCCAAAAGCTAGTAGATGGCATGTTGTTCTTCCAGGGAGAAGACCGGTTTTGTTTGAGGATGAAAACAACGACGATGATGATAATGAGATGATAGATGAAACTGTATCGTTGCATACAGGGTTGCATGATTCAACTGATGATTTACAAAATGATGATGTTCAGACCATCTACGCTCGATCAGACCATAATGAGGGGGTTTGGGTAGAAAACAGATCATGATATATGTTACTATGTCTAGGTAACACCATTGGTTGAAATTACATTATATAATTCGTATTATTGTTGTTACAATGTTATCAGAATTAATTATTTATGTTTATTTTTGCAATTATACATCGTTCCATGAATATTGATCTAATGTGTGTGTTTTTTCCTCAGTGGATGATGATCCTATTGATGATCCTATAGGAGCTGCTCCTGACTGGGGATAGTAGACCGGCAAAACGCACCACACGAGGTGGTAAAAAGAAATCAAAGAAAGCAGACGTAGAGACCACCCCACAGCAGACCGAGACAGCAGGGCCTTCACAGGAAGGACAAGAGATACAAGTTGCTCCTCCGTCCTCTCAAGAAACCCAAAAAACGAGGGGCAACCCGTGGGCTGAAAGCAAATAGAGGCCCCCCGACAAAGCCTTTGGAGTTCAATGATTTAATCAGCCCACGGGTACTGGAAAAATGATTTCACTGCTCTAGCCAGGCATTTGGTGAGTACATATTTCAATATAAACCACAATTGGAAGCAAGTGCCTCAGGCGTTGAAGGAGTAGATATTTGAACGTCTCAAGGTATTTGTTACATTTAATAGTTTGTTTTAAGATTTATATAGTTACTTTTTAACACTAATCCATTTTTTTTTGTGCATATAGGACCGATTCTGTATAGATCCTTCTCTGAAGGATGATGTGATGAAGGGGATTGCCACACAGTTCAAAGACTTCAGATCTCTGCTCACGAGGCAATACATTTACTGTGAGGAGCCCGCAGAGATAGAGGAGGCTGATAAGCCGCATACTTATCATATTTTATGCATTTGATTTAGTATTATATTTATCTAAATAAGTTATATATATGTTATTTATGTTATATTATGTGTTAAAGTATATTATTTGTACAGACTTATGTTTTTATGAGTTTTCTGTGCAAGGAATGATTTTATAGGCAAAAGTTCAAATGCTGCCGGACTCCAGGCCGGATTACTTCTGCAGATGAACACAGAACAGAAAAGAGGCCTTGCCGGATATGATGCCGGGTAGATTCCATCCGCATAAGTGAAGAGTCACCACGGTTGACCAGACGATGGCAGTTATTGACCGTTGGAAATTTAGCTAGTGCCGGGTGTGATACCGGGTATCTTCTACCCGGCATATGCACTGTTTCGCGCGGAATTGGCGGTTTCGACCGTTAGCAGTTGGGCACATTTCCCACGTGTGCCGGCTACTGGTGACCCGGCACGACGCCCGGCAAACGACATTTTGATGCCTATAAATAGGCCGAGAAAGGCTGCAATTTGACACACTTCAACATACCAAATCCACGCCATTCACACTCTGTTTCCGCCACATTCCACCTGTTGGTGTCCAAGGAACGTCTGCAGATCCATCCACGCGAGAGAAGAAGAAGACTTTGACGGGTTAAGGCTATTAACATTTCCTTCTCCCCCTTTGTATTCTCTTCTTGTAGTTGTGTGGATGGGGATGCAGAATCCTTGCTAGGTTTTTGGTTAGGGAAGGTTTCCTTGTAAAACTCTTATGACCATTTATGGAATTTTCAAGTTCTTAACCCGAGTTCTAGTCTTCATGCAAAGTAGAATAAATTAGCTACTTATTCTCTTATCTCTAAGTTCACTTAAGGCTTCCCAAAAGCAAGAGTAGAATAGATTAGGATTTTGGTGATCTTTAATATTGTTGTTCTGAAAAGTGGACAACAAATGCTAAGATTTTGGATTAATCTCTAATTTCCCATTATTCTGGTTGTATTCGCGGCATTAAATATGCACGATGCAAGTATGGATAATGAGTTCCTTTATTCAGACCCGATTCTGGAAGTGTTGTTCACGAAATGTACGATGCCGGATGTGGTGCCGGATGAAAGTTGTCCGGCACATTCAAGGCGTTGAATGTGCCGGGTAGCCGAAGCCCGGCATGCCACCCGGCATATGCATTTTGCGAGACCAAATCCTCTTTGAGACTTGCCACCCTTGATCATTGGTCATATGATACTCTTACATTGACATTCTCCCAAATCAAAGTTAGTTTATTTAATTCTTAGTTTAGAATCAACCTTTACTATTCCCCCTTGTTTAGAATAGGCTTTTGCCCGGATTAGGACTAGTTTTCTATAAGTCCCTTGGGTTCGATACTCTCGGTCGTAAATATTTACACTATACTCCGACCGGGTTTTTATTTTGCTGCCCGTAGTAGAGTTGTAGGTTTAGTTTATTATTTTATTCTTTTATTTATAGTTTTATCCCTACAAATTTCCTGTTAGCAGAGGCAGAAGGTGAAGATGTGGATGATCGGAGACCACCGTGGCAAAAATATGATGGTATTACTGAAGAGCAGTGGAATGAGTTTGTTCAGAGGCGTTTGACCCCTGAGTTCAAGGTGAGTTTCACACTAGTAGTTGTTCTTTTGTATGATAAATGTTTAAAGTGTCCTTAGAGTTCATTTGGTTAATTCTTCTTTTTTATATATTATTTGAATAATTTGTCTTTTCATACATATATGTAGGCTATACGTGAGAAACAACAAAAAAATGCAAAAAAAATCGTACCCCATCACATGGGGAGTACAAGTATTGCTCAGCGTGTGCCGCAGTGGGAGAAAGAGGGGTTGCTGCCAGCTGGTTCGAATGTCAGCGAACGAAGGATGAAGGTTTGGGACTTAAGTCGACGGAAGAAACCTTCAAATCCGGCGGCACCTGCTGAGTATGATGACGCCACGAGAGAAGTCATCAACCAAATGGTAAGTGATTTTTAGTTTAAAAAATGTTTATTATATTTATAGAGTAACAATAGCAGTTAAATAAACCGAAGTATCCTTATTGACTTATTAAACTCCATAACAGGAAGAGTTAAGCTCCCAGATCACCCAGGGCAGTTGGCAGCCCGTTAGGCAGGATGATCCACTTTCCCGCGCTCTCGGGAAGAAGGATCATCCGGGTCGTGCAGTAGGCTTTGGTGGTCATGTCGGTATACGCCAAGCCTTCTGTAATCCTGGGCCCAGACACGGTGCAGGAGGGAGCATTTCATATGAGGAGCACTTACGCCAGAATGCGGAGCTCGAGCAGCGACTACGAAGTGAGTTTCGGGAGTCGATCGCTCAAGCTATTGATATGATCCGATCTGAGAGGATGAGTCAGGAGGTTTCTAGACCGCCAGATCAGGCACAAGCATCAGAGCCCGCAGCAGTGCCTCCCAGTAGTGTTCACTCCGTCAACCCATTTCCATATTCATCTCTCAAGGTTAGAACATCATGTTAACTACGAATACCAAAAAAACAAATTATACACTTGTTTATGTGCATCTAAAATCTTTAATTTTGAAAATTTAGCAACCGATTGACTGCACATTGTTACAAGAGATTGGCGTTGACGAAGTCGAAGTAGGGTGGGGAAAACTTTTCAAGTCTTGTGCTGGAGACACCGTGAGGAATGCAGCGCTCCGAGAGTACCATGGTCGGGTGCTTTTTGAAGGTTACGCGCCTGCTTACGCGGATTGTCAGATACCGGTGCCCACTGCAGACATATCCACCCTTCGTCAAGCTGAATCCATGACAGTACAGTGGCCCTGTAGATTGATTAAGCTTGGGGAGCAGCAGGTAACCCCATGAAAAAACTTATTCTTTAACATATCCTAGAATAGAAACATATACTTATTAAATTAATATATTAGGAACACATTCAATCAAATTCTGGTAAGGCAAAAGGAAAGAGAGTTGTTGTTCCTCCAGCTAATCCTTCGATGGCATCCGCGACTAGATTTGCGATGAGATCGAATTTGCTACAACCGGCGGTTTTGAACGTCTTACCCCCCAAGCTGAGACTATTGCACTCCACACTGTTGATGACGCCGCCAGGAAGAGATTCGGTTACAATGGAACCAAGACCGGATCTTTTTCACTATACAGGCGCTCAGAGTTTTGAAATCTATCTTACTGATTTTGTGGAGTTGTTCACGAAGGATTGGTTAAGTGCGTCGATTCTCAAATCGGCTTGCATGTGAGTAATTACCATACGTTGAACACATTTTACTCTGTATATTTGAAAATTAAATTCATAATATTGGTTTCTTTATATTGTGCAGGTTTATTGATGACAAGGCGGTCCAAGTACATGAGAATAGTAGTTTCGGGTTCTTATGCCCTGACTACTGTTCCTAAGCTAATATGGGATCTGACCCCCAAGCGTTGGTCCAGTACTTGTCGAATGTGATACATGCGTGTGTAGTTACAGATAAATCTTACATAATGCTGCCTCTTCATCAAGTGTAAGAATTTTATCTAATGTTAAGTTAGTTTAAAAATTATGATATTTGTATTATGTAATTGATTGAATTAAGTTGTGCCTGTATTGTAATCGATGAACAGCCGACACTGGTCTTTGCTCGTTCTCTGTCTAAAAAGCCCAAGAGTCCTGCAGCTTGACTCAGCATCTCTGCGTCCCAAGAGGCCACTTATATATAACATGTTGATGAGGTGATGAATTTACTTAACTTGATTAATTATCAATTTTTAGTAATTTCTTAATCATCCGGTTGATAACTTTTACTTTATCTGTGTGTATGAATTCTAGTGCCTTTGTATCTGTACTAACGAATGTCCGGGGAAAGAGATTTAAGAGCATTCCGTGGAATGTAGTCAAGGTATTTTTGTAGTCCTTATTCAAATTTTGTAATATGTTCATTAGTTTTGACATAGGAACAGTATTATAATTTATGTGTTAAATCGATTTTGAATATGTACGTATATGAATGTGCAGTGTCCACAGCAGCCGGGAGGTTCGGAATGTGGCTACTATTTCATTCGGTTTATGAGTGACTTGATAGCGGGACCGAGACTCTTGCCAGAGAAGTCTCTAGACAAGGTAAGTAGCATTCTCGAAATATTTTGGTTTTGTAGATAATTTTTAACATTGATTCTTAAACTCAAAGTATTATTAGCAACTAATCATATTTCTTTTTGTGTTAATTTCAAGGCTTTTGAAGACTTGGTAGATGGTTACGGTGAAGGACATATAACCGAGGTGCTCGAAGAATGGGCAGAATACATGACCGTTAATGTAGGTTGCTTTTAGGGTTTGGTAGGATTAAGTAGGATATTTTTGAAATTCTCATGAAAAAATTGTGGTTTCTGTAAAGATTTTGTTGATATTTGATTAATTTGCTCAAATTTGTAAATGTAAGTGGATTATTGCCCGTAGATAGGTTTGGTGGCTATTTAAATGGTGAAATGGTTGATCTAATGCCCCATTGTGGTAGCATTGTTAATTGCTATATCTTAACAGGTTTGATTGATTTTGGGTGTGTGTGGTAGAATTGTAGGGTGGAATGGAAAAAACAAAAAAAAATGACCTATCGCAGCGGTTCCTTCAACAACCGCTGCGATAGGTGGTTTTTTTTTAAAAAATAGGTCTATCGCAGCGGTTCTTATTAACAACCGCTGCGATAGGTGGTTTTTTTTTTTAAAAAAAATAGGTCTAACGCAGCGGTTGTTAATAAGAACTGCTGCGATAGAGTACCTACCGCGGCGGTTCTACAACCGCTGCGGTAGATGTTTCACCTAGCGCAGCGGCACCCATCGCATCGGTTTTCAACCGCTGCCATAGGTACCAAACAACCGCTGCGGTAAGGTCTTTTTCTACTAGTGACCCTCGCTAGCACGCGGGGTATGCGGTTATCATATGCAGCGTAAGCTGACCCCCTAGGGGGAATGTTTTTACTCCACAGGTACCCGCGAGACGTGATGGTCAAGTAAGGACCGTGCTGAATTCTTTTTGGTTGTTAGTAGGATTGGAACGGTGTACCGAGTTGTACACGGCTAAGGCCTTTTTGTGCAGCCGGTGTACCATGTGGTACACCTTTTTGGATAATGAATTCATGATTGGATAGTAAGGAGAGAATGTTTAAACTCTCAATTTTTGGGAATAGTCTTGGAATGTAATTCTTATATTTTAGATACTCGGTAATCAAATGTAAGTTAAGTATTTGGTATTGTAAAGTAAGTAGTATGTATTCGGTTATTCTGATCGTCAGACCGACACTGTAAGTAGTAGTAGCCTTGTTAGCCTTGGATGGCTAACGGCGTTGTATCACCCGCCGGGGGTAAGTAAGTATTCCGCTGCGAGTAAGGTAATTATGGAAATGATTAGAGGATAATGGAAGGATTAGCGGTTGGGGTGTTACACAAAGTCAGCAGAAGAGCATGAAAACCACCTAAGAAAAGTACTTGAAACACTACGTGAGAACTAGCTGTGTGAGAAGATCTCCAAATGCGAGTTTTGGCTAGATCAGGTATCATTCCTCGGTCATGTCATCTCGAGCGCGGGTATTTCAGTAGATCCGGCAAAAATTGAAGCAGTACGATCATGGCCTAGACCTAAGACTGTTGCCGACATCCAGAGCTTTCTTGGTCTAGCCGGTTATTACCGGAGATTTGTAAAGGACTTTTCCAAAAGTCGTAAAGCCCATGACGACATTGATGAAGAAAGATGCACCATTTATATGGACCGATGAATGTGAGAAATTTTCAAACCTTGAAGGACTCGTTGACCTCAGCGCCCATTCTCACTCTTCTAGAGGGCACAGAGGGATTCGAGGTTTATTGTGATGCGTCTGGTAAAGGCATGAGATGCATACTCATGCAGCATGGCAAGGTAGTAGCTTACGCCTCCCGCCAGCTGAAGAAACATGAGGAGAATTACCTGACTCACGATTTAGAGCTTGGAGCCATTGTCTTCGCATTGAAGATATGGCGACATTATCTATACGGGGTAAGCATCACCATCTATTCCGATCATAAGAGCCTCCGGTACGTCTTCACACATAAAGAACTGAATCTGAGACAAAGAAGGTGGATGGAATTCCTATCTGATTGCGACATCGACCTTCAGTATAAAGAAGGAAGGCAAACGTTTTAGCCGACGCCCTGAGCCGTCGAGCACACTCACTCCATTCGCTACTCGCTTCTTCTAGCTTGGTTGATGAGGTGCGAGACTCTCAGTTGAGCGACCCTTACTTTACAAAGATCAGACAGAAAATCACAAAGGGTACATTCGAGAACCAAAAGTACGACTTCAAACTGCATTAAGATGGTCTGATCCGACTGAATGGCAGATTATGCGTCCCCCGAAGCAATGCTGAGCTAAGGGATTACATTCTGTGAGAGTCACACTGTTCTACATTATCCGTCCATCCGGGAGCCTCCAAGATGTACAAAGCCATGAAGAGGTACTTCTGGTGGTCCGGAATGAAATCCGATGTGACTGAGTATGTTCTGAGGTGTCTCATTTGCCAGAAAGTGAAGTTCGAGTACCGAAGACCGGGCGGAATGGTACAATCTATGCCAGTTCCGGAGTGGAAATTCCATGATATCTCCATGGATTTTATTGTTGGACTCCCACCTGCTGGGGGAGGACTCAACATGATCTGGGTAGTAGTCGATCGCCTCACCAAGTTTTCCCGATTCATACCGATGAAGGACACCTGGAAGGTGGCGAAGCTCGCTGAGTTATTCGACAAAGAGATCATTCGACACCACGGAGTCCCGAAAACCATTGTATCTGACCGCGATACTAGATTTCTTTCGAGATACTGGAGAGTGACACGGGAAGCGCTGGGTACTGAGTTGAAGCTTAGCACCGCCTTTCATCCACAGACCGACGGTCAGACAGAAAGAACCATCCAGACACTTGAGGATATGCTTAGAGCATGTGCCTTAGACTTCAAGGGGAGTTGGATTGATAAGCTTCATCTTATCGGGTTTTCATATAACAATAGCTATCATGCTTTGATTAGAATGTTGCCATTCCAAGCTTTGTATGGTAGACCCTTCCGTACCCCATTGTGTTGGGATGAGTCAAGCGAAGCGGTCATAATTGGACCGGAGTATCTTGAGCAAGTACAAGCTGAAGTTCAGCAAATCCAAGCAAATATGAAAGCAGCCCAAGATAGACAGAAATCCTATGCGGATGTGCGACGACACAACCTTGAGTTCACCGTGGGCGACCAAGTGTTCTTGCGCGTTTCACCTATGAAGGGCGTGTTTCGATTTGGCCAAAAGGGCAAGCTGAGCCCGAAGTTTGTAGGCCCGTACACGATTACTGAGAGGATTAGAGCTGTGGCTTATAGGCTAGCATTACCCGAAGAATTGGGGCGTGTTCATGATGTCTTTCATGTATCACAACTCAAGAAATACATAGCCGATCCTTCTCATGTACTAGAACCTGAACAGCTATCCCTAGAGCCGACGATGAGATATGTCGAGACTCCATTGCGAATCCTTGATAGGAAGACTAGAGACACTCGCCATAAATCTGTACGAATGGTGAAGGTCTTGTGGTCTAACCACGATATCGAGGAAGCGACTTGGGAACTAGAGGACTCCATGAAGGTGAAGTACCCAGATTTATTTGTAGACTAGATTGTCTAGTATCCGTAGAGTACGGAGGGTACGGGGCGTACCCCTTTTAAGGGGGGTAGAGCCATTTTGTTTTGCATTGCTTCGGGATAGCATTGCATACTATGTATGTATTGTAGTACACTTTGTTGGCACAATGTAGTGCTAGTAGTATTCAGTATGTTTGTACAATGAGTAACGTATTTGTGTTGTACGGTATACGACACAAACGGTATTGTGAAATGGTTTTGTGGAATGTGTGAATTGTATTGTGTATTGTGTGTGGATTGTGTGTGCCTGCAGTGTATGAAATGAGAACACCTTGTAAGGTGATAGTAATGTGTGATTTGTGCCAATTGAGTTGCCAAATCTGTACGGATAGTAACCCATTAACCTTGAGCAACTTTGAGGGCAAAGTTCCTTAAGGGGGGGTAGATTGAAATACCCCGAAATTAAAAATAGTGATTAATTAGGCTAATTATGATTTTAGAGGCTTAATTACACTTAAATAAACATGAGGGAACAATTCCCGAAGAAAACAGATCCTTAAAACGGGTTAAAAGCACAAACGAACCTTAAAGAGCGTTTTTCGAGCAAACCGGGAAAAACAACTTTAAGCGGGTTAAATAGACCCGTAATAATGTCCGTCAACTAAATAGTCATTATTAAACATTAATGAAGGCCTAGGACCATTAAAATCAATTAAACGAGAACATTCTAGAAAACAGGTTCCAGTTGGTGAGTAATGTAAAACTAGAAGTTGTGGGGTGATAAATGTAATAAAGCTAAACTAGCATGTCCCATTTGTAAATAGAAATCAGAATCCCCACCCCCCGCCCCCCCTTGTGTGTGAGTGTGGCCGATTTTCTCCTCCCTCTCACTCTCTTTATTTCTCCCTAATTCACTAAAGGCCAAACAAAATAAGTAGCAAAAGTAAAAAGGTGAGTGTAGTCTCTCTCCTCCCTCATTCCTCACTCTCTCACCCGTACTCCCCCTTCCCTCTGAATTTTCTTCTTCCTCCTCCCATGCTAATGGCGATTTTGTAAGCCCCATTCAGCACTCACCTTCTCTCCTCTTGTTCAAGGCTCAAACCTTGTCCAAATCTTATAAAAAACCACACCATTGAATTCCCCTCACTTAGGAGAGTATTCCTCTCTTTTCAAAAATCAGAAAACACCACTTTCATCTCCATTGGTGTACCTCATTTTGTAGCTTGAAGACCACCATTGGAAGCTCCTTCATCACCTTGTTGCTTTGAGGTAAAAAGAAATTCGAAAATCCACCATTTCTAGCTCTCATTTGCATTATAAGAATTTCTAGATTTTGAACTCCTTGTGCCTTGTTCTCCAGCCATTTTTTGGCTCCACTCTTGGGCTAGAAATCTTGCTCTCTTGCTATCCAAGAACTCCACTCATTGATTGGAAGGTAATGCCTTCTCAAAACTCTAAAAACATGTCCAAAATTCTAGGTTAGTTAAGGATGATTTTCTAAACTAGCATTGGTATGTATGGGTTGCTATAGCATTATCGGTTTTGTGAGGCTTGAACAAGAAACAAAGAAACAAGAAGGAAAGAAGAAAGGAGAAAGGAAGAAAGAAAGGAAAAAAAACTAGAAACACAAGGTAATTGCTCTTACCTTGAGCTGGTTTTGTATGCCTTAATGTAACAGATTTTAAGTGCTTGAATGAGTATGTACATTGTTTTGAGTAGTTGTGTTGTGGTATAATGGGAAGAGAATTAAAATGTTTGAAGCTTTTGAAAGATGATTAAAAGCTTTGGAAAAACCTTGGGAATGTACATGTGTAGGAAAATTATGTGTTGATAGTGTTTAGATTGATGTGGGAATTTGGACTGAGTTGTGAGCTGAAATTGTAGGTGGGCAAAGTGAAAATTATAGGGGAAACTCTGTCAAAATGGTCTAGAAATTAGAGACTTAGATGTGTAAGAAGAGGAACTACCTAGTAATAACTAGGTGGGTTTGGGTGTTTGTGTGGGATGGTTAGTCTTAATTTTGAAATAGATGAGAAGGGCTAAGTAGTGAGAAGAACGAGAGTGGAAGATAGTGCATCTTGAATGCTAGTATTGGCATTAGTTGAGAGAATATTGGAAGGCAAGAATGAGTGTAAAAATCTAAGTATAGAAGAAACAAAAACTAGTATAAGTGCTGAAATGGAAGTAAGAGAAGTGTGTACATTAACCTAGGAATGAGTAATGAGTTTAATGATGAGCTAATGAATGAACTAAGGTGATTTAGAGGGTCTAATTAGTGTTAAAACATGTTGGATTACATGTAGGAAGATTAGGGAAGCAATGGGTAAAGAAAGAAGCTGAAAACAGAATTGAAAATAAGTATACTGGAGCCGACCGATCTTGGGACCATCCTTGGTAAGGTCGGTCGAGCCTGAATTTGCAAGAACGGAAGTCTACTGACTTCGACCGACCTTGGGACCGAACTTGGCAAGGTCGATCGAGTCGTAATTTGTGAAGCCAGAAGTCTACTGACTTCGACCGACCTTAGGACCGAACTTGGCAAGGTCGGTCGAGTCATAAATTTCGAACCCAGCAGCATACTGACTTGGACCGACCTTGGGACCTACCCTGCAAGGTCGGTCGGGTCTGAATTTTCCAGAATCGTAACACACTGACTTCGACCGACCTTGGGGCCGACCCTAGGTACGGTCGGTTGAGTAAAATAAAATAAAATAATGATAATACAATGGTAACCATATAAGTATATATATGTATATATGTATACATATATGGGGCTTTAGTAGTACACCATTAATGGAGTAATAATGGTAAGAAAGTATGCACATGAGTAAGAAAACAAACTTAAGGATGAAATGTTTTTCATGATTAGGTACGTGTAGTAAGAACTAGTAAGGGTAATTAGGAATATTAATTAAGGAACGGTATAGGTTATTGATAGATAATTGACCGTACAATTCCGTATATATTATAGGAACCGATTAGTTGAACACCGAAGGAAAGTCGGAGTTGGAGTACGACGGTGAACGGTATGATTTTCTCATGCCCCGTATACTACCTTGGTTACCTGATTTGTATGCTTATGTGACCACCTAAATATGATAAATGCACGAAGTGGGTTTTAATGCACTTACTTGTGCTTGTATTATATTGTTCTTGTTGTATTGTCTTGATCCTATAGTTTGTATAATTCATGAAATGTATGAATGTGAATGAAGTGTATGTGTGGCCTTGATGTGTAGTGTACTAACCAAGTAGTATGGAAAGAAGGATTTCTAACTAATTCCTAACTAGCTAACATTTCTAACAAAGAGAAATTTGTAATTGGAATAAGTAGAAGTCCGATATAGTTTCGGCCACGCGTGAGGATGAGGAGACATAAGAGGTTGGATCCGATTCCTGGCCTTAATCTTTTCCATGGACCAAATCCCTTAATTGGGTAGCATCCTGGATGAGTGAGCCACCCAAAAGCCCGGTGGTGGGATATCGTAGTCCCTGCCCAGAGGTCATACTGACTTGACTTGAGTAAGTAAGTACGAAGGTAATTGTATGAGTAAAGATCATGACTGGTGTAAGTCAAAGATCACGAGTAAAAAGTAAAGCACTCCCGATTAACCCGGGTGAGTAAAGAAGCTAACAAATATTGTGTATGTATTGGAGAAGCGAATCTCCGTGTTCCGGTAAGTATAACGGTTGACGTGATGTCTTCCTTGTGTTATTGAATTGTATGCATGGTTTGTTCAATTGTATGAATGTAATTTTATTCCCTATAGCATGTATGTATGAATAAAATGAATCGCACGTATTCGACCAAGTAGTCGGCGTACCCCCGTTAGCACGCGGGGTGTGCGAATTTCATATGTAGCGTTTTGCTGAGCCCTTTGGGGCACCATTTTTATTTCTACAGGTACCTATGAGATTTGAAGGTTGAGTAAGGACCATGATGAATTATTTTTGGAGTAGTTAGTAGATTGAAAATGGTGTACTGAGTTGTATACGGCTTATGCCTTTTTGAGTAGCCGGTGTACCATGTGGTACACCCCTTTTTGGATATTGGTATTGTGAATTTGGAAAGAATGAGTAGTTGTATAAACTCATAGTTTTTGTAGACTTGGAAAGCAAGGATGTATTTGAAATACTTGGTATACTCGGTAATCCTAGAATGTAAGCAAGCATTGGAAATGTAATGTAAGTATTTATGTTGCTCGGTATATCCTAGTCTTCAGACCGTTACAGTAGGTAGTAGGAACCTTGTTAGTCTTGGGATGGCTAACGGCATTGTATCACCCGCCGGGAGTATGTAAGTATCCGCTGCGTGTAGAGTAATTATGGAGACGATTAGAGGATAATGGAAGGATTAGCAGTTGGGGTGTTACATAATAAATGATAAAGACTTCTCTAAGACCTAAGAATTTACTTAGGGTAGTTGATTTAGGATTTATCGCATATTGGAGAGTGATGGTTATGGTATATGGTGTGGAAATCCAAATAGTCTTTGACTAGTTGGTTGCGCATTGGTGATCACCGGAGTATAACGTCCGTATCGGACCGACTCCCTCTATATTCTGACGGGCCTAGATAGACTGTTGGACCAGGGTGCCGACTTTGGCACATGGCTTCGGCCATTCATGGCCGCCTTTATTAGGCAAGTGGAAGTCCCGGGATCGAATGATCCTTGGCAATGAGCACTTCGTGTGTACGGGAGGAGTACTGTCCAGTAAGGTTATTTACGGGTTGTCCTAACATGACGCCCAATGGTATTGAGAGTCTGACTTAATGGTGGTTAACATAAATTAAAGGAAAGACTACGATTGTTTGGTGGATATAATTACGCATTTGAATATTCCGTGTTGTTTATCGAATATGGTGGATTATACATGGTTGGTTGAGTATTGGATGTGATGCATGTGTGATTTCAATGATGGATTGCAAATTGTTTATTTACGTCATTTACCGTTGTTTACATAAACTGTAAAATGAACCAGCATGTAATCAATCTCATGTTCAGACGGCTAAATGACCTAAAGGGTCTAGGATTACACTTTAGCATATTCAGCGTTTCGCTGAGCCTATACGACACCCCATTACAGGTACATGATTGTGCTGCGAGCCGGAGTGCGGGATCGGGGGTAGTCGACCTCGATTTTTGTTTGCATCCGGACTTTTTCTTTGTACTATAGGATATCATTTCGGGATTCTTATTAATAGCTCACTGTCATTCATTTGGGAAACTAGTTAGCAGCATACCTCTCGAGAATACCCTAGGTTTAGTATTCCACTTTTGAACTATCGGTACAGGTAGGTAGGCTGCTCACTGGTGTTTATGTTGGATATGTAATGTAACTTATTAACTCGTCATCACAATGGATATGGTAGTAATATTAGTTTAGTTATGGAGATGGACGCTTCATTGTTCGCATGGGCGAGCAATGGCGGTAACACCCGGGTTTTAGATAATTAGGTTTTAAATTTCCCGCTGCGACGCTTTTATTTTCTGCTACGACTTGCGGTAGTTAGTGTTGTATTAGGGGTGTAATTAACGGGGGGTGTTACACCCATAACCAATACTAGTTCAATACCCTCTCCATGCCCGGCTCGATTATGGTTCTAAGTTGGGGTGTAAGTAAAGGAGTAACAGTGATTTCAGCTTAGGTTTTCTTTTGCAGTTTTATAGAAACAAGTTTATCTGATAAATTCATTTTTTGTCTCCATATGTTACATATATCAATTATCATATCATTTTCTTTTACTTTTTCTATTAGCTATTGCTTATTTATACATTTTCTAGTTTCAGCTGACAACTGACATCAACTAGTAGTTTCAGCTATGCAAAAGAATGGAGCCTTCATGACGGACACAAAATTTCCGTCACCGCCGGAACTAATGTCAATTGTTTAATTATATTACTCTTTTTCTACTCAAATCAGCTCATGGTGTTAGTGTGTGTATATCTAAAAAAAGAGGAGGATTGGACGTAAGCATGTGTCGCCTGCATTGTTTTGCTTCTTTTTTTCCAACATTTTTAGCAGTGAATATATTTACAAAATTATTTATGTCACCAAACTATTTTTATGTATTCACTCTCTTCTTGTAAAACCAACAATTAGTTGATTAACAAAAAATTCAGAAAACTGTTTCAACCACCCGTCAAAAGAGGCGGGGACAATAGGTACGAGAAACATTAATTTAGTGATCATCAAATTACCGAAAGCGTAAGATCTTAGGTAAGTTGTAAAGCAGTCAAAACACAACTAACTAGTAGCTACAAAAGGCACAACCGCTCAGCGGCTATAACTTAGACAAACACCCAACGACTACCATAGGACAACCAGTCAACAGTTGGGGCAAGGACCTATACTAACCCTAAGACAAGCCTTCGACGTTTTATTTCTCCTAGGGTGGTTTTTAGGGGTGTGATGATTAGAGTAATATTTTTTTGGGAAAATTACACTTACCACCCATCAGGTTTGGCATATTTACAAAAACCACCCACGTAGTTTGCAAAATTAAATTCACCACCCACGTATTTTCCACCGTTTTAAGTCCGTCATCCTTTATGTTGTCTCTGTTAGTTCATGCCACATGTTTTTTTTAACTTGTTATAATATATGCTGACATGGCAGAACAAGCCACATCAACAATTGGCTCCCCATCTTCATTCTCTCTCTCCCTCTCACTCTCTCTTCGTTTTGATTTTCTTTCTTTCTTCATTCTCGGATCGAAACCAGCGAACGAGGAACATTTCTGAGCCTCTGAAGCAATAAATCAATTGAACCACTGGTAAGAATCTCTCCCTCTCTCTCGCCATTTTCATTCTCCTTGCTGGACCGAAACTAGAGAACGAGGAAAATACTTTCTCTGCGCCTATCTTCATTCTATTCGCTTGTCTGAGCCTCTGAAGCGATGAATCACTAGAACCACTGCATTCGAACTCCTAATTTCTGGAAACAGTAAAAGCTTGCTCTTTTGTGATTTACTTCTGGTTTTCCCTCTTGATTTCAACCAGAACTTAACTCTACTTCCTCCCACTCCCATGTTTGTCAAAACAAACAAATCGTGCAGTTGGTATTTGTATGCCCAGCACCGCTTCATCCTTCTCTCTGTTCCTAATTCTATGCTAGCCGACGCACACGCCTGTAAAATTCCCGTCTTTTCCTGCGAAACTCACCCAGCCGGTCGCTGCAAGTCACCTTTGCTTTCGCAGAGTCCTCACCTGGTATGGTATCTTTCATCCCTCTATCTGCTTTTTTTTTTCTCTCATTTCCATCGTTTATTGGATTCGAGTCCGCTCTCGGACTTCCCTAATATCTGCCGTGAAATCAGGCGCGACAACCTTCCGTGTGTGTGTTGGAGTGCAAGTATTGGAATATATAAGTATTTGTATGCCCAGCAAATTTTCAATTGGTGGTAGGTTCCAAATTTGAATAATTGGGCTCTAAACTAGAGATTAGCGCTAACTTGGAATTTGGTACTAATCTCGTATTAATGGTGGATCGAATGAGCAAGTGAAAGGCCATTGATGACAAACAAAGAAAATTGTCGAGCGAGAGAATGAAGATGGGTACGTGGCTTTTTTTCTAATATGCCATGTCAGCATATATTATAACAAGTTAAAAAAAGACATGTGGCATGAACTAACAGAGACAACATAAAGGATGACGGACTTAAAACGGTGGAAAGTACGTGGGTGGTGAATTTAATTTTGCAAACTACGTGGGTGGTTTTTGTAAATATGCCAAACCTGATGGGTGGTAAGTGTAATTTTCCCTATTTTTTTAACTCACTTTTATGCTTTATAATCGTGCTGTGGACTCGGCGGATTTTTAGGGTTTGTGGGACCTTAAACCCTTCACTATAAACCCTAAAATAAGCCTTCGACGTTTTAACTCTCCTATGGTGGTTTTTAGGGTGTGAGTTGTAGGGTAATCTTTTTTTAACTCACTACATTTTTTAATGTCACCCCTGACTTGATAGTGTTGGGACATCAGAGTGTTGCAGAGATAGCCAATCACCTTGACAGAGTCAATCCTCCTTAGTCAGACACAAAGAGTGAGCCACTTCAATGGAGTCCACGCAACTAAGGAGACGTCACAGACTCTCCCGTGCTGTTGCGAATAATAAGGAGTCAACTCGGGAATGCCTCAACGCCACAACGGTCATAAAGTCCTCCCTTAACACCCGAAGTTCGCGGCCCAAGTAAGAAGATCACTCAAAGATGTTGGACGTTGCCCACTAAGTTAGTTCCGGTATTTTTGGAACTAACTCCCTCGACCTACCGGTTGTAATGCTAGTATAAATAGGTTGTGTAATAGCTAGTTTTTAGTGTGCTTTCATTGAGATATATTTCAGAGTTTAGAGAGAGAGAAAGAACTGCTCTATAAGCGAGAAAGAGAGAGAATACGTACCAAGTTAGTTAGTGCATCTAAATAGACTCTTCCTAGGAAGATCCTAGTTTCGCTACGCTTACCATTGATCTGATCAGAAAGTGTATTGGGTGAGTGAGTGAAAAACCGCTAAGTAGATCCCTTCTACTTAGTGGGCATTTGTAAGTTGTTTTATTTGACCAGGAAATGAAATAGCTTATTTGTGTATCTTGCTGAGTTCCACAGAGTCCTTCTATCTTTCTAGAATCATTTCATTTCAATTACTTCAAAGTCTTTCGCACCCTTAGTTTAAACTATTCGATTGAGTGCCTCTACATCACAGAGTGTTTCTCACCCACAAAGACTGATTTAGTCAAACCAACTCTTAGACTCACACCTTTGGTTGGTTTGAGTTAGCCACCCGATCCTACACGTGGTATCAGAGCCTTGCTTAGGCTAACGGTCAATCAACGAAGCAATGGTAGACCTCTTCGCTAATCAAAACAACAAAATGCACTTCGAGCACCCCAGACTCACCTCCACCAACTACGACCATTGGAAAAATGAGATCGAGCAACACATTGAGTCTGTCAACTCTGAGCTTTGGGAGATAGTCACTGGAGGAGATCTTGCAGTCAATCCAGATCGATCCACATGGACTGCTACAGATCGCAAAAGGTACGAGCTGAATCGACAAGCGTCACGCGCAATATACACTTGCCTGTCCATCCTAGAACAAAGGAGAGTTAATCATTGTAAGTCCGCAAATGAGATATGGACACTCCTTCAAGCTACTCACGAAGGAGTTACTGAACTCAAGAAATGCAAAGCTCAAGAACTTCGAATGGACTATGAAAATTTTCTGCAAAAACCCGGTGAGTCTCTGGAAGAAGTGGTTGATCGTTTCTATTTACTAACTACTACTATGCAGGAAGTTAACATCTTACCGGATAGAGAGAGTGTCTTGCACAAGCTGCTGGACAGTCTCAGAGAAGAATGGGCAGAAACGGTAATCTCCACCAAAGCATGCAAGGATTTATCCAAATGGAGCTGTCAAGACCTAGGTTCCTATCTACAATTCGTAGATAAATACAAGAAGAATGTTCTAAAGAAGTTTGGTAATACTTCTTCCTCTTCTTCTAGCAAGATTACTACTTTGAATGACCAAGCCTTGCAGGTTAATTCGACTCAATACACTCAAGAAGGAGCCTATGTCGCTGATACTCAAATCAGACAAGCTAAGGCTGAGCTGGTGGACATTATTGTCGAAGAAAGTGAAGCTGAGACTATGGAAGACTTTGTCTTCAGAGTAAAGAACTTCCGAAAATTCATGCGTAACCAACCAAATCGACAGAGTCGGTCGTTGTCAAACTCCTCCAAACAAGTCTTCAACTCTGTCACCTGCTTCAACTACAATAAACCCGGTCACTTCAAGAAGGACTGCCCCTAACTCAACAACCAGTACGGAAAATCCCAAGGGAGGTCGCTGATGGCAGCTGTTGGTTGGGGTGATTCAGACTCCGACGATCAGGACACAGAGTCTAGCAGCCTGGTGTGTCTCATGGCACATGATACGACGGAATCCATGATTCCCGTCAATGAGGTAACTCGTTCTCACCTTGAAACAGACCTTTACCGTGTTTCTCCTATGGGATTTATGACCTTAATTGCAAAAATCGTCTCCGAGACTAACTCCCTCAAAGCAAGTCTCACCAGCAAAATAACCGAGTTATCTCAGGAACTCGAAATCTCAAGAGGTCTTATGTATGCCCTAAAAGAGGAAGCTGAGGAACACAAGACCATCTCTTGTTCTCTTAGACTAGATCTTCAAGAATCAAGGCGTCATGTTGATTCCCTTCAAAAGGAACTCCATGATACCATAGAACGAAATCAACCTAGCCAGGTCGACCAGAAAGAGTCTCTCACCCTGATCGACTCTCTCAAAATGATCTAAATGCTTCTAAATCCAAAAATATATCCCTGAACACCACTATCAAAAACCTCACTCAAAAATTGAAAGAAAAGGAGCACGCTCTCTCTCTCAAACAAGTCACATTTATCAAACAAGTCACCGCCTCTGAACTACCTGAGTGGGCCAACTCCAAGATCAAGGGAGTCAGCCAAGATCGAGATGATCTTTGCTCTAAAGTAGAACAACTCTCTCAAGAGATTGTGAATTTACAATCCGGAGTTCGATCCACTCAATCAAAGTCCAAGTCGAACAAGGGTAAGTTCGATATCCCAAAAAATATGTCCAAGTCCAACAACAAAGCCAAACGGTAACAAGAAAAGGAGAAGTTTGACTCCTGGTGGAAAGGACAACAGAAATACGTCAATCTTCCTCCAACTAAAATTTGTGGCTACTGTGGGAGTCTTGGACATAGAGACAGTGCATGTGACAAATTGAATAAAGATCTTTCATTTAATGTCAAACGTGTTAAATTGATAATTGCAGCACGAGAAGAATTGAAAAGATCTGGCTCGAAAAGGGAACCCAAGTACATCTGGGTTCCCAAATCTAACCAATGATCTTTTATTTTGTAGGTGAAGGCGAATGGAGACTGAAATACCCCAAACACTAATTACCTTACTTAATAAGGAATTAAATTAAATTAAGCTAGATGATCAACAATTATTCATCTGATGATCACTACTCATCGTAAACAATAGTATATAAATACATAGTCCAAAATGGACACCAAATTATACATGTAATCCCAAAACAAAAAGGGAACATCATTAAAGAGAAAATAACTCCAAAAACTAAAATTATATGTAATATTCTAATACATATATCAAGGTCACAAATAAAGGGATAAAAATTACATGGGATGATTTACATAATCAAACCAAGATTTTATAGACTAAAAATCACTCATTTATATACACCAAGACAAGGGATATTACACATTATCACCCAACACATTAATAAGCTCATTATCCACCACTAATGTGTGACATTAATATACTAAAGCCAAAACTCTTTTTCATCCCTAGATGCAGCCTGCTAATATTGTCAAGGAAGGGAAAGGAAAGCTAAAACAATTAATGTTGTACAAACACAATAATAGTACACCTATTTAACTAAAGAAATGGTTGGTTGTACTTCATCTTACTTTCTCCCCATATCCATCAATTTTTGGCTGATGATACTTCCAACTCCACAACATACTCTCGGTACAACCAAAGAAAGAAAAGAAAGAAGTTAGTCAAAAGTACAAGCTAGAACACAAAAGGAGAAAGAAAAACTAGCACTTAAATATCATTACCTCACTTTCCTTCCTCCATTTTCGGTTGTAGTATACACCAACCACCCTATTTCACCCGACTGCAAAAAAAAGAAAACAAAGGCAAACTAGACATGTAAAGTATGACATAAGTACCACCTAAGACATATATTAAAGAGATGACTAGCTACCTATCTCCTCCTCCATCCTCCTTACAATGTCGGCTGACATACTCCCTAATACCTCATTCCAATCGGCTATCAATAGAAGAAGAAGGAGAAAAGTAAGTCTAGACTAAACTAGCAAGTACAAGCTATGGTGTAAATAAAAGAAATGTCATCATCACTCATTTTCCCTCCTCTTCCTCTCGGCTGCTACACACTCCAGCTCCCACTGATTTATCCAGCTGCAACAAGGAAAAGAAAGAAGAAAAATTAGCTACAAGTACAATGATGACATGAATTAAGTAATATCTTGTCAAAAACCATCACTTCACCTCATTTTTTTCCTCCACCTTGGCTGGAAAGATTTCAAACCTTCCCACCACCAACCGATGACATGCTGGAACAGAGGGAAGAAAGACAAACATAAACAATTATCTACTAGCCTAATACCTTCCCTTATATTACCCAAGTTGGACAACTAAATCCCCTTGCCCATGCTCACACATTGAGATACACCCCTCTCCTCTTCTTTTTCCCTCTCGGCTGAAAACAACAAAACCTTCTTCATCTTTTCTTTTCCCACCGTAAACAAACAAGCAACAGCCAGCAAGCAAGTCCATCTCCTAACACTTTCATCCCTGCATTTTAATGCCTTAAACTCCATCTTCTTACACCAGAAAACTACCCAACATTACCCCTTCATATCCCACTGTAAACCTATGAGCATGGGTCATGAATCAGCTAGCAACAACAAGAGAAAACAAGGTAAGAAAGGCATGAAAACTCCATGTTTTTCTCTCGGTCTCATGCAAAAAAAATATATACTGCTCTTAACATGGGTCTTCCCCCTCTGCTTCTTTCTGTTGACAACAACAAACCAGCGTCTTACTTCATCATACTACTTCACTTAAGCAGATCCTCCAACCTCTAAAGCCTACATCACTTAGTAGAAACTCCACCATCTCCTCTACTAGCAACCGGAAAAAAAAAATTTAGAGGACATGGGCCATGAGATAACGCACGCCAGCATAGAGAAATAAGGTAAGAAGAGAAAAAAAAAACTGGCGTAAAAACTCCATACTCCTTCCTTTGTTTTGTCCAGAAAAGATACTGCTCTTAACATCATCCTTTTCCCTTCTTTCTCATGTCCGAAAAGAATAACACCTTCTGAACTTCCCTTGTGCGTTTGTTAAAGGAATTTCCAGCTCCCCTGGTGAACCAAAAATGTTGCTGCTACCCACCATTGATGAGCTCCAAAAACAGAGGTAATAACCGAGACATGTAATGGCCTTTCCAAGCTTTTCTTCCTCTGATTTTCCCATGAAACTAAACCAGCTCATTGTACTCTAGATGACCGGTGAACATAGGCTGTGTTTCTACAAGTTTTACAAGGTAAAACCTCATCTCTAAACTTCAAAAAAGAAATCATGCTAAACTCCCTTGTATAGCTACCGAAAGAGGAGTATTAATTAACTGCTGTTTCCATGCACCTACAGTGACCAAACCATTCTGTTGCCACCTTTAAATTGCTACGACAATAGAAGTCTTCCTAAGGAGAAGCAAATCAAATGCAAGGAGGTAAATGTCCCTTGTCAAGTTCCAAAGTTTTCCTCATGCACTAGGCAAGAATGTCATGCGAAAATCTAACTTAAACCATGCTCCTATACAGTACCGTGAAGACTTGGAGCTGGGGGAGATATTCTGGCGATTGAAACAAGGTAAAATAATGCATAGACCCCACCTTAGTACTTAAGCTACATGTTGTTCAAAAAAGGGAGTTATTACCGAGAGCAGGGAAGGATTTATTAGTGCCTCAAACAAAGTAAAACCATGCCTTAATATTTAAAATTCATGCTGTTGCAATGGGAGGTTAATACCGTGAAGTATATATGTATAATTGTGTCACCAGAACCATAAACATGTATAGAATGGTGAGTGATATTAGATTAGTGAGACTAGATAAATATAGCTCACTGTAGCTAACTTATACCTTATACAATGGGTGAGAAATAAGTTAAATTAAACTAAGGAGAACAGAACCCAAGCCGTGAGAGTGTAGAGGAATTTTGGGAATCGTTTTAATGATATTTTGCAGCTAAATTTAAGCTATATTTAAGGCCTTTTTTTTAGCCATGGTATATTACTTATTTGAACCTTAAATTGTGATTATTGAATTTTGGAGTGAGGAAGAGAATTGTACAGATTTTTGGTGCTAAATGAACTTGTAATAGACGATAATCACCTAAGAACACCTTAGGAGAATTTTAGTGAGAATTATTAAATCATGGCATGATTTAAGTAAGTTATAAATCCTTAAAAAATTTAAAAGAGTAAGGGATTTATAAATGAGGTAAAACCCGCATTTTAAGGAAAGATAGGGTACAAATAAAATAAAAAAAAATGTGGGGAGTTTTGTTGGAAATTTTAGGAGACATAATTTATGAAGTTACACAAAAATTAAAAAGGGGTTGAGTACAAAAATAGGAAATTAAAATAGGTTTCTTCGTAAATAATGATAGTGTGGGTAAATAGGGGAATTTAGTGGTCAACTTTGACTAAATGAGAAGTTTGACTAATTTAGGAAATTTAAATTTATTGAATTGGAGATTTAATAAACATTAAGTGAAAAAACGGAATTTTTGAAACTATATGGGGCTAGAGAGGGATTACCGAGAATATAAGCAAAAAAATGAGATTCTAAAGTCCCTAGGGGACTGGTTAGGATAATGGAAATATTCTGGGTGCTTTCAGTAAAATAATAAATTTATAACATATGATTTTAGTGTTAAAATATAACAATTGTAAAACTATTAGGGTGCTAGTGTAATTTTTGGAAAAGATCGGGTTATAATGAAAATAATAAGAATAGTGGGGCCTACTCGTGATTAGGTAAAGATTTGGGGTTGATTCTAGTGATTTAACGAATTAAAGATATAACGTATAGTTCAAATGGTAACATGTTACATTTACAAACTTGTGGGGTTAAGTTGTAAATTACCGAAAGTTAGAGTGTAAACTGGAACTAAATTAGGTTTGTGGGCTGTATGAAATTGGGATGAAAATCTAGGTTGAAATTGAGACTTAAATAATCATTTGGTATAATATAAAGTTAAGTGTTACGATTGTAAGTTTATAAAACAAGGAGGGATGAATTACGAATAAAAGAAAGTTATGGGGTGGTAAATGATTTCCGAAAAATACATACATATATATTATAGTTGAAAACTGAAATACCCCGGATCTAAAAATGGTGATTAAATTACTCTAATAAAATTATTAAGGGCCTAATGGTGCCTAAAGAGTATTGGTAAAAAAAAAAAGAATAAAACCAAAAGAAAAGAGAAAACGCTTGAAAAGCGAAAAAGGCTAAAATGCGCGTTAAATGAGTATAAGAGATATATGATCTCGAGAGGGTCCGAGATGGATTCCTAAGGCTTAGTTAGGCCTAATAAGTATACGGGAATGATTCCCGAAGAAAACGGATCCAAATAATGGATTAAAACGCTAACGGAGTTTTAAAGCACGTTTTTCGAGAAAACCCGAAAACGTGACTTTAAGTGGTCAAATGGACCCGTAAAAATTATAGTTGATTAAATAACTATAATTAAGTATTAATGGAAGCTTAATAACCATTAAAATTAATTAAACAAGAAAAATCCGAAAAAACGGGCCCGGTTAGTGAATAGTGCTAAACCGGGTAAATTATCGAGCGTTTCCTGTAAAAAATGAAAAACGCTACCAGTTAGTATTTTGTGTGGGGCCGGTTTTAATTGGTACACATACACACATTTAAATAAACAAGCTAGTTTATTTAGTCACAAAAGGACAAAATAATAAAGTAAGGGAGTGAATAGTTAAGTGGGGCTTTAATACCCTCACTCCCCTATTCTCTTCTAACACTCACGGTAATTTCTTTCCCCACCAGAGCCTTCTTCTTCCTCCTCTGTCAATCGACGATTTCACAAGTGAGCACACAGCCCTCCTTCTTCCTCCATTAACTCACTCATCCCTTCACCAAACCTCACAAAAATACTACCGTTAGATTCGTATCGACGAGGGCCACGTTTTCCACCCTTCAAAAGCTTGAAACATTCATCTTCATCTCCATGGAAGTAGGCCATTTTAGAGCTTAAAGAAGTGTTTTTGAGTCTCCAACATCTTCTTGATACTCAAAGGTAAAAGAAAGTCAAAAGCTCTTCATTTCTAGCTAGTTCTTCCAATTTTGGGAAATTCCCTCACGTTGAAATTTTTCCCCATGTCCAGCCGGTTCTTCTTGTTTTGAGGAGTGCTGGAACTTCACCATTTCGATTGCCTAGGCCCTTCACTTGGACACTTGAAGGTAATCTCTAAGCTAAACCCCAAAAACTAGCTCTTGTAATTCTAGTTTTTGTGCGGGAAAAATTAAATTAATAAGCTTGATATGTGTGTGTGGGGATATGATTGTAGTTGGCAATCTATGCTCCTTGGTATGTTGTGAAAACAAGAAGAGGAAGAGGGAACAAGAGAAAGAGGAAGAAGAGGAGTAAAAACCGAGAATAAACAAGGTAATGGGCTTACCTTGTGTTGGTTTTATTTGCCTTGGGAAAACTTATGTTAGTGTCGTATAAACAACCTTGAGCTTGAGTAGTAATGATACCACAATGTTGTGAGTTGAATGAGAATGTTTAATGAGGCTCATGTGTGCAAATAAACCTTGAAGTTAGGTTAGTGTACATATGTGAGCAAATGGGATTTTGATGTGTTGTTTATGTCTAAACCAAACAGGTAGGAAGAAGTGCTTGTGAGTTGATTTTAGTGTGGTGAAAATGCTTAGTAAAGCAAGTAAGTGCTGTCAAAATTTCCTAGGGATGTATGGACTTGAGTGTTCTATTCAAAGGAAGAAACTAGGTGTGTTTAAGAGGTATAAGTGAGTGGTTAATGGTTTGGGAAACCAAACATGGAGAAGTGTGTGTGAGGAGTAGAAATAAGGTCAACTGAAGTGTTGAAAATGGCATTATTTGAATGGTAAAAGAGGGAGCTAAATCTGTTGCAAGAAGTGAAGAAGACAAGAGAACTAGTTATGAAAGTGTAAGTGATTTTGAGTAAGAATTTGGGTAAGGGTTTTACCCATGAATTGATGAGTTTTAGAGCATGTTTTAAGGTGATTAAACATGTAGAAATATTGTGGAAAGATTAGGTAAAGGTTGGAGGTGGATTAAGGATTGAAATGGGGTTGAAAAACAATGTGAGTTGCAGGTTTTAGCAGCGGTCCGGGACCTAGTCCATGGACAAGGACCCGACCACCCCCTAAAATAAGGCCGAGACTGAACAATTAAGCTGGTCCGGGACTTGGGATAGGGACAAGGTCCCGGACCATATATAAATTTCACCCGAGAGTTTAGTTTGCAATTGGTCCGGGACTTAGGGTAAGTACCAAGTCCCGGACCACCCCCAGAAACCTACAGAGAGTGTTTTAAAGGGTTTAAATGATGGGGGTTTGAATGTTAATGATGTTATAAGATGTTAAGGCCTTGTTTGGTGACATGTAAAGGCCCTAGGAAGTGTGATAAAGTGTTAGAAGTGATTGAGAAGTGAGAACTCAAATTGACAAGAGTAAAACCGAGTTAATGGGATAACGGGGTAACTACGGGAGTAACATTTTATTATGTTCCGTATGATATTAGTATTAATAATAATGTTGAAACATTATCAGAGAACCGTGCGTGACCCGAGCTTGGTGAGATGACACGGTAAAAGTAAAAACCCCGGTGAAAGGTATGATTTTCTCATGCCCCGTATGCTAACCGAGTTACTCTGATTTGTGTGTTTGTGTGCCGGCTTAATCAAGATTAAAGCATGAAAATAATCCCTTGTTTGATTATGCATGCATTGTTGTATGTTGTATGAGCTAACATACTTGTATGCCGGTGTGGTCTAACGTAGTGCATAGACCGACTCTTAGTGAGTATTGATTGACTAGAAACCCGTTGAACGGGTAGTCACATAACCAATGGAAGTATGCGAACACACATAAGCTATCGATTAAAGTATAACGATAACGCAAACATATGAACTCCCTAGAACGTGAGGAGATGCACGGGTTGAGTAAATACCCGATAACGGTTAGAAAACCTTACTGAAACAATCCACGAAATAAATATGAGTGGAGAGATAAATGAACCTCCATCGAGAGGATTGAAGGTAGTCCAATAATGTGAACTTATAAGGAAGGTAAAAGAGACCTAGGGGATTAGTAACTCCTTTGAGACATGGTCGACCTCCTATAAGAGGGTTTACCCGGTATAAGAATATAACCGAAAGTATGAGTATGTGTATTGTAAAGGTAACTCTTAAAACCTAAGATTAACCAAACTTGAGTAATGTTCCCTAAGTCATTAGAAACATCGAGAATGATGCTTCTAGACTAATATACATGATATAATTATAACTCCGAGAGAGGAGTATATGGGAATGTGAGTAGTCCGAGAGTAGTCGGACCTATGTAAAAAGAGTTAGGAACTAAGAGAGAGTTCCGTGAGCTAGTTGAACCTTCCCACCATGCTAGACCCAGAGTAGGGTCGAAACCGGGGAAGTAAGACTATGCTAGAGAGCCATGAGTTTTGGCTTAAGTATGTAAAGAGAGTAACAAGCGTGACGTAGGAGACCTGTAGTGTCTCGAGAATCTACAAGAGCTTGATTATGAATAACCCAAGAGTGTGGGTGAGATAATGAGTATAAATAACCCGAGAGAAAGGGGTGAGTATATGTATGAGTAACCCGAGAGAGTGGGTAAGTATAAGAATGAGTAGCCAAGAGAAAGGGTGCGTATAAGAATAAGTAACCCGAGAGAGCGGGTGAGGTATTGAATAAGTAACAAGGCATAATGAGGAATAACCCTCAATGCCTAAGAGTAACCAGTTACCACTAACAACGTTGTTATGTTAGTTAGGAATCGTTTCCGTGATTGGAAGTAGATTCCTTGTGTGATATACATATATATTGTATTGCCATGATGCATGTTGTTTGATTAAAAGAACTCCATGTATATCCGACCCAAAGTAGTCGGCGTACGCGGTTAGCACGCGGTATATGCGAATTTCATGCGCAGCGTAAGCTGACCCCCTAGGGGGAACGTTTTTAGTGTGCAGGTACTTGAAGCTGACCACCGTTCGAGAGAGTAGGACGGGGACTGCTGTGAGCATGGGTAGCTAAACTGTAATTACTTATGCGTTTGAATGAGGTGTAAGTCCGAGTATGTTATCGGCATCCGTATATTGTAGACTCGGTATAGTAGAGATATGAATTGAGTTGTATTTGTATGAAGTACTCGGTTGTTCCAGTTCATCAGACCGTTACGGTATGCAAGAAAGGCCTGGTTAGCCACATGGGTGGCTAACGGCGTTGTTTCACCCCTCGTTGTAATTAGAGTTCCGCTGCGTGAGTAGAAGTAATTAGTAACAGTTTAAGATGTAATGACGAGATTAACGGTTGGGGTGTTACAAAAATGGTATCAGAGCGAAGTATCGCTCTGATGGCTGGAAATACCGAGCTTAGGAAATACCGAGTTAGGAATTAGAGACTCAGGGCTATGGGTTGAGTGGTAGCGTGAGAGATGCGCTAGTTAGGAACTTCCAGTATGATCTGGATACCTACAATACCAGACCCGCCCTCCACAACCCCCGTATAAAAGTTCGGGAAAGAACGCCAGAGAGACGGGGAAACCCGATCTGGCAGTGGTTAAATATTTCAATATGAACTATAACCTGTCATGTGGTAGATCCCGAGAACCGGAGATCCCGGAGACGGATCCCGCTGAAATGACAATAACCGCACATAATAGCGAGAGATCGAGAAATCCTAATCCAAGGAGACCGAAATCTGTGGCAACTTGGGGCGACATGCTTAGCAGTCGCGAGAACCTAGCTGGCCGAGCAGCAGCAATAAAGAAGCACCAACCGTGCAAGAAGGCGGATTAATGAGAAGTAATGATAATAACAAAAACCGAGACACATGTCTACGGACCGCCATAACTAAATAATACCACCAACGGTATATTTACCGACTAAGAATCTAGTCAAGAGTAGGTACACCCACCCTGCCACACCCAAAAAGATTGCAATACTTAACTGATATAGCTTAGACAGCTACGAGCATAACTACGGGATATACCCGAATGGGACTACAGAAGTAGTGCCTAAATGACTTTAACCTCGGTAACCACAGTAAAGACGTGGGAACGAGCAACGAGGTAGAACAAAGCACTAAGTAATTAAGGAACTCCGAGAGTGGAGGAGCTCCTAAATGAACGACAGTCATGTCAAGAGGAATGAGAATCAGCTCCAAGGAGCAGTTATCCAACTAGGGGATCAAGGAAGAGCCAACGAGGCTACCAAATACAATGTGAACAATACCGTGACCGGTATGAGTTAACCCAAAAACCGCCTGTACCGCGCACTTGCCTCGGCAAGTGCAGTATAACGGACAGCTAAGAGGAGCTTTGACAAGCTATCAGTACTTGGCAAAGTACCAGGATGGCGAATGAAGCCAATATAGCAACTCGAACCTTAAGAATTCTGAAATGAAACCTTGAAAAGGCCTAACAGCCTAATCACTGTATAAAGAACATACCGGCCAGCAAGAAGCTGGACTGGGTAAGAATCAGCCGGCATTGAAATGCCATGAAGAGCTTACTTTTAAAACCCGAATTTCCTTTCAAACATAAAATTTTCCAAAAACCCCCGAATTTTTAAACCAAACCAGGAATGACGGTAAGTTATCATAGGACGATATAAGAGGAGTTGGCAACAGAATACTTCACTTAGTGTGTGACCGACACTACGTATACTAAACGAGACATGGAACGACCGCACTCCGAAGGAGCTTGCGGGCCTGACAGACCAATTATGAGTTAGTCGGGTAGGTGGTAACGTATCAATAAGATACTCCATGTATGTATACAAGTAGAGTACGAAGCACGGGAAGTAGCCACTCCATACTACGGACGAAAGAGCCAATTCAAACCAAGACAGTTGGATATCTCGAATGATCGAAGAATACAAGGAAGCTTACCAAGTTAAGGGAGTCAAGAATCCAGTAAGATGATGGATCTAAGACATAGCGTTAATAAACGCGAGAAGCACAGAGTATTAAGCATAGACATTGGATATGTCTCAGGAAATACCTAATAACTGGGTGAATACCAGTGTAAATAATACGGCGAATGCCTAAATGAACATATTAATGTTCGATGAACGGGATAGAATTCCCATAGTATACTTCACTAAGAGAAAGAACCAATGATCTACCCAATAATGGGAGACATTACAACCCTAAACGGGATAGTCAAGGACATAGCCGCAAGGCGAAGTCACAACTGAACATAACCATAAGTACAAGCCAGATGTAATGGCATTATTCAGTAACACCCAGGAGCAATCTGAGAAGGGTGCCGGAGTCAACAGTAGTTGAACGAAACATCGTGTTGAGAACACAAGTGTTTAAGCAAACACTCTGGTAGAACCCGAAGGGATCCCTCGTAACACGGGATACCCTAAATTGCCAGAGGGCATGAGTTAATATTAAAATACAAAAAGGGCCTTCCATGTTCGGAAGTGTGATGAGACAACCATATCAAAGAGCCCATAAATACCTCCTAACCATTTAATGGCATACGGAGAAGAAGAAACCTATATAAACAGCTGCATGGAGCATGACTCGAGGCAAAGTGGCTTGTAAGCCGATAAAACCAACTACAATACGTAGATCCAAACGTTGTAAAACCTATGCATAGAGGCATAAGAGGAACAGTGGAGAATGAACCACTACCTTAGAGTGGGGATACCACTTGTAATTATGGGGCCTATGGAGCGACATTTGCGTGAATCCTCCAGAGAAAGGCTACCACCTAGGTATGAAATGTGAAACCGCTAGAGCGGTGGAGCAAAACTTGAGCATGTGTATATTGCCAATGAGTATATGAACTATAGTAGAGTAATCAGTTGAGTAGTAAACACTGTATGTGTGCAATATGAACTGCAGAGTAAGCAGCGCGCAAGTGCGCAGAGAGATTTTAACAATAGCATATGTTGTTGGGCCAAGTGAATGGCAAGCCATCGTGTAAATGGCGAGAACCACCCGGCGGAAGCTAAAGTATAGCGGATGCCATAGAAATGAGAAGGACCAAGGTGCGCAGTAAGCGACCATTGTAAAGTATATTCAGATAGTGATTAGAGTTGATGAAGAAATGTGGTAAAGGAGACATTCATTCCTATCTCATGAGAGATTTACTGTCAAGGGTTTACGCTTCTGCACTCTGTATGACTGAGTGTTTTGGTATTGCACTTGTGCGGTAATGATCAAGTGGGAGAGCCAGGAATTGAGAAATGTCAACGAAGCCTGTTGAGTGAGAATCTAGAGAGATAACCGTGCGGCCATTGGCCAAAGATGCACAAAGAACGTGGGCAGTAACCCACAGGGCCCAGGATCGATATGTGGAAAAATGCAGAGTAGTATGAATGAAGAACTCTGGTACAGAACCAAGAAACAAACATAATCCATGAGCCACTATTAAACGAGGAAGCACTACATGCTAAGTAGTAGCTTGACCTCAACCGACAACAAGTCGGGAAAAATAAGTGAATAATCACAAAGGTATACAGTGTTATACGAAGTAGATTCCCAGAGAACTGGAGAGACAATCTAAAATTCATCGAATTCGCATACGGTAAGAGATACCAAGCGACGATTGAAATACATGGAGAATACCAAAGAGCGAATTAAGCTCTAGTTATCAGGTCACGCAAGAAGCTTGTGGACCGTGATTCAGGGTTAAGTATACCTATGTCATAAACCCCTTGAAGCCTTAGAGGCTAGAACCGAACCCGGTTATGAGTTAATTAACCGTACTGAAGTTAAAACACTTCATAATACTCGAATTAATGAACCAATGTTCAGTGATAACATATGGTTGGTTACGCGGGCGTAACCCCTTTTAAGGGGGGTAGGGCGAGAAACCGCTTAGAGTATGTTTTACGTATTGGTGCGTAAACTACTATGTGCATAGCAAAAAGAAATTGTTTTGATGATTGGAACTCATGTTACATAAACATGTACCCATTCATGTGTAAGTATGAGTATTGTGCATGAGAGATGCGAGTAATGTATGTAATAAATATGAAAAGAGGAGTAGAGAAACTCCTGGGGAATGAGAATCCCTATAGTATATGTCTAGTGAGATTAGACATGAGATATGATGAGTATGAATCGGCATGAAACCGATGTGTAACCTAAGAGGGAGTGAGTTCCCTAGGTGATTTTATTTGAGAATGATAGATGGAGTGAGTTCCATCCTTTGGAGTTGTATGTTATGTGTTTTAAATTGAGCAACAATTTGAGTAAAGAAGCCATAAGTATGGAATACCTAGGTAAGTAGTGAAGCAATGAGAATGACAAATGACCTAAGTACTAGGAACTAGAGATTAATTGAAACGAATTGTTTCGTGAATATGACTAGAAAGAGTAAAAGATAGAAAACGAAAATGTTTGACTATCTGATTGTTTGAAACTGACGTGGGAGGTGGAACTTGATCTGCTAGCGATCAAGGGAAACCGAACACAAATTGGGGTGGAAGGATAGTTCAACACTGATGCTGATCACATCAGGGTTAGATGATTCCTGAAGCTCCCTATAGTGGTCACAAGTAATCACGCTAAGAAAGATACAGCTACCATAAATCTGATTTGGAGTTGTGTGATGTTTTAAAAAGAATTTTCAAACAGATTTTGAAAAAGAATTTTCTTCAAGTATGAAGATGGAAATGAAAATGGTTTTGAAACCGCTATCACCCGCCGATGGCTGGCCTTAAGTCTTGATGACCGGTAGAACGGTGGGCGTGTATTAGTTTTGAAACCATTGCACCGTACGTGCGGCGGTCCTAAGTGACCGGTTGGGGCGGTGTCAGTGTGTGATTTTTCCAAAGGCAGCGGGACGGGGAGAGTACCCTGAGATGTTCCTGTGTTGAGTGAGTCAACCAGAGTGCCTGAGGATATGTATATGTGTAATGTTTTGATCAGAACCGAAGGGACCGTGGGCCAGAGAGAGTAAGTGCCCATTTGTCATGAAACGGCCGTGAACCAGAAAGAGTAAGTGTTCAACGTGACCGGTACCTGAGGGATCAGTAGTATATTACTCAATATGGATTCGAGGACTGTAGTGCCTTCTTGTCTTCGGACCGATTCCATGGAGAGAGTAAAAAGAGTATTTTTGATTGCTATACATGCTGTGATATGTGTGTGGTATGTGTAGTATGAAATGAGACAGACTTGTGGAGTCTGTAAGGTTATACATGTATTATAACCTTGGCATAGTACGCCATGAGAGTAACCATCTAGATTCACCAACTTTGAGGACAAAGTTCCTAAGGGGGGTAGATTGAAATACCCCGGATCTAAAAATGGTGATTAAATTACTCTAATAAAATTATTAAGGGCCTAATGGTGCCTAAAGAGTATTGGTAAAAAGAATAAAACCAAAAGAAAAGAGAAAACGCTTGAAAAGCGAAAAACGCTAAAATGCGCGTTAAATGAGTATAAGAGATATATGATCTCGAGAGGGTCCGAGATGGATTCCTAAGGCTTAGTTAGGCCTAATAGTATACGGGAATGATTCCCGAAGAAAACGGATCCAAATAATGGATTAAAACGCTAAGATTAAAAGCACGTTTTTCGAGAAAACCCGAAAACGTGACTTTAAGTGGTCAAATGGACCCGTAAAAATTATAGTTGATTAAATAACTATAATTAAGTATTAATGGAAGCTTAATAACCATTAAAATAATTAAACAAGAAAAATCCGAAAAACGGGCCCGGTTAGTGAATAGTGCTAAACCGGGTAAATTATCGAGCGTTTCCTGTAAAAAATGAAAAACGCTACCAGTTAGTATTTGTGTGGGGCCGGTTTTAATTGGTACACATACACACATTTAAATAAACAAGCTAGTTTATTTAGTCACAAAAGGACAAAATAATAAAGTAAGGGAGTGAATAGTTAATGGGGCTTTAATACCCTCACTCCCCTATTCTCTTCTAACACTCACGGTAATTTCTTTCCCCACCAGAGCCTTCTTCTTCCTCCTCTGTCAATCGACGATTTCACAAGTGAGCACACAGCCCTCCTTCTTCCTCCATTAACTCACTCATCCTTCACCAAACCTCACAAAAATACTACCGTTAGATTCGTATCGACGAGGGCTACGTTTTCCACCCTTCAAAAGCTTGAAACATTCATCTTCATCTCCATGGAAGTAGGCCATTTTAGAGCTTAAAGAAGTGTTTTTGAGTCTCCAACATCTTCTTGATACTCAAAGGTAAAAAGAAAGTCAAAAGCTCTTCATTTCTAGCTAGTTCTTCCAATTTTGGGAAATTCCCTCACGTTGAAATTTTTCCCCATGTCCAGCCGGTTCTTCTTGTTTTGAGGAGTGCTGGAACTTCACCATTTCGATTGCCTAGGCCCTTCACTTGGACACTTGAAGGTAATCTCTAAGCTAAACCCAAAAACTAGCTCTTGTAATTCTAGTTTTGTGTGGGAAAAATTAAATTAATAAGCTTGATATGTGTGTGGGGATATGATTGTAGTTGGAAATCTATGCTCCTTGGTATGTTGTGAAAACAAGAAGAGGAAGAGGGAACAAGAGAAAGAGGAAGAAGAGGAGTAAAAACCGAGAATAAACAAGGTAATGGGCTTACCTTGTGTTGGTTTTATTTGCCTTGGGAAAACTTATGTTAGTGTTGTATAAACAACCTTGAGCTTGAGTAGTAATGATACCACAATGTTGTGAGTTGAATGAGAATGTTTAATGAGGCTCATGTGTGCAAATAAACCTTGAAGTTAGGTTAGTGTACATATGTGAGCAAATGGGATTTTGATGTGTTGTTTATGTCTAAACCAAACAGGTAGGAAGAAGTGCTTGTGAGTGATTTAGTGTGGTGAAAATGCTTAGTAAAGCAAGTAAGTGCTGTCAAAATTTCCTAGGGATGGGACTTGAGTGTTTTTCAAAGGAAGAAACTAGGTGTGTTTAAGAGGTTTAAGTGAGTGGTTAATGGTTTGGGAAACCAAACATGGAGAAGTGTGTGTGAGGAGTAGAAATAAGGTCAACTGAAGTGTTGGAAATGGCATTATTTGAATGGTAAAAGAGGGAGCTAAATCTGTTGCAAGAAGTGAAGAAGACAAGAGAACTAGTTATGAAAGTGTAAGTGATTTTGAGTAAGAATTTGGGTAAGGGTTTACCCATGAATTGATGAGTTTTAGAGCATGTTTTAAGGTGATTAAACATGTAGAAATATTGTGGAAAGATTAGGTAAAGGTTGGAGGTGGATTAAGGATTGAAATGGGGTTGAAAAACAATGTGAGTTGCAGGTTTTAGCAGGGTCCGGGACCTAGTCCATGGACAAGGACCCAGACCACCCCCTAAAATAAGGCCGAGACTGAACAATTAAGCTGGTCCGGGACTTGGGATAGGGACAAGGTCCCGGACCATATATAAATTTCACCTGAGAGTTTAGTTTGCAATTGGTCCGGGACTTAGGGTAAGTACCAAGTCCCGGACCACCCCCAGAAACCTACAGAGAGTGTTTTAAAGGGTTTAAATGATGGGGGTTTGAATGTTAATGATGTTATAAGTTGTTAAGGCCTTGTTTGGTGACATGTAAAGGCCCTAGGAAGTGTGATAAAGTGTTAGAAGTGATTGAGAAGTGAGAACTCAAATTGACAAGAGTAAAACCGAGTTAATGGGATAACGGGGTAACTACGGGAGTAACATTTTATTATGTTCCGTATGATATTAGTATTAATAATAATGTTGAAACATTATCAGAGAACCGTGCGTGACCCGAGCTTGGTGAGATGACACGGTAAAAGTAAAAACCCCGGTGAAAGGTATGATTTTCTCATGCCCCGTATGCTAACCGAGTTACTCTGATTTGTGTGTTTGTGTGCCGGCTTAATCAAGATAAAGCATGAAAATAATCCCTTGTTTGATTATGCATGCATTGTTGTATGTTGTATGAGCTAACATACTTGTATGCCGGTGTGGTCTAACGTAGTGCATAGACCGACTCTTAGTGAGTATTGATTGACTAGAAACCCGTTGAACGGGTAGTCACATAACCAATGGAAGTATGCGAACACACATAAGCTATCGATTAAAGTATAACGATAACGCAAACATATGAACTCCCTAGAACGTGAGGAGATGCACGGGTTGAGTAAATACCCGATAACGGTTAGAAAACCTTACTGAAACAATCCACGAAATAAATATGAGTGGAGAGATAAATGAACCTCCATCAAGAGGATTGAAGTTAGTCCAATAATGTGAACTTATAAGGAAGGTAAAAGAGACCTAGGGATTAGTAACTCCCTTGAGACATGGTCGACCTCCTATAGAGGGTTTACCCGGTATAAGAATATAACCGAAAGTATGAGTATGTGTATTGTAAAGGTAACTCTTAAAACCTAAGATTAACCAAACTTGAGTAATGTTCCCTAAGTCATTAGAAACATCGAGAATGATGCTTCTAGACTAATATACATGATAATTATAACTCCGAGAGAGGAGTATATGGGAATGTGAGTAGTCCGAGAGTAGTCGGACCTATGTAAAAGAGTTAGGAACTAAGAGAGAGTTCCGTGAGCTAGTTGAACCTTCCCACCATGCTAGACCCAGAGTAGGGTCGAAACCGGGGAAGTAAGACTATGCTAGAGAGCCATGAGTTTTGGCTTAAGTATGTAAAGAGAGTAACAAGCGTGACGTAGGAGACCTGTAGTGTCTCGAGAATCTACAAGAGCTTGATTATGAATAACCCAAGAGTGTGGGTGAGATAATGAGTATAAATAACCCGAGAGAAAGGGGTGAGTATATGTATGAGTAACCCGAGAGAGTGGGTAAGTATAAAAATGAGTAGCCAAGAGAAAGGGTGCGTATAAGAATAAGTAACCCGAGAGAGCGGGTGAGGTATTGAATAAGTAAACAAGGCATAATGAGGAATAACCCTCAATGCCTAAGAGTAACCAGTTACCACTAACAACGTTGTTATGTTAGTTAGGAATCGTGTTCCGTGATTGGAAGTAGATTCCTTGTGTGATATACATATATATTGTATTGCCATGATGCATGTTGTCTGATTAAAATGAACTCCATGTATATCCGACCCAAAGTAGTCGGCGTACCGCGGTTAGCACGCGGTATATGCGAATTTCATGCGCAGCGTAAGCTGACCCCCTAGGGGGAACGTTTTTAGTGTGCAGGTACTTGAAGCTGACCACCGTTCGAGAGAGTAGGACGGGGACTGCTGTGAGCATGGGTAGCTAAACTGTAATTACTTATGCGTTTGAATGAGGTGTAAGTCCGAGTATGTTATCGGCATCCGTATATTGTAGACTCGGTATAGTAGAGATATGAATTGAGTATTGTATTTGTATGAAGTACTCGGTTGTTCCAGTTCATCAGACCGTTACGGTATGCAAGAAAGGCCTGGTTAGCCACATGGGTGGCTAACGGCGTTGTTTCACCCCTCGTTGTAATTAGAGTTCCGCTGCGTGAGTAGAAGTAATTAGTAACAGTTTAAGAGGTAATGACGAGATTAACGGTTGGGGTGTTACAAAAACATAGGTTATAATTTGAAAAGAGAGGAAGTGTGACCAGGATTATAATTGGGTTGGCGTTTGTAAATAATTGGGGAGGAATGGGAACAAGATGTAATTTCCGAAACTATATGGGCTGGTGGAGAATTTCAGAAACATAGGCTGAAAATAAGAATAACGTTTACAATGTTATAAGCGACAATATGTCAGGATATAAAGAGATAGGTCACAAGAAAATTATTATAGCATAAATATATCTCGTAAACGTTTACATGAAATAACGAATAGATTCATTACGAGAAATGTTACGATTCGTATAGCCGGACTTTTAAGGAAAATGGAACATATAATATGACCGACAAGTCATGGACGATGTTATATGGTTAGAAATAAAAATGCAACGCGATTAAAATAAATATATATAGTGGCAACTTTACATTCAACGATATACGTAATCAGAAAATTTAACTCCATGCAAATACGAATATGAAAAATGTATACATACAAGTGAACGACCCGTTAATATGTAAGTTTTCAACAGATTTAATGCTTGATGGAAAAACATTGTCGAATTAACGAATAATGCGTACTCGTAAACTGTAACGTACAATAATATCTAAATCCCAAGAGTAACAGAAAATCAAGTCGAACGATTAACCGACTAAGAATTATTACGGGATAGAGGTTAGCACTTATCTTGATACGGCGAGGTAGGTTCGGGATGTAAATACTAATGATATACTACATTTCCAGTAGACCGGGTTGTAAGTGTCAAATTACAAAGGATTAGAGGGTGAGCGTGGTCCCGCACGCTAGCATTACATCGGTGTACGGTACGTTCTATATGGTCCGAGTGTTCCTGAGGGCTTCCTCGGGTTCTGGTTTGTGTGATTGCATGACAAGAGTGATATGCTTGCTATATGTGGTGATTGTGGATTTAATGTTTATTATTTCACGATCTTTATTGTGCGCGACGATTTGCAATTTGAAAATTGTATATGAAAACTCGGATCGGATTGTGGATGACAATATGGAAATGGAAAAAGGAAAATAGCTGTGATCTTATTATATAAATCTGAGGATGAACGCAGCCTAGGCGACGCCTAGGCGAAGGTTAATGACCTCAAAGGTCTTTACATTTAGAATACACTCTACATAACCTAAGCATAGATCTTAGGTAAAGGTCACGGACCGGATTATATGGTGGAATTAAGTAAACAATTAAGATGAGGAAAAAGTCAGGGTAGTCACGGACTACATGGTTGCGCATGGGTGATCACCGAAGAGAGGGAACGACCGGATAGGGTTCTCTCGCTATGGAAACTCCAATGAGCCGGATACGATCGTTGGTCAGAGGGCAATGCTGTTGGTGCAATGGCTTCGGCCGTCAGGCCTCTGCGGACTCCTGACAAACCGCACTATTATAGTGCACCAGAGCGACTGCTCCAGAAGAGGATGCTTATACGGGTTGTCCTAACATGACACCCACCTTAATTGAGCAAATTAAGTAAAAGTTACGAAATGATTTAAGGAAATATTTTTAGCCCTAAACAACGAAAAAAGAATGCCTCAAGGCCGCATAACAGGATTGTTCAAGAGAGTGTAACTCTCGCACCGTTAATTGATGTCGTTTATATACTTGCTTATTGCTTGTTGTGGATTGTTATGGTGATTGTATGAATTTATTGTATGAACTTATATGTTTGATGATTATTATTATACTGTTACTGTAAATTAAAATGGTACAACATGAAATTGGAACAACATGTTAACAATTGGGCTAAATAACTTGAGTAGTCTTAGGGTTCATGAAGGTTATATAGTTCGTGCTCAGCGTTGGCTGAGCCTATACGGCCCCCACTTTCAGGATTGGAGCGGATTAAGTTCGAACGCGAGCGCGGGAGGTTGGGATAGTCGACAGTCTGCCTACATGTGACATGGTTACTTACGTTTACTGTTTTACTCACATTGTGGTATTGGGATAGATAGATGGCTCACTGTTCTTTCGGAATTTATTCGGTTTGTAATTTTAGTTGTATTAAATCTCTGTCATCACAGCGGTAGTGCAGATTGGATAGATGGTAAACGCTTCGTTACTCGCATGGGCGGGTAACGGCGGGTAACACCCGGTTTATTTTGTGTACGTCTTTTAATTACCATTGCGAATCGACTGATTATTATGTTAGGCGCGCTAGTTAAATTAGATTTTAGAGTAGGGGTGTTACAAAAGTGGTATCAGAGCGGAGTACCGCTCTGATGAGGAGATAATTAGGGTTAAGACAGTGAGCATAGGATTATGGGAATACGGGGAACATTTGTGAGGTACGAGACATCTGGTCTTAAATGAACCAGTGCCCTAACGACGCGAAAGCGTAACAATATCAGCCTTAATGGCACTCCAATATTACTGATTACTGTACGGAGAACTACCGAGTAAAGACACGGCATGCAGTGTTATAGACGTCGAGAAGAAGTGGAAACCACTCAGAACGAGGCATGACGAGGGTATTGGAGGTCCTGCAATCCCGAATAACATAGAGCCATACTCGCTCGATGGGAGAACCTCCCGGGAATCAGCAGTGGTACCCCACCCGCCACTGCCCACACTTCGAATATTGGCATAGAGGCAAAGCGATGAAAGGCGCTAGGAGACGGAGAATCCCTCTTGATCGGAAAACCGACATGGCTGTCATAGAGGTACGATACCAAGTAGATGGGAGAGTTTACAATACAATGGATCCATGGAGACTATCGAGTCGGCTCATAATTAAACACAGAACCCTGTTCAATTAACCAAGGTTGCTGAAACGCAACCCAAGACAGGAATGTCATGCCGTAGACAACCGGGGTACTCCATCTACCGAACCCGAAGCACCACATGGTAGCTACGTGGGGTAGACCCCAGCTGGTACGAGCAATTAGAAGGAGAAAGGAGTCACCCTGGGGTAAAATACCCCAAACTTTGCGGGAACCTTAGGCGCTGGTACTATTACCCAGCGCGTTCTAGGAAGCCGTACGCCCTTAACCTAATAAACTAACTACATGAACGCACACGTCAAACGCTCTCTTTCCACCACGATAAAACTTAAGACAAACCCGGGGAAAAGCTTAACTTAGTACCCTGGAAGAGGATTACCCTAGAGGACTCGTCATAGCTTAACGAACTGTAAGTAACCACAATACTACCCTTTTTCAAGATAAATTATCTAAGCCGCACTCAACAAACCGAAGCGTCCCCGAGACCAACCGCTACCAAACCAATAACTCAACCTGCATGGCGCGCTTGCTACAGCAAGCGCCATGAAAATCAATATATTAACAATTCTTCCTGCCTCGCGCACTTGCCACCGCAAGTGCTGCACCTACAATTAAATCCTACGAGACCGTAAAGACCACAGTGAATGGTACCACGATTACCGAAATTATCAAACATTCATACAACTCTAGTACAGATCCCATAAATACAACCTGCCATAAGTAGGAATACAAAACCCTTAAAACATGAGGCCTATAACCTCGAAAGGGCCCAATGAGACCGACCATCACAACTAAAGGGCATACAACAGCCATAACAATTACACCGGTTAGACATTAACGAACCATTAATATCGGCTTAAGAGCCAAATGCCATAGATGTATACCGGCATTGAATGCCAACCACTCTCAATGACGAGTGTCGAGTCCTTAGGATGACCACGACCCCATACAAAATGTTATAACACTCCCTAAATGCATCACTATCCTTAATGATGGTAGGAAACCAAAGAACCGAAGTACACCAAGTGTAAACAGTAAAAATACATTCAAATCAACAGATGTGAATACTCAAAATAACAACTCATTCCCGAATATGTAGGAGTTGTAAAATGAAGTATGATCACGTAATAATCAGGGTTGGTATTGTGCCCACAATGGCACATGAAATATACAATGAATACCGGAAGAGGAAAAATATGTTAACCCTCAATAGGAACAAAATCAAACGTATGGTACACAACACAGTCATTACATAAACTGATCACACCGTAGATGCGAACTAGTGTCAAATACTTCAACAATTAACACCCAAGGTACCACAATGACAAAAGAGTACCATAATCAATGTGAACGAATAAATGTCGAGATAGGAGTTTATATACCATATTTTGAATTCAAACTTCCTACACAAAGTGAACACAGAACATTGACTTCCTCCATCCATAAACATTCCCATAACTAATGTAAGGGCATTAGAGATTTTGTACTCAATATACATGTGACGGTACCTATGTATATAACATAAAACTGCCAGCATAGAATTCTATACAACAAGTATAAATCAATAGAGTGGTTATATAGGAAATTTCACTACACTTTATCAAGATTATACACTTCATCAAATTTATACTCTTGCGATGGTAACATTGTTATTCTATTTGATCACACTGATCATTTGGATGGGACTCCCACATAAAGAGAGCGGCTACTACCGTTGGTATTACACCATACAATAGGTGACAAGAGAGGATTACGTGTTCAAGGCATGTCGCCTGCTAACGCGACGACTGTGAGGGATAATAAGTATGTAAATTAAACAATAACATTTACCTGGTTCATAATACAAGACCCAAGCCTAGATAAAGACATCTAAATGTACAACTAGAAGGACACGAGTCCAGGAGAGTGAAATTACCGCCTCCACTACCTTTCTAACACATGCCCAATAGGGCAGCAACATCCAAAACAAGGTGAATAATAACAAAAACAGTTCTAAGTCAAACTACAGCGAGGACCCCCATAAAAGGAGAAAACGTGAACCTTCGCCACGGGATACGAAAACATAAAAAATGGTGTAACCCAGCAAATGATGAGAAGTGAGAACTATAATACGTACCATAAATAACATGAATAACCTACAAATACGAGAGCGCGAAACAGCAAACAAGCGCTAAACCGTGCACATAAGAACCAGATAACGATGACCAGGAGTCAACGCATAATCACTCCAATAAACAACTCATTAAACAATAGGCCAACAAATACTTGTCTATACAAATGATCATAAAACTCTTCAGAACCTTAGTGAATTTATGTCAGTAATGAACCCAATGACAAGGGAGAAAACTACCTCGTGGTATTACGATATAAAACGCCCATCAGGGCACAATATCACAACCATTCACAGAACATAAAATTCATAATCATACTCATTGAACAGGGGACTTGGAAACAACACAATTGCCTAGGGACACACTCCAAAATCGTTTGAGAAGGAGATTGACAAAAAAAATACTTCACAAGTTATAAACGTGTGACAGACAGTGACACAAACCCGAACCAGTACAAATAACTACCTCGAATAAATTAACAGGAAGAGTCTCAATTAAAACAATAAAACTAAAGAAGCCGGAAACCTTAAATATAGTACGACTAGAGCCGTAACTCCACAAGGGAGTGATTAACACACACTAATATAAAGGGAAATCTCCCGAAAGACGAGAGAGCTGATAGTCAGCTAAGTAACAAGACATGAAAACTTATTGAATGAGCAAGCGAATATGTGAACACTTATAAACATAAAGGATCTACCAACATTGGTAAATTAGACCACCTAGAGGATACCGACGAAAGATGATAATTGGTGCCCGAAAGAGGGGCATTAGGAAAAACTATTTTCAGACTAAAGGCGCAAAACAATATAGTATGATATAACAACCGCTGTATGCCCAAATTAAGAGCAATGATACGTTTCCACTCAAAACGGATTAAACATAAACGCATCACCAGGAAATAAAAGAAAGGCAGAGCTAGCATACTAGCGACTGCCTTAAGCCCTAATACAAGTGTAACAATCCAATAACTATCAAATCGGTCAAGATATGGTGCGCACATAAGCGACCATTATAAATAGCCATTGGAAATAAGTAAGTTGGCAAGATCAGATGAGTGGAACTCGTTTAGAACTCAATGATAAGAAACACACAAATATATATAATTACACTTCGGATGGAACAACAGGAAAAGTAGGAAGGATATGAAACATACCAGGAGGCAAACGCCTCAAATGCTAGGGAGCATATCCACACGGGATGCTGAAAGAAGTAGGACATAAAATATGAACAAATGAATTTTCCTAGCAAAGAGCAGGGTGAACCACACAAACATGGTTATTAGGTCGTTATACAAAAAAAAATACAACATACATCATTAGAAATACCTAACCAATACTAAAACTAACATATTACTCCGGAACAAAACAATCTGGAGACACGGAATAACAAGGATTATCTCTATGAATATATAGACTAGTATGTCTCAAGATGGCTGAGACAAGTGCTAGAGCACTAAGTATTAACGGTAATCAATCCCACATTTCACCTCAACTGAAAGTCAGTGAGTAAATACAAAGAACACTTGACGATATAGTACGCGCATGTGCGCTAGCAATCCAGGATACCGGGATAGACGATCTAAATCTAATCGAGCATTCATGCAATAAAGATACCCTGTTCCTAAAGCATAAAAGACCGCGCATAACACCGTCACATTGGAATAGGAAAAGCAATAACTTGCTACTAATAAATAATCTATAAAACACGATAAGAACGAAAAGGCAAATTGAGCCCTATGTTCATGGGTCTGCACCTCACTACGGAGCGAGTGGGCCTATTAGAACGCGTTTGGAAGAGTGCACAAGTACTCCATGCTTTTTAGCCGAAGAAGTACGTGACTCACCATTCATATATTTTAGAGCCCAAAAGACTAGAGTTAGACCCACGTCTCAGATAAGAGACGACTCCACTCCTCATTTCCAATACAAGAATGAGGGAGACCAAGTATCCAGCGCTCTTTTAATAGCAGCTGTTCGATACTTTGGGGGTCACGGGGTGTAACCCTTTTTAAGGGGGGGTAGAGCCTTTTGGCGTATACCAAGATTCTATGTTGTTTGTTGTGCGTATGCGAGGAATACTTGATGTGTTGTGGAATTTACGTGGTTTAAGCTCTTGGAGGAAATTATGTTGGTGGTGTTGTCTTGATTGTAATGTATGCAAGGCATACTGTTGTATATATGGTTGTTTGTGCATGTATGCACTCGGTGGTATGTTTATGTATCCGATGTGATACTTGAATGGTTATCGATGTCTATGTGAAGATTTATGTATTTGGTATTGCGCTTGTGTGGATGTGTGTAATGGTATGGTACATTGAAAGTGCACTTCATTGCACTAAGATTATGAGATGCATATTATTATTGCACCTGGATGAATTGATTGTGCATGTATTGCACCTTGAGTTATGGAGGTACGGGACCTGATCCCTAGGATTGAAGTTAGTCATGGAACTAGATTCTTCTAGGAACAATTGATTAGAGGTGAGACTTCGGGACGAAGTCTTTTTAAGGGGGGTAGATTGAAATACCTCAAACACTAATTACCTTACTTAATAAGGAATTAAATTAAATTAAGCTAGATGATCAACAATTATTCATCTAATGATCACTACTCATCGTAAACAATAGTATATAAATACATAGTCCAAAATGGACACCAAATTATACATGTAATCCCAAAACAAAAAGGGAACATCATTAAGGAGAAAATAACTCTAAAAACTAAAATTATATGTAATATTCTAATACATATATCAAGGTCACAAATAAAGGGATAAAAATTACATGGGATGATTTACATAATCAAACCAAGATTTTATAGACTAAAAATCACTCATTTATATACACCAAGACAAGGGATATTACACATTATCACCCAACACATTAATAAGCTCATTATCCACCACTAATGTGTGACATTAATATACTAAAGCCAAAACTCTTTTTCATCCCTAGATGCAACCGGCTAATATTGTCAAGGAAGGGAAAGGAAAGCTAAAACAATTAATGTTGTACAAACACAATAATAGTACACCTATTTAACTAAAGAAATGGTTGGTTGTACTTCATCTTACTTTCTCCCCATTTCCATCAATTTTTGGCTGATGATACTTCCAACTCCACAACATACTCTCGGTACAACCAAAGAAAGAAAAGAAAGAAGTTAGTCAAAAGTACAAGCTAGAACACAAAAGGAGAAAGAAAAACTAGCACTTAAATATCATTACCTCACTTTCCTTCCTCCATTTTCGGTTGTAGTATACACCAACCACACTATTTCACCCGACTGCAAAAAAAAGAAAACAAAGGCAAACTAGACATGTAAAGTATGACATAAGTACCACCTAAGACATATATTAAAGAGATGACTAGCTACCTATCTCCTCCTCCATCCTCCTTACAATGTCGGCTGACATACTCCCTAATACCTCATTCCAATCGGCTATCAATAGAAGAAGAAGGAGAAAAGTAAGTCTAGACTAAACTAGCAAGTACAAGCTATGGTGTAAATAAAAGAAATGTCATTATCACTCATTATCCCTCCTCTTCCTCTCGGCTTCTACACACTCCAGCTCCCACTGATTTATCCAGCTGCAACAAGGAAAAGAAAGAAGAAAAATTAGCTACAAGTACAATGATGACATGAATTAAGTAATATCTAGTCAAAAACCATCACTTCACCTCATTTTTTTCCTCCACCTTGGCTGGAAAGATTTCAAACCTTCCCACCACCAACCGATGACATGCTGGAACAGAGGGAAGAATGACAAACATAAACAATTATCTACTAGCCTAATACCTTCCCTTATATTACCCAAGTTGGACAACTAAATCCCCTTGCCCATGCTCACACATTGAGATACACCCCTCTCCTCTTCTTTTTCCCTCTCGGCTGAAAACAACAAAACCTTCTTCATCTTTTCTTTTCCCACCGTAAACAAACAAGCAACAGCCAGCAAGCAAGTCCATCTCCTAACACTTTCATCCCTGCATTTTAATGCCTTAAACTCCATCTTCTTACACCAAAAAACTACCCAATATTACCCCTTCATAGCCCACTGTAAACCTATGAGCATGGGTCATGAATCAGCTAGCAACAACAAGAGAAAACAAGGTAAGAAAGACATTAAAACTCCATGTTTTTCTCTCGGTCTCATGCAAAAAATATATATACTGCTCTTAACATGGGTCTTCCCCCACTGCTTCTTTCTGTTGACAGCAACAAACCATCGTCTTACTTCATCATACTACTTCTGTAACACCCCTACTACGCACATCCCATTACTTGAAATCGCAGTGGAATATAAACCACTAAACAGTAACTAAACGAATGGTGCTACAACGCCGTCAACCACCCACGTGGTTAACAAGGCTGAATAAATACAAGTGTACCGGTCTGATGATCAGACTCCCGAGCATAGAACTAACAACCACATATATACATCAACAAAATACCGAGTGTTTACATATATCCTTCACTGTAACACATCACTGTTAACCGTCACTATAAACCGTCATAACCAAATATATATCACGCCACGGGAGCACAGGCGCATCCCGGGCAAACATCCAAAAGTACTCAAAAGTAAACTACATCCTAGGATCTAGAGCACTCCGCTTCTTCGATCCCCATCCTGTAGTAAAAGAAATATGGATCCCCCGAGGGGGTCAACAACCCTTGGCTGGTATGGTTAACGCGCAGCCCATCGGCTACCGGGATACGCGCAACCAATTGTCATGATGACATGGCATTCATTTTAAATCACACAACTTATACATATATAACATAACATGGGTATTGTACACATCATCACACACATCACACACATACAATTCCTTTTTGGAAGAGAACCAACACAGTTAGTCCCCAATGAGAACCTAGAGAATGTTGCCATGCTCATGCTAAGCTCGTTACATAACTCGTTACCATCCTGTTAGATTGAACGGATAACTTAACACAAGGCGCCCCGGATATAGTGATCCAAGCCCACCGAAATAACACATAGTATGCCCCTGTGGCCCGACGTGAGTCAGTAAATAGCCTTGGTTAAGCTAAAGGGAAGGTTGGAAACCAAATTGGAAAACAACCATAACACAAAGAGAATCGAACCGGTCATGACATCGACTCCCATACTCACACGCGTGGCCGGAACAGACCGGACTCCTCACTTCCCCCGTTAGCACTTGTTAGTAGTTCATCATTGAACTCAATAAACAATTCACAATAATAGGTCGAGTCTTGTTAGACACACACAAGGGAAGAGAGTGTCATACTTAACAACATAATAATATTCATCAACTGTAAACTCTTTACATGGTTTAATCTTACAAAGTCATAAACACACAGAAAAACAAACAACACACAAGCCGGTGTAAACCGGTAGGCAACAGACTGCAAGAAAACCATACCTTGGTCCTTGCCTCGATTGATTTCCTCCGTAGGTCACTCCTATACATAGTTAATAACGTCGGTTAATTATTTATTCAACTTCAAACTTGCTAAGTATTTAACATGATTGTATGACATGTTTTAATGTCTATCTTACCCTAGGTTACCTTCATTATACACCCTAGGGTTAACTACATAAGTCACATTCTTTTCTGTTTTTTTATAAGTTTTGGTATGTCCGACCCACCGTCCAACCCACAACTGGGTCGGACCCTTCCAGTGGTCTTCGGGTTTGGAAAAACTTAACTTGTCCGACCCATGTCCGACCCAACCTTCTGGGTCGGACCATTCTAGAGAATTTCATCGACCTCAGAACATACATGTCCGACCCACGTCCGACCCACTCGACTGGGTCGGACCATTACAGAACCTTTACCGCCTTACAAAACATGCCCGTCCGACCCACGTCCGACTCACTCGACTGGGTCAGACCATTCCAGAACATTTTCCCTCCTTTGAAACATGACCGTCCGACCCATGTCCGACCCACCCTTCTGGGTCGGACCATTCCAGAACAATTTCCTGACGTCTAACAGAGGCTGTGCGACCCAAACTTGGGTCGGACCCCTGGGTCGGACGCCACCTAAACTTGCCCAAACTTTGTCAAATCTTCGCCAAACTTCTCCTAAAGCCTCTTAATGTCTCCTAATAACTTTTGGTACACTTATGTCCACATACAACATCCATGAAACTCATTTTCTAATTCCTTAAGCCTTTACTCATTTCCTTGTTAATTTCCTTAACACTTATAACATTTTATACTAGGTTTCTAAATGGTGTTTCTCACCTATGATAGCTACTATCCCAAAATGCTTTCTCCTCATCTTAACATCATCTCTTAAGCATTATTTCTTACCAACCTAAACCCTAGTTGATGTCTAAGTCCCTTTGTTTACCTAGAACACCTTAAGACGTTATTTCTCCCCTTGTGAAATACTTAAGCATTTCCTACATTTCTAATTCACCAAACCTTATGTAAACACTTAGAACTTTGTTTTACCTAAATTTGACATGGATTCCCCTAGAACATTACTATGCCTAAACACTTTGTTCCCTCCATTAAACACACAAGAACACCTAGAATCACCAAGAACACTCTCACACACAACTTCACCAAATTTACACTACATCACAATATAGTGCATAATTTAAATTGCATGGCACTTAGGCCCTTAAAATGCATGGCTCTTAGGCCCTTAAAGTGCATAATTCTTAAACACTGAATTTCCACAATATTTGCCTTTGACCTGCAAATACACTCAACAACACATATGCCTTTTACTAGTCTCTTGAGAACACTTTACTAAGTCATTCTCCATTTGCTCTTTAGGTAAATTTAACAAGTATTATAAGCTCATTTCTCCTAAGGCATTAAACAACATTAGGTTAGTAGATTTACCTCTTTTCCAAACAACTTCTTTCTTGTTTCCTTAAAACCGGTAAGGTATTTGATTCCTTGTCAAGTTTAAACAATATACAAACATTATAATGAGTATTCAGGCTATAAGATTCATCTCATTGTAAACCCTAATTTTACATTGTTTCAAAAACATTAATGTAGTTGTTTTACCTTGGTCTTTGAAGAGAGTTTGAATATATATCAAGAGAGGACTCCACCTAGTCCATGAAAGGTTGGAATGAAGCTAAAACAAAGCCATAAAAGAGCACCTTCAATAGGTATTTTCGGTCACAACAAAAACATGAAGGAAATGAAGTTTTATTTGAGATTCCTTACCTAGAAGCAAAGAAGTAATAATATGTAAAATACAAGCTCAAGCTCCTTCAATGGTGGAACTCCATGGCACCGAAATGGGGCTCTTGAAGTTTTGAGAAGATAGGAATGAAGAGCTTGATGAGAGTAAGAGAATGGTGGTGTTTGTTTTTATTGGTTAAGTGAGCTAGATTTTACAAGAGATCAAAGAAGAGGTTTAATGGTGGTGGTGTGGTATTACCGTGGAAGAGAAGGAAGAAGAGAGGTTGAAGAGTATGGAGCCGTGTGAATACAAGGAAGAAATGAGAGAATGAGATAGACTTACTTTTTGAAGATATTTGTAGTAATAAAGTAAAAAGTAGTTTAATTAGTTTTCTTTATTTACTTATCATATTAACTAAAGAGTGGTGAGTCACCACACTTAGAAAACCGGCCCCCTATATATAATGAGGGTATTTAGTCTTTGTTTGTCAATTTAATTACTTAATACAACATATGTTACAAACTAGCTTATAAAAATCACTATTCATAAAAACAAGGCACATAGAAGTGAAATTTTTGATTTCCTATTGATATAGACTTCCAAATGTGATACTATAGTACACATGTTAATTAAAGAGTAATGATGGACATTTAGCCATTCAAAACTCATTTACAAGACAATTTTTCAAAAATGTGCTTTAAGACTTCTTAAAGCACATTTTGTGTTTAAACTTGTTTTCAAGCTTGGTTTTCTTTGGTAATTGATTTAATATGTTCATTAGTATATAAATGAGGTCTTGGTAAGTTCATTAGGTCTTAACCAAGCTTATCCCAAGCTTAGAGCACATTTTGGCTCTTATTGACTTTACAACACATTTTGTGTTTTCTTTTGTTTAAATTTGTTTACTAATGTTTTCTAAGACTCTTTTTAGTCTTTATATACCATATTTAGGTGTTTAAAAACATAACTAGGTTTGGGGTATTTCAATCTACCCCCCTTAAAAGAACTTTGTCCCCAAAGTTCATACTTCCACATATCCTAAATATTAGAACATGAGAACACATATCAACAACACTTCCATATCACATTAACAACATCTTTACATTACATCGGACACATGGTCCAAACAATAAAACATCACAACATCATTCAGACTCAGCGGTCTGTAACATAACATAGACAATGTATACATATACATGCACACAACCATAACCGAAACGGCTCTACCCCCCTTAAATAGGGTACGCCCCGTACCCTATACATACAAACACTAAGAAGTAAACAATGACGGGTACTTCGCCTTCATCTTATCTTCCAGCTCCCAAGTGGCCTCCTCAACGTCCTGGTTAGACTAGAGGACCTTCACCAGTCTCACAGACTTATGGCGAGTGTCTCGAGTCTTAGTGTCCAGAATCCGTACCGGAGTCTCCACTGATCGCATGGTCAGCTCTAAAGTTAGCCTCTCAGGCTGAAGTACATGAGACGGATGAGACATATATTTCTTCAACTAGGACACATGAAATACATCATGCACCTTGCCCAGCTCGGCGGGTAAATCAAGTCTATAAGCTACCGGGCCGATCCGCTCCGTCACAACATAAGGCCCCACATATTTTGGGCTCAATTTGCCTTTCTGGCCAAAACGAAATACTCCCTTCATGGGGGATACTCTCAAAAATACTTGATCGCCAACGGCGAACTCCAGGTCACGTCTGCGCACATCTGCGTACGACTTCTGTCTATCCTGAGCTGTTTTCATGTTAGCCCGGATCTGGCGAACTTCTGCCTGAACTTGCTCAAGATACTCTGGTCCTATAATGACCGTCTCACTTGACTCATCCCAGCATAATGGCGTTCGGCATGGTCTACCGTACAAGGCCTGGAAGGGAGACATCTTGATCGAAGCATGGTAACTGTTGTTGTAACTAAACTCGATCAGATGTAACTTATCAATCCAGCTGGTCTGAAAGTCAAGTGCACATGCACGTAGCATATCCTCAAGTGTCTGAATGGTGCGCTCACTCTGACCATCGGTCTGTGGGTGAAACGCTGTACTCAATTTCAGTTCGGTACCCAATGCTTCTCGTGTAGACTTCCAATATCTGGATAAGAACCTGGTATCTCTGTCAGATACAATCATTTTCGGTACACCATGATGTCTTACAATTTCTTTATTAAAGAGTTCTGCCAGTTTTGCCACTTTCCAGGTGTCCTTCATCGGAATGAATCGGGCCACCTTGGTCAGTCGGTCAACAACAACCCAAATCATATTCAGACCTCCCCTTGCAGGCGGAAGCCCTACTACGAAGTCCATAGATATGTCATGGAACTTCCACTCAGGCACTGGCATTGGCTGTACCATACCACCAGGCCGTCGGTGCTCAAACTTGACCTTCTGACAAGTGAGACACCTCAACACATAGTCATTCACATCCTTTTTCATTCCAGTCCACCAAAAATATCTTTTCATACCTTTATACATCTTTGAAGCTCCGGGGTGAATCGAAGTAGTAGAACAATGGGATTCACTCAATATGCGCTCTTTCAACTCAGCGCTACTCCTCGGTACACACAATCGGCCATTTAGCCTAATCAGGTCATCATCGTGGAGTCTGAAGTCGTACTTCTACTTCAGACCCTCGAATGTGTCATCAATAAGCTTCTGTCTAATCTCCATCATGTACGATCCATCTAGCACTCCACACCTCTTCAACCAAGCCAGAATGAGAGACTAGCGAATGGAGAGAGTGTGCTCGGCGACTCAGTGCGTCAGCTACCACATCTGCCTTACCCTCCTTGTACTGTAAATTGATGTCATAATCATTTAAGAACTCGACCCACCTTCTTTGCCTCATGTTCAACTCCTTCTGAGTGAACAAGTATTTCAAACTCTTATGGTCAGAATAAATCGTCACACTTACCCCATACAAGTGATGTCGCCATATCTTCAGTGCGAAGACGATGGCCCCCAATTCTAAGTCGTGGGTAGGGTAGTTCTCTTCATGCTTCTTCAGCTGTCGGGAGGCGTAAGCTACGACCTTCCCGTGTTGCATCAACACACAACCCATACCCCTGCCTGATGCGTCGCAATAGACCTCAAACCCATCTGGACCGTCTGGTAGTGTCAGAACCGGTGCAGATGTCAAAGCATCCTTGAGACTCGTGAAAGAACTCTCACAGTCGACTGTCCACTCGAATGGTGCATCCTTTTTCATCAAGGAAGTCATCGGCTTCGAGACACTGGAAAAGTCCTTCACAAACCTCCTATAATAACCTGCCAGACCGAGGAAGCTCCTGATGTCGGTAACTGTCTTCGGCCTAGGCCAGGTGCGCACTGCATCTATCTTTGTCGGATCAACAACGATCCCGGCCTCAGAAATCACATGTCCAAGAAAGGATACTTGGTTCAACCAAAACTCACATTTAGAAAATTTAGCATACAGCTGATTCTTCCTCAACGTTTGCAACACATCTCTCAGGTGGCTTTCGTGCTCACCTCTCGATTTCGAGTACACTAGAATATCATCGATGAAGACTACCACTGACTTGTCCAACTGATCTTGGAACAAGCGGTTCATTAAGTCCATGAACTTAGCTGGTGCATTTGATAAGCCAACGGCATGACTGTGAACTCATACTGCCCATACCTAGTTCTGAATGCTGTCTTTTCGATATCACTATCACGGATGGCAATCTGATGGTATCCGGAACGTAGGTCTATTTTGGAGAATACTGATGCTCCCCTCAGCTGATCAAATAGATCGTCGATGCGTGGTAAAGGGTAACGGTTCTTCACCGTAACAGCATTCAGCTCTCGATAGTCAATACACAGGCGGAGGCTACCGTCCTTCTTCTTCACGAAGAGGACCGGCGCTCCCCATGGTGAAACACTAGGGCGGATAAAGCCCTTGTCGAGTAGGTCTCTCAGCTGCTCCTTGAGCTCTGTCATCTCTGCTGGAGCCATACGATAAGGTGCCTTTGCAATGGGTCCGGTGCCTGGAATCAAGTCAATCTCAAACTCAACCTCTCGTGCTGGCGGCATGCCCGGCAGTTCCTTAGGAAATACATCAGGAAACTCCGACACTACCGGCACATCTGGGCTAAACTCTGGATCTCTCTCTATGTTCTGGACATAGCAGAGGTATACATCACTCCCTCGTCGTAACTCACGATACATAGCCATGGTGGTGATGATCTGAGTCGAAGACTCCCTGGGCCTCTGGCGGTATGATATAGTAACCCCAGATGGACTCCGAAGAAGCAGTCGATGCTCGGCACACAGGATTCTGCCCTTGTATCGCTCCAACCAGTTCATCCCGACAATCACATCAAAGCCAAGTCCGTCAAACTCTATCAAGTCGATCGGAAACTCTTCACCTCTGATTCTCACAATAACATCTCGGTGGTAGCGGGTACACCTGATCCGCTCTTTCGATGGGAGAGTGACCAAGAAGTCTGGCATCTCATCACCATCTAACCCAGCCTCTTCGCAAAAGATAGCGAAATAAATGTGTGTGAGGCTCCGGAGTCGAACAAGATCGAAGCGTCCACGCCATTCACTGGAAAGGTACCGGTGAGGATTGTGCCGCTCTTGCCGGCTTCTGCCTCATTGCAGACACTCAGTATACCTCCCGTTCCGAGTGCACAGCCTAATTCATTGGCAAACTAATAAGTACTGGGTAACAACACGGTTTATATGCTTCAAACAACTCCACTTTATTCATTAACACACTCTACTTACAACATTCATTGGCTCATATTCGCCACGATAACACTTACAACATCCTTAATACACACTGGTTTATCACATCACATGATTTACTAGCTTAAAACTGTCTAAAGGTCAAATTCAAACGTCCGGGTTTCATGTGTGTGGCATTGATCACTGCCGACGTGCGGTATTCAGTTTGATCTTTCTGATGCCATGGTATAGCATCCTTGACTGTCCACCCATGATAATACATCATCCCCGATTTCAACAGTAGCTTCTTTGCGAGGTCAGCACGCTTCTGCTCGCCATACACAAACCTGCGGTATCCCATGGACCAAGACACCACGGGTACTCTCCCTTACTTAGAGACTTGACTCGTCCTTGTCTTGGTGTATACCTAATCGTCCACCATTCTGGTAGAAGTTCACAATGCATAGATCTGCTTTCACACTTGGAATTGAATCCGTTTCAACTTGTTGAGCAATTCCCACGGTGTGGTTAACGACCGCAAGGAACTCCTCAGGTATACTTGGTACTGTTGCTCCGTCTTCAACTCGCACTTCTTGATATGTCTTGGTGTAAGGGTTCCAGTCCTTACCCATGCACATCATCTTTAATTGCATTCTTGATCCGTTCAGGTATTCGGGTGTGTAGAAACCTCCTGGTTTTGCTCCAAGTTCGTCGCATCGTCTGATGATATGGACTTGTGCTTCCGGTGTCAGGTATCCATTTAAGAGTATCATACCTGGTTGGATGACCTGACATTGCTCCAATGGAAAGTCGGTGATGTTGATGGTGGTTTCTTCAAGGTTTGGTGAGGGTGGGATTGGATAACATATATTGAAGGTTCCTTTAAGTTTAGAGTACTCTAATTAGGTGACTTTTCACACTATACTTTACTTATTTACTCACATGGTTGTTTACTTAAACTCACTCACACATATGCATGGAATGCGGTATGCAACACTTATTACAGTTCAACAGTTTAGGCTAATGCTCGTCTAGTAGAGAGGGCCCTGGCGCCTCAGACCGGTCCACCACATTCAGGGTGGCCTTGTTGGACCCCGACCCCTTCCCTTCTGGGCTCTGTGTACCTCTGATCTGGGGTGGCTGGTTCGCCGTCTTCTGGCCATCGGTGGTCGCAGTGGCCTTACCCTTCCATTGCCCCTTGGGCCTGTAGCTCCTACTGTTTGGGTTCTGCCAGCATTCGTGATCGCGGTGACCCATCTTCTTACAGTATCGGCACTGCACATCGTTACCCTTGCAGTCCTTGCCGGGGTGGTCTCCGTTGCACCACTTGCAGTAATATGTGGCGCTCCGGTCCAGAGCCCGTGCTAGCTGCTATCACAATACACAATCAATCTTGTTCCACAACTTATCAACATACACTTCAACTTATCACACAGGATTAGATAGTTACCCTTAGGTGGGTAAGAACGTAAGGGCTTGGCCGCATACGCATAGGTGAGCTGCAGAGGCTCCTCAGCAGTGGTGGTCTGGGTCTGGCCCTTGCCACCCTGTTGCTGTCCTTTCTGGGACTGGGGGTATGACTTTTCTTCTTCTTTCCTCCCCACTGCCCTTGCGTGCCTTGGCCCTCGTTCATAGCCTTGCGCTTGAGCGCACTCTCCTCGTCCCTCAGACGGACGGGATCTCCACAATTGCAGCGGCATGATAGCACTCCTATATTTAGGGTGTCAGTTATGCCCCACCAAATAAATTCACAACACATTAACACATTGTACACACTTATTCCCATTACACTGTAGTCCCATTACCTGCAAAGTGGTATATCTAGTAGGCCCCATGCCATAGCGTAGGCGATAGTTCAGTCCGTTGTAGAAACGGTTCACAAGGATCCGGTCTGAGTAACCCAGATCCGGTAGCAGGTGGATAAGTCCGGTGAAGGCTGAGTAGTACTCATCTACCATCATCTTATCCCCTTGCCTCAAACTGTCCAGCTCCAGGCGCTTGGCCTCTTGCACATGTATTGGGTAGTACTTGGCTCGCAGCAGAGCCGTGTACTCCCTCCACAGAAAAGTCGGGTCGGCAACTCTGCCCTCTCGCACAAGCTTCCACCAGCTCTGTGCCGAGCCCTTCAAGTAATATGCAGCAAGTCGAACCTTGACCTGCTCAGGTACTGCTAGGGTTTCGAAGGCGGTCTCCATTTCGGAGATGTACGCCTCGAGCTTACGGGGATCGGTCTCCCCACTGAATGAGGGTGGCCTCAAATCAGCCAATGCCTTGACCCAGTTGGTCTCTCGTGGCGGTGGCGGTGGTGGTAGTTGAACTCCGGGCGTCTGCCCCTGCTGAATCGCAGCTACAAGCTGGGGTACCATTTGGGCTACGGCGGCTACTACAGCCTCAGCCATAACCTTGGCCGTAGTGTTCTCGCCCTGGTCACCCATATTACCAGTACCACTTCCGCGGCCTCTACCTCGTGGTCTACCTGCCATCTGAATTCACAAGAACATTCATTAGCAATATGCTTGCACACTTATCGGTCCAACGGTTGTAACGCTTCCCGATAGTAAGGTATCTCCACACTTAGTTAGTGGTTAACCTTTCCATATCTGTTCACTTAGGTAACTGTAGTTAGGTTTCCTAACTCGGTATATCCCTAAGCTCGGTATTCTAGTCATCAGAGCGATACTTCGCTCTGATACCACTTTTTGTAACACCCCTACTACGCACATCACATTACTTGAAATCGCAGCGGAATATAAACCACTAAACAGTAACTAAACGAATGGTGCTACAACGCCGTCAACCACCCACGTGGTTAACAAGGCTGAATAAATACAAGTGTACCGGTCTGATGATCAGACTCCCGAGCATAGAACTAACAACCACATATATACATCAACAAAATACCGAGTGTTTACATATATCCTTCACTGTAACACATCACTGTTAACCGTCATAACCAAATATATATCACGCCACGGGAGCACAGGCGCATCCCGGGCAAACATCCAAAAGTACTCAAAAGTAAACTACATCCTAGGATCTAGAGCCACTCCGCTTCTTCGATCCTCATCCTGCAGTAAAAGAAATATGGATCCCCCGAGGGGTCAGCAACCCTTGGCTGGTATGGTTAACGCGCAGCCCATCGGCTACCGGGATACGCGCAACCAATTGTCATGATGACATGGCATTCATTTTAAATCACACAACTTATACATATATAACATAACATGGGTATTGTACACATCATCACACACATCACACACATACAATTCCTTTTTGGAAGAGAACCAACACAGTTAGTCCCCAATGAGAACCTAGAGAATGTTGCCATGCTCATGCTAAGCTCGTTACATAACTCGTTACCGTCCTGTTAGATTGAACGGATAACTTAACACAAGGCGCCCCGGATATAGTGATCCAAGCCCACCGAAATAACACATAGTATGCCCCTGTGGCCCGACGTGAGTCAGTAAAATAGCCTTGGTTAAGCTAAAGGGAAGGTTGGAAACCAAATTGGAAAACAACCATAACATACAAAGAGAATCGAACCGGTCATGACATCGACTCCCATACTCACACGCGTGGCCGGAACAGACCGGACTCCTCACTTCCCCCGTTAGCACTTGTTAGTAGTTCATCATTGAACTCAATAAACAATTCACAATAATAGGTCGAGTCTTGTTAGACACACACAAGGGAAGAGAGTGTCATACTTAACAACATAATAATATTCATCAACTGTAAACTCTTTACATGGTTTAATCTTACAAAGTCATAACACACAGAAAACAACAACACACAAGCCGGTGTAAACCGGTAGGCAACAGACTGCAAGAAAACCATACCTTGGTCCTTGCCTCGATTGATTTCCTCCGTAGGTCACTCCTATACATAGTTAATAACGTCGGTTAATTATTTATTCAACTTCAAACTTGCTAAGTATTTAACATGATTGTATGACATGTTTTAATGTCTATCTTACCCTAGGTTACCTTCATTATACACCCTAGGGTTAACTACATAAGTCACATTCTTTTCTGTTTTTTTATAAGTTTTGGTATGTCCGACCCACCGTCCGACCCACAACTGGGTCGGACCCTTCCAGTGGTTTTCGGGTTTGGAAAACTTAACTTGTCCGACCCATGTCCGACCCAACCTTCTGGGTCGGACCATTCCAGAGAATTTCATCGACCTCAGAACATACATGTCCGACCCACGTCCGACCCACTCGACTGGGTCGGACCATTACAGAACCTTTACCGCCTTACAAAACATGCCCGTCCGACCCACGTCCGACTCACTCGACTGGGTCGGACCATTCCAGAACATTTTCCCTCCTTTGAAACATGACCGTCCGACCCATGTCCGACCCACCCTTCTGGGTCGGACCATTCCAGAACAATTTCCTGACATCTAACAGAGGCTGTCCGACCCAAACTTGGGTCGGACCCCTGGGTCGGACGCCACCTAAACTTGCCCAAACTTTGTCAAATCTTCGCCAAACTTCTCCTAAAGCCTCTTAATGTCTCCTAATAACTTTTGGTACACTTATGTCCACATACAACATCTATGAAACTCATTTTCTAATTCCTTAAGCCTTTACTCATTTCCTTGTAAAATTCCTTAACACTTATAACATTTTATACTAGGTTTCTAAATGGTGTTTCTCACCTATGATAGCTACTATCCCAAAATGCTTTCTCCTCATCTTAACATCATCTCTTAAGCATTATTTCTTACCAACCTAAACCCTAGTTGATGTCTAAGTCCCTTTGTTCACCTAGAACACCTTAAGACGTTATTTCTCCCCTTGTGAAATACTTAAGCATTTCCTACATTTCTAATTCACCAAACCTTATGTAAACACTTAGAACTTCTTGCTTCTTACCTAAATTTTGACATGGATTCCCCTAGAACATTACTAAGCCTAAACACTTTGTTCCCTCCATTAAACACACAAGAACACCTAGAATCACCAAGAACACTCTCATACACAACTTCACCAAATTTACACTACATCACAATATAGTGCATAATTTAAATTGCATGGCACTTAGGCCCTTAAAATGCATGGCTCTTAGGCCCTTAAAGTGCATAATTCTTAAACACTGAATTTCCACAATATATTTGCCTTTGACCTGCAAATACACTCAACAACACATATGCCTTTTACTAGTCTCTTGAGAACACTTTACTAAGTCATTCTCCATTTGCTCTTTAGGTAGTTTTAACAAGCATTATAAGCTCATTTCTCCTAAGGCATTAAACAACATTAGGTTAGTAGATGTACCTCTTTTCCAAACAACTTCTTTCTTGTTTCCTTATAAAACCGGTAAGGTATTTGATTCCTTGTCAAGTTCTAAACAATATACAAACATTATAATGAGTATTCAGGCTATAAGATTCATCTCATTGTAAACCCTAATTTTACATTGTTTCAAAAACATTAATGTAGTTGTTTTACCTTGGTCTTTGAAGAGAGTTTGAATATATATTAAGAGAGGACTCCACCTAGTCCATGAAAGGTTGGAATGAAGCTAAAACAAAGCCATATAAAGAGCACCTTCAATAGGTATTTTCGGTCACAACAAAAACATGAAGGAAATGAAGTTTTTATTTGAGATTCCTTACCTAGAAGCAAAGGAGAGTAATAATATGTAAAAATACAAGCTCAAGCTCCTTCAATGGTGGAACTCCATGGCACCGAAATGGGGCTCTTGAAGTTTTGAGAAGATATGAATGAAGAGCTTGATGAGAGTAAGAGAATGGTGGTGTTTGTTTTTGATTTGGTTAAGTGAGCTAGATTTTACAAGAGATCAAAGAAGAGGTTTAATGGTGGTGGTGTGGTATTACCGTGGAAGAGAAGGAAGAAGAGAGGTTGAAGAGAGTATGGAGCCGTGTGAATACAAGGAAGAAATGAGAGAATGAGATAGACTTACTTTTTGAAGATATTTGTAGTAATAAAGTAAAAAGTAGTTTAATTAGTTTTCTTTATTTACTTATCATATTAACTAAAGAGTGGTGAGTCACCAAACTTAGAAAACCGGCCCCCTATAATATAATGAGGGTATTTTAGTCTTTGTTTGTCAATTTAATTACTTAATACAACATATGTTACAAACTAGCTTATAAAAATCACTATTCATAAAAACAAGGCACATAGAAGTGAAATTTTTGATTTCCTATTGATATAGACTTCCAAATGTGATACTATATAGTACACATGTTAATTAAAGAGTAATGATGGACATTTAGCCATTCAAAACTCATTTACAAGACAATTTTTCAAAAATGTGCTTTAAGACTTCTTAAAGCACATTTTGTGTTTAAACTTGTTTTCAAGCTTGGTATTCTTTGGTAATTGATTTAATATGTTCATTAGTATATAAATGAGGTCTTGGTAAGTTCATTAGGTCTTAACCAAGCTTATCCCAAGCTTAGAGCACATTTTGGCTCTTATTGACTTTACAGCACATTTTGTGTTTTCTTTTGTTTAAATTTGTTTACTAATGTTTCTAAGACTCTTTTTAGTCTTTATATACCATATTTAGGTGTTTAAACAACATAAATAGGTTTGGGGTATTTCAACTTCACTTAAGCAGATTCTCCAACCTCTAAAGCCTACATCACTCAGTAGAAACTCCACCATCTCCTCTACTAGCAACCGGAAAAAAAATTTAGAGGACATGGGCCATGAGACAACGCACGCCAGCATAGAGAAATAAGGTAAGAAGAGAAAAAAAAACTGGCGTAAAAACTCCATACTCCTTCCTTTGTTTTGTCCAGAAAAGATACTGCTCTTAACATCATCCTTTTCCCTCCTTTCTCAAGTCTGAAAAGAATAACACCTTCTGAACTTCCCTTGTGCGTTTGTTAAAGGAATTTCCAGCTCCCCTGGTGAACCAAAAATGTTGCTGCTACCCACCATTGATGAGCTCCAAAAACAGAGGTAATAACCGAGACATGTAATGGCCTTTCCAAGCTTTTCTTCCTCTGATTTTTCCCATGAAACTAAACCAGCTCATTGTACTCTAGATGACCGGTGAACATAGGCTGTGTTTCTACAAGTTTTACAAGGTAAAACCTCTTCTCTAAACTTCAAAAAAGAAATCATGCTAAACTCCCTTGTATAGCTACCGAAAGAGGAGTATTAATTAACTGTTGTTTCCATGCACCTACAGTGACCAAACCATTCTGTTGCCACCTTTAAATTGCTACGGCAATAGAAGTCTTCCTAAGGAGAAGCAAATCAAATGCAAGGAGGTAAATGTCCCTTGTCAAGTTCCAAAGTTTTCCTCATGCACTAGGCAAGAATGTCATGCAAAAATCTAACTTAAACCATGCTCATATACAGTATCGTGAAGACTTGGAGCTGGGGGAGAAATTCTGGCGATTGAAACAAGGTAAAATAATGCATAGACCCCACCTTAGTACTTAAGCTACATGTTGTTGAAAAAAGGGAGTTATTACCGAGAGCAGGGAAGGATTTATTAGTGCCTCAAACAAAGTAAAACCATGCCTTAATATTTAAAATTCATGCTGTTGCAATGGGAGGTTAATACCGTGAAGTATATATGTATAATTGTGTCACCTGAACCGTAAACATGTATAGAATGGTGAGTGATATAAGATTAGTGAGACTAGATAAATATAGCTCACTGTAGCTAACTTATACCTTATACAATGGGTGAGAAATAAGTTAAATTAAACTAAGGAGAACAGAACCCAAGCCGTGAGAGTGTAGAGGAATTTTGGGAATCGTTTTAATGATATTTTGCAGCTAAATTTAAGCTATATTTAAGGCCTTTTTTTTAGCCATGGTATATTACTTATTTGAACCTTAAATTGTGATTATTGAATTTTGGAGTGAGGAAGAGAATTGTACAGATTTTTGGTGCTAAATGAACTTGTAATAGACGATAATCACCTAAGAACACCTTAGGAGAATTTTAGTGAGAATTATTAAATCATGGCATGATTTAAGTAAGTTATAAATCTTTTAAAAATTTAAAAGAGTAAGGGATTTATAAATGAGGTAAAAACCGCATTTTAAGGAAAGATAGGGTACAAATAAAATTAAAAAAAATGTGGGGAGTTTTGTTGGAAATTTTAGGAGACATAATTTATGAAGTTACACAAAAATTAAAAAGGGGTTGAGTACAAAAATAGGAAATTAAAATAGGTTTCTTCGTAAATAATGATAGTGTGGGTAAATAGGGGAATTTAATGGTCAACTTTGACTAAATGAGAAGTTTGACTAATTTAGGAAATTTAAATTTATTGAATTGGAGATTTAATAAACATTAAGTGAAAAAACGGAATTTTTGAAACTATATGGGGCTAGAGAGGGATTACCGAGAATATAAGCATAAAAATGAGATTCTAAAGTCCCTAGGGGTCTGGTTAGGATAATGGAAATATTCTGGGTGCTTTCAGTAAAATAATAAATTTATAACATATGATTTTAGTGTTAAAATATAACAATTGTAAAACTATTAGGGTGCTAGTGTAATTTTCGGAAAAGATAGGGTTATAATGAAAATAATAAGAATAGTGGGGCCTACTCGTGATTAGGTAAAGATTTGGGGTTGATTCTAGTGATTTAACGAATTAAAGATATAACGTATAGTTCAAATGGTAACATGTTACATTTACAAACTTGTGGGGTTAAGTTGTAAATTACCGAAAGTTAGAGTGTAAACTGGAACTAAATTAGGTTTGTGGGCTGTATGAAATTGGGAAGAAAATCTAGGTTGAAATTGAGATTTAAATAATCATTATGTATAATATAAAGTTAAGTGTTACGATTGTAAGTTTATAAAACAAGGAGGGATGAATTACGAATAAAAGAAAGTTATGGGGTGGTAAATGATTTCCAAAAAATACATAGGCATATATAAATGGGCTGAAGCGTAAATATATATAAGTGTTGTTTATATATATTAAGGTCGGAAAACCTTAGGTTATAATTAAATAGAAGTAGAAATGTGACGAGAATAACATTTGGTTGGTTTTGTAAATGAATAAAAAGAGACGTAAAGAAATATAAGTTTCGAAAGACGTACGAGTATGGTACGGAATGTGTGTTACCTATATACATACATACATATATATTATAGTTGAAAACATAGGTTATAATTAGAAAAGAGAGGAAGTGTGACCAGGATTATAATTGGGTTGGCGTTTGTAAATAATTGGGGAGGAATGGGAACAAGATGTAATTTTCGAAACTATATGGGCTGGTGGAGAATTTCAGAAACATAGGCTGAAAATAAGAATAACGTTTACAATGTTATAAGTGACAATATGTCAGGATATAAAGAGATAGGTCACAAGAAAATTATTATAGCATAAATATATCTCGTAAACGTTTACATGAAATAACGAATAGATTCATTACGAGAAATGTTACGATTCGTATAGCCGGACTTTTAAGGAAAATGGAACATATAATATGACCGACAAGTCATGGACGATGTTATATGGTTAGAAATAAAAATGCAACGCGATTAAAATAAATATATATAGTGGCAACTATACATTAAACGATATACGTAATCAGAAAATTTAACTCCATGCAAATACGTATACGAAAAATGTATACATACAAGTGAACGACCCGTTAATATGTAAGTTTTTAACAGATTTAATGCTTGATGGAAAAACATTGTCGAATTAACGAATAATGCGTACTCGCAAACTGTAACGTACAATAATATCTAAATCCCAAGAGTAACGGAAAATCAAGTCGAACGAATAACCGACTAAGAATTATTACGGGATAGAGGTTAGAACTTATCTTGATACGGCGAGGTAGGTTCGGGATGTAAATACTAATGATATACTACATTTCCAGTAGACCGGGTTGCGAGTGTCAAATTACAAAGGATTAGAGGGTGAGCGTGGTCCCGCACGCTAGCATTACATCGGTGTACGGTACGTTCTATATGGTCCGAGTGTTCCTGAGGGCTTCCTCGGGTTCTGGTTTGTGTGATTGCATGACAAGAGTGATATGCTTGATATATGTGGTGATTGTGGATTTAATGTTTATTATTTCGCGATCTTTATTGTGCGCGACGATTTGCAATTTGAAAATTGTATATGAAAACTCGGATCGGATTGTGGATGACAATATGGGAATGGAAAAAGGAAAATAACTGTGATCTTATTATATAAATCTGAGGATGAACGCAGCCTAGGCGACGTCTAGGCGAAGGTTAATGACCTCAAAGGTCTTTACATTTAGAATACACTCTACATAACCTAAGCATAGATCTTAGGTAAAGGTCACGGACCGGATTATATGGTGGAATTAAGTAAACAATTAAGATGAGGAAAAAGCCAGGGTAGTCACGGACTACATGGTTGCGCATGGGTGATCACCGAAGAGAGGGAACGACCGGATAGGGTTCTCTCGCTATGGAAACTCCAACGAGCCGGATACGATCGTTGGTCAGAGGGCAATGCTGTTGGTGCAATGGCTCCGGCCGTCAGGCCTCTGCGGACTCCTAACAAACTGCACTATTATAGTGCACCAGAGCGACTGCTCCAGAAGAAGAAGCTTATACGGGTTGTCCTAACATGACGCCCACCTTAATTGAACAAATTAAGTAAAAGTTACGAAATGATTTAAGGAAATATTTTTAGCCCTAAACAACGAAAAAAGAATGCCTCAAGGCCGCATAACAGGATTGTTCAAGAGAGTGTAACTCTCGCACCGTTAATTGATGTCGTTTATATACTTGCTTATTGCTTGTTGTGGATTGTTATGGTGATTGTATGAATTTATGTATGTATGAACTATATGTGTGATGATTATTGTTATACTGTTACTGTAAATGAAAATGGTACAGCATGAAATTGGAACAGCATGTTAACAATTGGGCTAAATAACTTGAGTAGTCTTAGGGTTCATGAAGGTTATATAGTTCGTGCTCAGCGTTGGCTGAGCCTATACGGCCCCCACTTTCAGGATTGGAGTGGATTAAGTTCGAACGCGAGCGCGGGAGGTTGGGATAGTCGACAGTCTGCCTACATGCGACATGGTTACTTACGTTTACTGTTTTACGCACATTGTGGTATTGGGATAGATAGATGGCTCACTGTTCTTTCGGAATTTATTCGGTTTGTAATTTTAGTTATTTTAAATCTCTGTCATCACAGCGGTAGTGCAGATTGGATAGATGGTAAATGCTTCATTACTCGCATGGGCGGGTAACGGCGGGTAACACCTGGTTTATTTTGTGTACGTCTTTTAATTACCATTGCGAATCGACTGATTATTATGTTAGGCGCGCTAGTTAAATTAGATTTTAGAGTAGGGGTGTTACAGAGACAGCTGGTACTTGGATAGTGGATGCTCCCGTCACATGACTGGAGACCCAAATCAATTCAATTCGCTTTCATCCTACCAAGGAGGTAAGGTTACTTTTGGAAACAACAACCAGGGTGAAATCGTGGGAGTTGGCTCTGTAGGTAACCCCTCAAAATTTAAGATTGATGGAGTCCATCTGGTCACTGGACTTCAACACAGTTTATTAAGTATTTCTCAAATTTGTGATAGATTCAATTTGGTACTTTTCTCCTCTTCGGATTGTAAGGTTTATGATGAGCGTACAGGTTCCTTAAAAGCTGTGGGACGCAGAGAAGGAAATCTTTACAAACTGTGCTTAAACTCCATCAATCCAGATCATCAAGTCTGTCTCAACGTGCATTCTAACAACACACTGCTATGGCACTCCAGACTTGGTCACGCAAATCACAGGTTGTTGAATAAACTAAAAAGCAAAGACTTGGTGATTGGTTTACCCGACACTCGCTTTGATACAGACTCCGTATGTGAAGCATGTATAAAAGGTAAACACACCTGGTCCTCTTTCAAAAGTACGTCGACTCTCTCTACTAGCTCTCCGTTAGAATTGCTCCACATGGATCTTGTTGGCCCCATGCGTACACAAAGCAGAAGTGGCAAGAGGTATATTCTGGTCATAGTCGATGACTATTCTAGGAGGACTTGTGTCATTTTTCCATCTACTAAGGATGAAACTTTTACAGAGTTTGTCAAACTCCATAAAATGCTTATTAACAAATTTTCATTTACATTGAAAACCCTGAGAATGGACCAGGGTACTGAATTTTACAACAAGTCGTTTGATGAGTTTTGCAGGGATAACGGAGTTGATCACCAAATCTCCGCTGCACGCACTCCGGAACAAAACAGAGTGATTGAACGCAAGAATAGAACCTTGGTTGAAATGGCACGCATAATGCTCATTGACAGTCAACTAACTCTATCATACTGGGCAGAAGCTGTTAACACCGCATGATATGTGTTAAATCGTGCGTTGATTCATCCATTCCTTCACAGGACACCCTACGAACTACTCCGTCAACGTAAACCAAGTCTCATTCATCTTCGACGTTTTGGATGTAAGTGCTTTATCCACAATAATGGTAAGGACAACTTGGGTAAGTTCTCTCCTAAAAGTGATGAAGGTATTTTTCTTGGCTACTCTTCTAAAAGCAAAGCTTATCGTGTTATTAATCTGAGAACTCAATGTTTAGAAGAGAGTCCCCACGTCAAGTTCGATGAGTCCCACAATGTTGGCTCATCTTCTGATCAACTTGACTTTGCTCCAGACAATTTCCTCACTGATCCACACTTCATCACTGTACCCATAGGAAGACTCCATGATTCCCAGTCCATCACACGTAATGCCTCTCCGGAAAACAAAAACAATGCATCAGACTCTACTGACTCTGACAATAACCCTGAAACACCCTTACCACAAAACTTGAACCTTGACTCCTCTGACAAAGACACACCCCCTCCTGCTTCACGTTGACAGTTCCAACAAAAATCAGCCCACCCTCCTGACAACATTATATCTGACCCAAGCTCAGGTGTTCAAACGCGCCTCAAAGCTATGCAAAACCTATGTGCCTTTGGTGCTTTTCTCTTCAACACTGAACCAAGAAATGTCAAAGAAGCGCTCCTTGATAGTGATTGGGTCACTGCAATGCAGGAGGAACTAAATTCTCTCCAAAGATATGCTGTCTAGGAGTTAGTTCCTTGACCCACACATCAACAAACCATTGGTACTCGTTGGGTCTTTCGTAACAAACTTGATGATGCGGGACAAGTTTTCAGGAATAAAGCTAGACTAGTTGTTCAGGGCTACAATCAAGAAGAAGGGATTGACTATGATGAAACCTTCGCTCCTGTAGCTCGTCTTGAAGCAATTCGCATGTTAATTGCGTTTGCTGCATTCAATGGTTTCACATTATATCAAATGGATGTCAAGACAGCCTTCATCCATGACTATATTGATAGAGAAGTCTACGTCGAGCAACCCCCCGGGTTCACAGACTACGTCCATCCCGACTACGTCTACAAACTGTGTAAAGCCCTTTACGACTGAAACAGGCTCCACACGCCTGGTATGAAAGACTGTCTACATATCTGTTGCAAAATGGTTTCTCTCGAGGTAACGTAGGTAAAACACTATTCATTCTTCACTCATCGCATGACTTACTTCTAGTACAGATTTATGTTGATGATATCATTTACGGCTCTACAAGTAACATCCTCTGTGACCATTTTGCTAACCTCATGAAGCAAGAGTTTTCCATGAATGAGTTAGGTGAGCTCAAGTTCTTCTTAGGATTACAAATTCAACAGGAGAAAGAAGGGATTAAGATCCATCAACAAAAGTACATCAAGGAACTCCTTGACAAGTACAACCTCAAAATTGGCAAGAGTATGTCCACACCAAGTTGTACATCTGCCAAAATTCATCCTGATGATGACGGAGTCGGTGTCAATGCCACAGAATATAGAGGAATGATGGGGTCCTTCTTGTACCTGACTGCCAGTCGCCTCGACATTCTTCACGTAGTCTGTCTCTGTGCTCGCTTTCAAGCAGCACCAAAGTAGTCTCACCTCAAAGCAGTCAAGCGTATCTTCCGATATCTTAAAGGTACAAGTACACTCTATCTATGGTATCCACGATCTCCTACTTTCACTTTATCTGGATATAGTGACTCTGATTGGGCTGGTTCCCTCCAAGATCAAAATAGTACTTCAGGTAATGCGCAGTTCTTGGGTCTTTGCCTTGTTTCATGGTCCTCTAAAAAACAGAACTCCGTAGCACTCTCTACAGCGGAGGCAGAGTATGTCTCTGCTGCAGCCTGTTGCTCCCAACTCCTTTGGATGAAACAACAACTTCAAGACTATCATGTCACCCAAGAACAAATCCCAATCTTTTGTGACAACAAAAGCACAATCAAAATATCCGAAAACCCAGTCCTACACTCAAGAACCAAACACATTGAAATTCGTTTTCACTTCTTGAAAGACTGTGTCGAGAAAAAGCTCATCCAACTTGACTTTGTGCCCACAGACGATCAACTTGCAGATATCTTTACTAAACCCTTGTCTACAGCACGATTTGAAGCACTGCGATCAGCAATCGGGTTGACTCCGTCTACCTAGACGGTCGCATCTCCTTGCCCCTACCGCAATCTTCAGCAGGTACTCCCTTATGTCTCATCAAGTCTGTCTTGGTTTGCACTTGAATCTGTGAATTGTGTTTTATTGCTTAAAACGTTTCTATAATTCTGGCGCTATACACCCACATCATCTATCCAAACCAACCCCGCCTAAATCCACGCCGTTCATCTCGCTATCCCCGAACGTTCCCTTATTTTTCTCCCTGACACAAGCAATCCCTGCAACTTCCGCAGACATTTCAGCCTTTATATCCATCATCCGTCTACTCCATCTCTCTCACTTCCATCCTCTTTACACCCAAGTATACTACAATCTCTAATGGCAGGCATTAATCTCAACGGTATCAATATCCCGGCCGATATTTTCCAAGATCTCATCCGCCTTCAGGCGTACCTTCAATCAATGGCCAACCCGAACCCATCTCCACTCACCACCACCACCACTCACTCTCCCACTAAAACCACTGCTACCTCATCCCCCACACACTCCGCCACACCACCACCAACCACCCGCGATACATCCCCCCATCAAACACCACCCTCTGCCGCAAAACCGACATTCTTGAAACGGATGTTGAAGAAGTCACACCGCTACAAACCCTGCCACCATCTCCACCACCACAAGACCAAAACCCTACTGCCGACACCCAAGCTACTGATCAACCGCAAGCCCCACCCAAAAAATATCCTACACCAACCCCACCCGCATCTCCCGAAAAATCCACAACACCTCCAAAATCTCCTAAACCCAAACCCTGAAAAAGAAAAGCTCAAACCTCCACTCGACCCACAGCCAAAAGAGTTCTCCGTTCTTCTGTTAAGGCCCAACCAGTCTCCTCTGGTTCCGGCAAATCTTCACCGGTACAAGAATTACCCACCGTCAGTCACGATACATCTACTGGCGCCACCTCCACCAGGGACCAGAAACCTCCCAAGCCGCACCGACGATGTGCGAAGATAGACCCCTTCACCCAGCGCTACATGCTCGGTGACCCTGCTTCAGAACGCAACATTGTCAGGGGTAAGTTCCTCGATTTCTCATGGGCTCTGTCTTCAAACCTAGGGGAGTTAGTGACAATGCTAGAGGTTCAAGGGTGGAAACACCTTTTCTGTGAGATAACGGAGTGGTATCCCCAAGAGTCTGTCGATTTCTATCAAAATCTCGTTATCCGCAATGGTGCAGCCCAATCTTTTGTCAATTCCACTCCCATTTTCTTTAATCTTGAAAAGTTGTCTCAAGTTCTTGGAGTCCCTCATACTGGTCTGTCTTTTTATGAAAAAGGAGTACTTCCAGAAATCCCCGGGGTCCCACAAAATAAAACTACCGCTTTTTCTCCTCAAAGAAAAAAGTTGGCTCCCCAATACCCCGAGGCGATCTCTTCATTCTCCATCAACTCCTGTACATACTTGTCATCAAAAAAATTGTCCCCCGAATAGAGGGAAATCTCATGGTCAACTGCTTGGACCTCACAATAATGTACTGCATAATCAACCGTCATTCATCAATCTGGCCCACATCATTCTCCATCACTTAGCCCAGTCTGTCGACACCCCGAAACACTCCCTGGGGTATGTGTTCTGGCTGCCTCGAATTCTCAAATTCTTTCAGGTACCCCTGGCGACATCCGCCGAGTCCATCGAAGAGGCAGACACCATCAACCTCCGCTATTGAATCGGCTGACGTCTATCGACAAATCCAAGCTGCTGCCCCCTCCATCCACTCCAACGACGGCGGGACTTCCACTTCTCAAGAGGCAGTCCCTCAAGATACTCTCCTACCCCTCCTGGAGAAGTGGAGCGACTCCTCGCACAGGCAGCAGAGCTGATTCAGGGCCAATCGGATGATGGACAGACTCGCTGGGATCGAGACGACTGTGACGGCCTTGCAAGAACAACTCCTTGATATCCAAGCCTCCCTGACCCCAACCCCTTAGCCATGACGTGTGTGTGTAGTGTTAGGACATAGGCTGTTTTTATGTTCTAAACACTTTTTGCTGGTTTGTGTGTGAATTTTTGGACTAACTCTTTTGTGACTATGGGCTTCCCTCTGATGAAAGCAAAAGGGGGAAGCGGTGAATCCCGTCTGGTGTACGGGTGACTCTGTTGTTGCTTTAAATTGCCTTCGGATTTTTGCTGCTGAACCGTGTGGTCTAGTACTATAACTGCTTTATATACTATGCCTTATCATGCCTGTTACACTGCCTATTCATTATTCGCTTGCCTGGAGTCCCTCTACGATTAAGGGGGAACCTAAATGGAGTCTTTGAACTCAATTACTACTGCTGCTATTAAGGGGGAACTTTGACAGGGTCGGTTCCCCTAGTTCTTTGTGTTTCTGTTTCAGGATTGACTCCGGGATTCACGGAGGTTTGCTATCATCAGCAACAAGGGGGAAACTGTTGGGACATCAGAGTGTTGCAGATAGCCAATCACCTCGACAGAGTCAATCATCCTTAGTCAGACACAAAGAGTGAGCCACTTCAATGGAGTCCACGCAACTAAGGAGACTTCACAGACTCTCCCGTGCTGTTGCGAATAATAAGGAGTCAACTCGGGAATGCCTCAACGCCACAACGGTCATAAAGTCCTCCCTTAACACCCGAAGTTCGCGGCCCAAGTAAGAAGACCACTCAAAGACGTTGGACGTTGCCCACTAAGTTAGTTCCGGTATTTTTGGAACTAACTCCCTCGACCTACCGGTTGTAATGCTAGTATAAATAGGTTGTGTAATAGCTAGTTTTAAGTGTGCTTTCATTGAGATATATTTCAGAGTTTAGAGAGAGAAAGAACTGCTTTGTAAGCAATAAAGAGAGAGGATACGTACCAAGTTAGTTAGTGCATCTAGATAGACTCTGCCTAGGAAGATCCTAGTTTCGCTACGCTTACCATTGATCTGATCAGAAAGTGTATTGGGTGAGTGAGTGAAAAACCGCTAAGTAGATCCCTTCTACTTAGTGGGCATTTGTAAGTTGTTTTATTTGACCAGGAAATGAAATAGCTTATTTGTGTATCTTGTTGAGTTCCACATAGTCCTTCTATCTTTCTAGCATCATTTCATTTCAATTACTTCAAAGTCTTCCGCACCCTTAGTTTAAACAATTCGATTGAGTGCCTCTACATCACAGAGTGTTTCTCACCCACAAAGACTGATTGAGTCAAACCAACTCTTAGACTCACACCTTTGGTTGGTTTGAGTTAGCCACCCGATCCTACAGATAGATTTTTTGGGATTCTGGTTTAGGGTTTAGGATCGTTAGACCCTAAATCCTTACTACAAACCCTATAAAAATAGTCTTCGACATTTTAAATCTCCTAGGGGGTTTTTAGCATGTATGGTGTAGGATATTCTTTTTAACTCGTTCTATACTTTAGGTTTATGGTTGAGCATTTATCTTTCCCGATGATTAAAAATATTTGCACAACCTCTATAATTGTTTTTCATCACTATTATAGAAAAGATAACACTAACTTTATATATTTTCTCTTAGCCGTTCTCATAGATCATGTGTATAAGAATATTTCTTAGTGTCTATCAGTTTATAGAGTGTGACTAATTGATAAACCTACAGGCTATATACGTTTGGAAATGAAAAACTAAGTTGTTGAAGCATTTTACATATTTGTTAACTTGGTTGTTACATCTCCACAATAATTTATAAACATTTCCACTGGTGATTAGAAACAAGTACACAACCTTCCATAATCGTTTCTATCACTATAATTAAAATGATGATACTAATTGTTATATATCTTTTCTTTTGGTCATTCTTATCTTGTAACGACCTTAAAACCGGCCTAGTTCTAAGGTGGATACACGCCATACACTTATTACCTAAGACACGCAAGGCTACTAATCCGATACTCAAATCTGAAATTTATTACTCAATAAATTATACAAACATTGCTTACAAGGCCTAGTTAAACGGTTTACAAAACGGAAAACTAACAATCGGAAAATAAGCTCCACGGCTACAAAATATAGTCGGACCACTTGGTCGACAAATACAAATATGAATAGGAGCTAAAATAGAAGAGAGTATAAGTTCTCCAACTGGTCGGCTAACCAATCCGTATGATAGTGAATATATATATAGGGGTGAGCAACCACAACTCAGTAAGCGATAAACTTCATCAGTATAAGCATGTTCAAAACACTTTTACAGAACATAGCTTATATAAATATAATTTTCACAAATCAGAATCAGATTCAAAATCAAAACGAAAAGCACTTCAAAATGCTTAGAGTCAAATACAGAGCTGGACGGACCAGAAGTCACAAAAGTAACTTAATAACCGGATAACGTTTACAGAAATTATAAAGCCTTTCAAATTCTAGAAATCACTTGTCAAAACTATCAGATGAATGAAACGCAAAATAAAAGTAGAGATTTCATATCAAAGTATATTTGCATAACAAATCATATTCCTTGCAAAACGGGAATTCATAAACCAAAGCTGTGAAAAGCATAGAAGACAGAACAAAACCAGGAGCCCCTCTTTCAGAATGAAACATAGCACAAAGCAAAGTCTCATGTCAAAAGCTGTTAAAGCTCAAAACTTAACAGAAGCGAAAGTCAAAATACACTTAGCAGAACTTATCGGAAATCACAAATCAAAGTGGGACACTAGCTCTAGGCACACACAAAAAGAGTCGGAGACCCTTGGATCGGAAGATCCCACATAACAGAAATGGTTCAAACCAAATTGGACCCGTCGGTCCTAGAACAGAACCGGGAAATACCCATGATATAGAAATAGAAGGATATCCTTCATAGCATGCTACGGAATAACTAGATCCAGCTATCCACGGCTCAGAAGGCAAAGAAACTAGGTCCCAAAACATAAGCTTTACTTTCATATCAGAAGGCGTTGTCATGAGGAGACAACACAAAAAAGAGGTATCTTTGCAAACCAAAGCCAAAGACTTCGCAAAACAGAGGTCTGATGCCAAAACTATCATAGCGCAGAAAACAAAGCAAACGTGGAAGCTGAAATCACACTTAGCGGAGTAGTTCAGAAATCACAAACAGAATGGGAACTTTAAGAATAGAACTGCGTGATTACACACGTAAAACTTAGCAAAACTAGTTATATACACTTAGGGGATCACAGCCTCGCAAACGGAATGTAAAACGGAAGTCAAACGAACATTTTAGCCAATATAAGAGATGTGTCTAGACATGTGTCCAGACCGGGAAGTCCAGACGCATTCTGAGACTTCAAAACACATATGTCCGATCTTGTGTCTGGGCTTGGAAGTCCGGTGCAAGTTAAGACTCAAAACACAGAAGCTGTCCGGACATGTGTCCGGGCTTATAAGTCCGGACACATGCCGAGTTTGAAAACCAGAAGATGTTCGAACTTATGTCCGGGTCTACAAGTCCGGAAAAAGTCTGAAACTCAACCCAAACATCGTCCTCACACCCCGTCCGGACAAAGCATAAACTTTCAAATATCAAAGGCATCCGAAAGTCTTTCCGGACGAACTCAATTGCCCGAAAACACCATTGATATCACTAGCATTATTTATATCAAAGTAAGTAGAGAAAGCGCACAAACATGGGGTTTTGACAAAACGAAAACGTAAATCAGATCAACTTCGGATTCACAATCAAATTCAGAGAATACATCAAACATTATCGGTATAGGAATCCCTAGAATTTCCCGATGGGCGAACACACCCATACCAAATCCATCTACCACCTACCTTGAATTTGGGGATCCAAAGAACCATTGAATCTGAAAGATGGTCCACACCACAAACTCTCCATTGGCAAACCAACTAATCAAATCAAACAGAAGAATTCAGGAATCGAAACCAGAAACTAGAACAATAAACTGAGACCAACCAGACCAAGAATAGACCACTACCCGAAGAGGAACATAGATCCAAACCCTTGCTCCATAAAAACGCATACCATACACGAACCCTCAGCCGGAGATCGGACAATCACCAGAAACAAATTGAGCAACTTGAGAGGAGAAGAACGAGAGAGAGAGACGGGGAAGGGAGTCAGGAAAAGAACAAGATTTAGAATTGAAAACTGATAATTTCCTTTCCTTTTCCTCCCTTACGAATAACATTCTGCCAAAATTACTCTCTTACCCTCCTCCTTTCTAGTTAATTAAATCAACCCGTCACATGACATAATCTCACTTAATACAAGGTCAGAAATTAAATGACAATCCCTTTTAAACCAAAAGAGAAAAGAAAAAAACCTGGGGTATAACATATCTAATCATTGTGTATAAGAATATTTTCTTACCAATTTTCAGTTTATAGAGCTTGGATAATTGATTGTTTTGCCAATTTTTCCTATTTTCAGGAAAGGGAAAGGGAATGGAATTACCCCAAAACCCTCTATATTGATTCCCCACCCCCCACTAGGAAATGAGATTCCCTTTTCCCAGTACACTTTGACTGGGGGCATATGATCATTGACCGGTGACTAATGACATTAATCGGTGACCTGATGAATGTTGACCGGTAATTAATGACCGTTGACCGGCAGCAGGCATCCGTTGACCATTGACCGGCAGCCGTTGACCGGATATTTATTTCATTCCCTCCCAGCTCAAACAAACGACCAGGAAAATCAAAGGGAATTCTTTTCTATTTCTCTCCATTCACTTTTCCGATTCCATTTCGTTTCCGGTCTGAAACAAAAGCCCCCTAATTATTTTATCCAAAGAAAGGATAGGAATCTCCCCATTGTTTGATTAAATTATACTTATCGCAAGCGGATCTTAGTCAAAGGGATGGGAAAGGGAAAGATAAAGAGGGAGACGACAAATATGATGAAAAGGAAAGCGACAAGCAAGTGGGAAATCATTAATAAATCAGTGGGAATAAAGTTTGACACGGATAAAGAAATCGCACTAAAGCCCATATTTATTTTTATTATAAATTTTTGAAAACGTTTCAGGAAATGTTTATCTTAATAGTGGAATAAACTAATGACAATGCCATGGCTGATGGTACTATGAGATGATTTGAATAAGCGAAGGTTTGACAAACAGGTAGCTCACCATTTTGTGAGCTCTGCTTCCATAGTTCTGAGACGTATGTTGTTTGTTAATGTATTTCAAAACCGCTCTGAATAGCAGGAGTATTAATGAAGAGATTGTTAAGCTGACGGATTTATTTGGGCCGGGTGTGGGATTTGCGATTAGAAATGTGGGACTACTAATTAAATGGTGGTGGCGATTTGAAGTTAATAAACAGTAGTTTATGAAATAAAATAATCCTTGTGGGTAAAGAGGAAAAAAATAGAGTAAATATAGAAAAAGGTAATAAAAACGTTCAAAATATCTTATAGATTGAAAAAAAATGTTAGTAGCCAAAACATCATTCCAAGGTGAACAAATTAGGGGAGAATGGTTTATGGTCAATAATCTGCTGATTGGACAAGGGGATACTACAGACAAATGTGAAGTTGAATGTTAGGAAAAAAATAGAATTGAGTTATGGTCCATGTGGGTGGAACGAAATTTATGGTAGACTTGTTTCAAGGATTAGACAAGTTTTTTTTTTAACCTAAAGAATCAGTTTGCATGTAGAGTTTCTGAGGCTTTAGTGTTGCAAGGGACACTCTGGTCAAGTGATGACGAATCCCGGTTCGATCGGCGCGTTCCGGAGTGTTAGTGACAGCTTAGTTATCTTCAGGGTCATTTTCGTAATTTTCATGGCTCCTAAGATCTCCCGTAAGCTTTCTCTCCCCTTCGAAAACAACTCAAATCGACCTGAAATGCTTTGAAATTTTAATACATGATAGAGGATGACATTTAAGCATAATGACGTTGGATTTTTGATTTTTTGAATTTCTAATAATTTTCTAGCAATTTCTTGTTGAATCTGACAAGAAATTGAATTGAAAAATATTCCAATATCCAAAAAATCAAAGATATTTTCCTTTACACGTAGCAAAAATTTCATAGTCAAATTCCTTTCGAAAAGCCTTTGAGCTAAGACATCAGTAAATCTCGATTTTTACCGGATTTTCTATCTTTAGTGAGGTCTACTCAAGAAACCTTAACTCTTGATCAAAGGACATGCTACAGAACCCTAAATCATCAAAGAAGCCAGCCGTCTCATTCTCTCCACATTTTGAACTCCCGAGTCACAATCAAACACCGAAATCTCACAAAAGTCGACACCGAAACACATTTTTCGACTCCCATCACATCCACAATCATCAAATCACCACCAAACCACTACCAAAACGTGAAGAACACCACCAATTCATAAGGGTCAGAAGCTCGGGGTCGAACTCAATCCAGAATCGGCTTCGACTGAGTAGTGAAATATTCCCAACGTGAAGAGTCTCACCAATCCCGAAGGTAAAACATGTTAGAACCTTGTTCTTTTGATTCCCCGCGACTTCATTAGTCTTCTGTCAAATTTTTGAGTGCAAACTAACCTTTTATAACTTCCGAGTTTCACTTTGTTTTAGCATCTGTCCAATTACTTGTTCGTTAAGTTTCACATTAAATTTGACTTCAAATTGAATTTTTTCAATAGCGTACTTAGAATCTTTCAGGCTACGTACGTACCCATAAATTTTGAGCTAAAATCATCGCTGGGAACAACCTTGACGCCGCCGTCCAAGGGCAGTCCGCACCCATGGACGCTATGTCCGGGGTCTTGAACGCCTGTCCGTAAGCACGGACGCTCTCGACGGTGGCGGGACTTTAAAATTTTCAAAAATTAGGGTTTATAAAACATGTCCGGGCGCACGAACGCCTTGTCTGTGGCCCCGGAATTTTCAAAATTGTGTTTTCTGTTTAATTCGACTTTTATTTTCACTTAGGCTAACTAGGGTTCAAGGGTTCGGACATTAGGTCCGTGACCACGGACGGGAACAAAATTTGACCTAATTCAGCCTTCGAAACCCTAGTTTAGGTAATCTTAATTTCCATTTTAATTTTCTATCAAAAAATGATAAAATAAAAGAAAATCACAAGTTCGCGCATTTAGGTTAAAATGACTCGTAATAAGCGGTAAATAACTAAGTAGAGGAAAAATGACTTCAAAGGGTAGTGAAAGTAATTTGAACCCTAAATTAGTCGTATACCAAGCCCCCGAACCCGAAATCTACCTGTTCTAATTTACCCTAGGTTAAAATTAGGTGGTGACTCATAATAGGTTCTAGTGAGCTAACTTAGAACTTAGTAATTAATGTTTATAACATAGTTATTAAGCTTAGGTTATAAGTGGACCTAGAACCCGACCAGATCCTAATCAACCATAATCAACATAGGATAGTGGTTAAAAAATCAAGGCCACAGAATGACGACTCTGCTGGGGACTAACTCTTAATATTAACTTGTTTAATTTTAAGAAAGAGGGCTTAACTCAAAATTGTTTGTTTACGGCTTTTATTACATTGTTTGTTTATTTTCGTGCGCAATTTAAATTTCTGTACTTTTGCATCATTTGAGAGCGAGGGTTCATGTAAGCCGATTTCTCCCCGGGACCCGCTTTAGACGTCCCCTGTCAGGGACTCACACCATTTAAGGTAATGTGAATAAGTGTGGGAAAAGAGGAGGATGTCGTCTAACCGCATCCCCGAAATACCTGGGCTTTATCCCCAAACATTTTCCTGGCAGTGCCCTTACCTAGCCCATTGTTTGGTCATTCAAAAACCAGACCGTAGACACACACCTTTAGGTGATGTGAAAAGAGTGGGGAAGCCCAAAGAGAATAGCGTGCAAGCCCTATTCCTTTGCGGTGACCTGAGCCCAAGTACCAAGCACCTCTCCGGATCGATCCATACCCGTTGGTCTAAATCATGAAGTGAGGACATTTTGAAATTGTGTGGAACCTTGTTTGCTCGTGTGATTGGCCCATTGCTTGCCATAGAATTGATAGGAATTCACCCTACAATCAGCCCAGCCCAATTCAGAATTTCAATTATTTGTGGCCCAGAGGTGAAATTGAGTGTTAGTAAAGAAGTCCGTTGGCTCAGGTTGTATTGATTCTTTGTGTGTGTCATTTTTTTTAAACAGACCATGACCCACTACTTCAAATTCACCAAGTCCTGTGATAGAACTATGAAAGATGTGTTCAATTGGTCAAGGAAGGTCAACAAGCTATCTATTCTCCACCCTCTTGCATGTTTATCCTAGTCGCGACTGCATGAAAGTTTCCTTAGGGCAACTATTAGTCATTGGGATTCGGTAGAGCACCTTTTCAAGTTTGGAGATAACGAACTAACCTTGCTGCCCAAAGAATTCGACACACTTCTAGGAGCCAACACTTTAGCTAGCCTGGTAGTACCAAGCTTGACGCCTTCACCAATCGAGATCCATGCTCATCTACTTGAATTAAGTTCGACTCAGTTGCTAGAAATGGTAGGACCTAAGGGATTACCAGTTGAGACCCTTTTAGACTTCATCTCCGTGGAGTACAAGAGGAATTTTCTCAACCTCGCGCTGCTAGCAACCTGTTTGTTCAAAACTCAGCATTTGGCCATACACTGGAATGTCTTCCCTCTACTTCAGCAGGTTCAAGCCGGTCTCGCCTTAGGACCATTGATAGTTGCACAGATTATCCAAAGCATGGATTCATGGCCTGAATCTAGAGATATCCCTTATTTCTTTAAAGGAAGCATCCATCTCCTGCAGGTTTGGCATCTCGAGCGGCTCAAGCTCATTCCTGAGTACAATCAGATGTTTACCATTCAGCATGTCCCTAGAAGAAGAGCTCCTGAGGAACCAACCAATGGTTGATCGGTTTTCCTCAACTCCATTCAGCAAGGTCACCGGATTTGGTGGACAGTCTTGGCTTGGAAGATCGAAGGAGTTCGGATGTGTGGAGATTACTATGAAGGAATCTCATTACCTGGCTTTGAGAATTTTCATGTCATTCACCCATGGCGTTCCAGCCGTCAGATTGGAAGAGCTCAAGATCGGCCCAAGGGCTCACTATATGAGGCGCGGAAAAAGGCGTACGACCATGATGTTCTTTATACAATTATGATGGATCATCTGGAAGGGGAAGTCCAAGCGGTAAAACGCCTAGTACCTGAAGATTTGGAGCCCTCAGCCGGTTATCGGAAATGGCTGCAGGGTCGAAAAGAGGAGGTAGATGCATTCAAGCGAAAGCAGCAGGAGATCTGTCAAAAGGAAGCTTGCATTTTAAACATTTCTTAATCAATTCCTGTTATCTTTTGTTTTTCTTAGAGTTTTGTTAGATTTTATTCCCTTCAATTTCAAGATGAATAAAAGAAGTATATCATTTTAAGTTTTATGTTGTTGATATTTCGATAAAAAAGAGGGTGTCTGTGGCCCCGGACGCGCAGTCCGTGACCCCGAACGTTGACTCGAACGCGTCCGTTTGACCACCAAAAGGCGCCGTTTTGTTTAGTAGTATTCCCCACCTGATTCAAATCAGAATTTCTCCCCAAATTCACCATTTTTGCTCCAGGACACACCATTTTCAAATCCTTAACTTCTCTCACCTATATCTCACTTGTTTCTGGACCAAATCACTTCATTCCACCGCCATTTTACTCACAAAACGTTCCTCTTTCAATTATGAGCATTTCCATACCAAGAACTCCCTATTTCGTGCACTTACAAGGGAGAAAGTCAAGTCCGGGGCGGGCTGTTTGGAGCAGATCTGCGCAATTTCCGACCTCCAATCCAAAATATTCTTCCACCATTGTATTTTGGTAAATTTTCTCTACATTTTAACTACTCATTTCTCCACTTTGGTAAAGAAACGAAGACAAACGAAATTTAAAGCTAGGAAGAAGACGACAATGGTGTTTTCCGGATCAAATTTTGGAAGTCTGATTTTTTATGTTCTAAGTGGTCAATTTGTTTTAGATGGACATTAGAAAGCAAGAAAAGTTGATTTGGAAAGTTAGAACTGATGATAGTTGCCAAAAATTGCTCATTTCGGTTTAGTGCATGTTTGGTGCAAAATGAGTTTTCTTGTGTTTCTAACTCGTGGAATGGTGAAAGTTTGTGTGAATGATAGATTCTATGACTCATTCTACAATTTGGAGTGCAATGGAAAGCAAGGGATTGTTGAAAAAGTAGACGAGACTCTGTCACAAATTTCATCTTTTTTTTTTGTTTCTATGAGCATTATGAAGGACCGTAGGAGTTCTCATAGGCTAGCTGAGGCTGGGGGCATCAGACTCTCAGCCACGACACAGGCACCACAGGGAGGAACCCCGGTTTATGACTATACCCACTTTAAAGGAGCTCGACAGGAGTGATGGTTCCATGAGAACTAGGACATTTCTATTTAGTAGAAGCGTCTTTTTAGTGATGAGATGATCACCACCTTCGGCCTTGATCACTTGTTCCAGCACCTTCATTGGGGTGGTTTGCTTACTTGCCCGAGGAGTTACGTTAGAGAGTAAGCCATAGAGTTCTATGCTAACTTGGACCAGGACGAGACTGGGGTTGTGGTATCTTATGTGCGTGGCCGGCTGATCACCGTGGGCTTAGAGGATTTCGTGCACTTTTATGCCTACATCCTAGTGACCCTGAGCACAGAGGACTAGAGACGGTAGCAACATCAGAGAGTGAGGCGCGCCAGTTCTATCTGCAGTATTCTACCTTGTCAGAGCGAGTTCGTTCTTCTACGAGGGATCAGCCGAGGAAGCAGGTGATCCCTCCCCTCTGCCTTACCCACTTCCCTGGATAGGGTACTCTTGGAGGTTTTGTCTCGTAACGTGCTACCGAAAACATGTAACAATGTGCCTGCTTGTTATTGTTTTCTCATGAGATACATTCAGCATCCACCTGATTCAGAGGATGGCATGATGCCGATGTCGGTTTTGTTGAGAGACCACCTGATGACAGCAGCTCGGGCCGGTCGCCATGCCTTGGTTTACCAAAGTTTTATTCGGTGGTTATGCGAGTGCGCGAGGGATCCGATGGATGACGAGGATTGGGAGCCCCCGTATCCCCCAGACACTATGAAGATGCTGAGATCTCTTGGCTACTCAGCCGACCAGGGATGGGCCTTCCCGCAGCAGGCCAGAGTCTTCTCTCAGAGACCAGTTCGACCTAGATAGAGGCAGCCGACACCAGAGCCCGAGGGCGACCCGCATCACGAATCTTCACCAGGGGGTATACCTACCAGGGTGAGGGGTCGAGCTACATGGGCACTGAGTACCCCGCTCCGCTCTCTTCCTACTATGCCTTACCCGCTCCACCACCGTAGCCGGCCACGCTCGAGAGTCTGCAGAGAGACATCCGGTCTCTCCACATTACTCAGGGTCGCATGGAGTGTAGGCAGATACGTATGAAGAGCCGTATGGACGATTTCATGACTCATATGTATTCAGCCTTCCCACGACCACCTCCTCCAGTGCAGTAGTCTTAGGATTTCGTGTTTTCTTTATGTACTTACTAGTTATACTTCCATCCTTTTTCATTTGTATTATCAGATGCGAGTTTTCTTTTGATGTTATTATGCTTTGACATTTACTGCATGTTCAATTTAGCATTATTCGAGAAATTTCTTGCATGTAGAAAATAATTGTCTGTTATCATGAGTTAAATGTGCATCTTTGTCATCAAAACCAAGATCAATTCAAAAATGGGTCATCTCACTACTTCATGTGTCTTACTGCAATTTCACCAAAAAGAAAGAGCAAAAAAACGGGTGCTACCAAATCACCCATCACCTCCTCACACAATCACCCCTCCATAGAAAATTCCACCATCACAAACGAAAGGGCATTTAATATGTTAGTTAAATAAACCCTAAAACAATACTGGGGACAATCTGAGTTTAGGACCGTTAATATTTATTTCTTTCATCTAAATGCGTGAACAAGTCTCTGAGTGAAAAATTACGCGAGAGTGTCTTGAGCGGTAAAACCAAGAGAGAACGAGCGTGTCATTTTTACACGACTCCAGCGACGCTACATTCAAAAGTGAGACAAACGGCATAACTCCGATCGAAGGAGAACATTTGTAAATCTACTCTCAGACCTGTGAAAAGTAATAAAGAACGGATACACAACTATTACGGATGACGAAGCACCTAGGTTCAGCACCACATAGCCAAAAGCTTGTGAACCCTGATATTATACCCTAGGCAACCCCACTGAGCTTTTCATATATTTCCCCTTTTCAATACATATGAAGCTCCACAAAACGAGCCAACCAATGATGAATATCCGACCCGGTGACCAAAGGAAGCATGGAGCCCGACTTCTAGATAGAAACTTCGTATGTCCAAAGAAGCAAGACAGCCATCGGCATGACAAAATGATCCGCAAATGGTCCCAAAGTGACACAGGATCCAAAGGGCTCACATCAAAAACAGCTCTCAGAATTCAAAACGGGAACCACAAGAACCCCGAAAGGAAAAAGGACACAAGACAAATCTGAAAGGCCTGAAAGAAGTCCAAACACAAAACAAAAAGAAGAGAGAATGATGTGAAGGACAACTCCAAAGTCCAAAGTTCCAAGCTCACCCGCAGAATCATCACGAAGTGACCAAACAACTTCAAGACGAGAAGAGGCGAATCTGAAGGAAGGAGTAAGTTGCAGCTTTGGTCACCCTTCTAGCTCTACATATTACAAACATTCCTCTATGGACCCATTGTCATTCATCACGCCTCATGGCCATGTTATAAGCTTTAAAGAATTCCAACTTAGTAGTTATGTATCCAATCAAGTGAAAGTAAGAGATCAAAGGCGTAAGTCAAACAAATATCGAATTCAATGATCAAGACGTTATGACCAGAAGGAAAAGACGAGTGCAAATATTAGACACATCGAGTGTGGAATAGGAAGCACCACATCAAACGAATCCTGGCCCAGTGAGAGCAAGACTTGTTTCATGCGGTTAATCAAAGAAAATACTGGAAGCAATCGATCGTCCCGATCGATTGCCACAAACTCTAAAGCTCAGATTGCCTTAAGGAAAAATACTGGGGGCAATTGTTGGTTCCAACAATTGCAATTGCAACACCGAATGAAGCCCAAGAGCTTAAAGCCCGAAAGCTTAAAGCCTAAGAGCATAAAGCCAAAAAGCTCAAAGTCTCCCACAAACTTCAAGCACCTCCACATCAAACATCCTCAGGCTCGTCCTAAGCCTTACCTCCACATCAAACATCCTTAGGCTCGTCCTAAGCCCTATCTTCACGTCAAACATCCCCAGGCCCGTCATAAGCCCGACCTCCACACTAAACATCCCCTGGCCTGTCATAAGCCCTAACCCCCCTCCACATTCACTTAAGCTCGTCATAAGACCTAGAATCATCCTCAGGCTCGTCATAAGACCAAAAATCATCCTTAAGCTCCTCATAAGACCTAGAATCATCCTTAGGCTCGTCATAAGACCTAGAATCATCTTTAGGCTCGTCATAAGACCTAGAATCATAGTTAGGCTCGTCATAAGACCTAGAATCATCCTTAGGCCCGTCATAAGACCTAGAATCATCTTTAGGCTCGTCATAAGACCTAAAATCATCCTTAGGCTCATCATAAGACCTAGAATCATCATTAGGCTCGTAATAAAACCTAGCATCATTTCCTTAGGCACGTAATAAGACCTAGAATCATCTTTAGGCTCATAGTAAGACCTAGCATCATTCTTTTAGACTCATCATAAGACTTACTTGCTTTCCTCAAACATACTACATCATAAAGCATTCATCTCATTCACATAGGCGTGTTAGAAGCTCTACCTGCATTATCCAGGCTCGTCATAAGCCCTGGCGATGAAGAAGTTGGCGAGGTGAAGGCAATAAATCCTCCTGTGTTATGTCAACTTATTTTGGGATCAACGAATGGTGGGCAAAGGCAATAAGTCCCTAGGGTTTTTACCAGGAGTTATCCTTGCACACTGGTTTAAGGGGCAATGGAAATAAGTCTACAATGGGTCCAGCCAGGAGCAACGACACGGGTTTCGGTCCCTAGAAGCATCCGAGCATCATCAGCATATCATTGACATGACATCTACATTTTCACTACAGGTTCTCGACACCTTAGAATGCTCAGCGTACTTTATTTCACTACCAGGTAGTCAGCGCCTTAGAATAGCTCGTCACCATTTTTGTTTCATCGTTTAGGTAATCAGCGCTTTAGAACAGCTCAACAACGTATTATCATTTCAGGTTGTTGGCGCCTACGAATAGCTCAACAACATCTCTTTCTGTAATACCCCTCTCGGTAATCTCGTATAAACACACTCATAGCAATAATATAAAACACGTCGTAATGGAAATTAGATTGTAATCGTTCTCTCTCAGGTGTCACATGCCATTACTCACCCACATGAGTAATGAAGCAAATACTAAACATGATAAATAAAACTATAGCCGCTGGGATGAGCGAATATCCTAGTATCATCATAGTTCGGTTCTAAATCCGATTAAAGGAGACAAGTGCGCAACTACAAATCCCAATATTTACAATACCGTTTTCATAGTGTATAACAAGTCTAGGAGTGCGATAACAAAATACAAAAGTCCTCTACCCGAGGTCCCGCAATCCAACTTCAACGCGATCAATGCCCTGTAATGGGTTGCCGTATAGGCTCAGCAAAACACTGAATATGCTAAAGCGTGATCTTAGACCCTTTAGGTCACTTAAGCCAATTAACCGTCTTGACATGATATTAATTGCATGCTTTTCCGGTTTACAGTTTATAATAAATACTGTAAATTACATAAATAACATCAAGTTGGTCAAACAACACATTCACTACAGTTCACAAACAATCATTTGCATAAACAAAAGATATCGAATAAGTATGGTAAAACGCGTAGTCGCTTTTAGCGAATGGTATTTGTATTTGTATTCGTGTTCGGCCTTTAAGGCCCATAATTAATCATCAGATGGGTATCAAGTTAGGACAACCCGTAATTCACTTTTAATGGACAGTCGTCTCACATACACACAAAGGTGCTCATATTGCCAAGGATCAGAAGATCCCGGGACTTCCACTTTGCCTAATAAAGGCGTCCACAAATGGTCGGAGCCAGGTACCAATAGTAGTACACTCTGACCAATGATCTATGTATGTTCATTGGAATTTAACAAGAGTAGACCCGATCCGGGTGTTAAACTCTAGTGATCACTATGCGCAACCAGTAGTCGAAGACTAAACTGGATTTCCATCTCATACACCAACTCTCCATCATATGATTAATTATGTAATCAATTACCTAAAGTATAATCTTAGGTTGGAGAATTCATTTTAATACAGCCGCCTTCGAGGTCTTACGCAAATACCTCGAAGTAATCTAGGTCATATTCATGTTCAAGATCCATGCTCTAGAGATCGGTATAGCAGAGTCTCGTTCCTAAGTATTTTACTTAGGTAAGTTTTAACTGTAATACTCGTCGTACTTTGATGAGTATCGACTTAACCCATTGTTCTTCGTATATATATATATATAAGTCGAGTTCCGGTGGACGTTCGCGCACAATTAAACATTGCGAGAAAGACGAACAAGTAAAACATATTAATTCATACATACATGTAAACACACATATCACTCTTAGGCAATAAAACATATAATGTCTAAACCCAAGGAAGCCCTCAGGATGTTCAGACCACACCAGTAGCATACCTTACACCGTAATAAATGCTAGCGTATTTATGTCTACGCTCGTCCGGTGCTCCGTGTCGTTCTACGATCTGGAATATACAGAACGTTATGCGTTAATTCCTAATATCAACTTAATTCGGTATGTCCGAAAAACATCATGCCCCGACAGTTAATCCCCCCGTAAATTATTCTAGATAAGTTTGTTGGGTTTTCCGACTGTCCGGGATTCATTTAATTCCTCGTTATTAAGTTATAATAAATTGTTAGTATTATCTTACCACTTAGGATTAAACCTTTATAATCCTCACAATTCATTTTTAGCATACGAATCTTGATTTTATATATACATACTAACTTGTGTATTAATTGTACAAGTATGCATATATGGATTTATATATATATATAAGTATATATATATAGTAACATAGTTTCATGATTATATGTCACTCTTGACCTTATAATTGTCATTATCTTATAAACTCTCATTTAACATATGAGTTGGTCAACTTGACCATTTTGGTCAATTGAGTTGACTTGGTCAATTGTGTTGACTTGGTTAGTTTATCCAAGTGCATAAATTCCTACAATTCATATTTCAATACTTGTATTAAATAAATCATTCCCATTGAATACATTATACCTTAACACTAGAACTATATATCTAATGTGTTACAATTTATCATCCCATCACATTATAAATATTATATGGTTCCCAACCATATCATATAATCTCATTATTTCACACATTCTGTTATATATACATATATATATGAATTATAAGAATCATTTATTGAATTATATATATTATCATTTCATGTAAGGTGGTTAATCTTATTTAGGTGTGTTATCTTACACATACTCATTAAGATTATAATATAATGTTATGTAACATTATATTATACACTACTAAAATCCCAAAGTTTATTAAATACACCACCTTATTTTATAATTCTATTTATTCACCGTTTGTCACATTATTTTATGTGAATACTCTTACTTACACTAGTTTCATTATAATGACATATATATACCATATAATTTGTTGTAACACTTATAACATTATAGACTATAGTCTAAAATTCATTTCTAATCATTCTTATTCTCGCATCAGCCACACTTTTCATTAAATTACAATTTCACCACATCACTTATAATATGTTACCATTATATTCATATATCATATATTATGTCATTCATACTCTTGTAACATTTATAACCTAGGTTATATATATATTTTTTTTTGTCGAACAGACCCATGGTCTGTCCAGTTTTATTCCTCAGCCCACTAAACTTTCTTAAATTACTAAATGACCCCATTTATATTCTATACTTTACAATACCATTATAAACTATATATTATACACCTTACTTCATTTAATTCGAAATAAATATCTAAAAATCACCGAAAATTCCCAAATAGACCCTAAGCTGTTATAATCACTATTTCAACAATGGCAACTCTCTCTTCTTCTCCATGCTCTACCTCCATGTGAGCTCCAAATGTAAAAATAATTACATATTTGCAATCCCCTCATCATCCTCTACATTTCTCTCTTTTCAAAATCCAAAAATGAAGAAGTTCATCTCCATGGGTTTTCCCCATTCAAGAGGAAATATCACCAATGGGTAGCTTGGAGTCTCCTCTCTCCATTAAGGTAAAAATCTCCATGAAAGAACTCATATTTCTCCATCCTTGCTTGTAACCGATTTCTACCCCCTTGTAACACTCCATTTTCTCTCTCTCTTTTGAGCATAATATCAACCTTGCAATGGTGGTGGAATCACCTTCTTGAACCAAGGGCTAAAACCCCTCCTAAAACACTCCAAAGGTAAACCCTAGAATTTGTATTTTAAACACTTCAATGAATTAGTGTTAGTTCAAGGGTTAGCATTTTAATTGCATTTACTTTGTGTACATTGGGTGATGGGAATGGAGTTTGGCAACTCCATTCCCCATGTAGCCGATTTGTGAAAGAAAAAGAGGAAGAGGAGAAGTGGAAAAGGAATGAAGGAATTATAAGCTCAAGGTAAGAGCTCTTTCCTAAGGTTAAGTTTTAATGCATTAGAGTAATGGGAATGGGTAAACCAATTTAAAGAACACAAACATTGTATTAGTATTGTAATTGTGGAAGTTTGAGTATTTGTGAATTAGTATTTGGATTGTAGGCATTAGAGCCAATGAATTGTGTATGTGTATTGGTATTGTGGATTGAGGAAGTATTGAGGAGTTTATATTGTATTGATTGCTGGTAGGACCCTTGTATGGGTGTGGCTAGATTAGGAATGAATTTGGTGAGAATGTGTATGTGTGGCTAAGTAAGAAAAGTATATGAACTATGGCAAAATTTGGGTAGGAATAGGTACATTTATGGATGACTTGGTGAATGGGAGAACCAAGGTATGTATTGGGTTGAGTAAAGAGGTTTAGTAACCATGGAATGGTAGTGTAGTATGAGGATATAAGGATGCAAAATCTGTAGCAAAGAGTGCTAGGATGCATTGGAGAAACTAGGAGGAATTAAGTGTATTTGGAGAACTTAAGGTGAGTGTTTAATACCTTGGAAGAAAATTGAAAAGGATTTAGGTAATGAGAAGAACTAGGATGTAAAGCAATGCATTTTGAATGCTAGGAGTAACATTGGTTGAGGAAGTGTTGAATGGTAAAGGTTAGAACAAAAATCTGTAGCATTAGGGAAATGAAAAAGTGTTGTAAGTGTTTAAAGGAAATGAGGAAGTTGTGTAAGGGGATTTAAGAATGAGTAATGAAGTTGGAGGATAAACTAAGGCAATTTTGAGGGCCTGAGCAGTGTTAAATCAGGTGGGATTACATGTAGGAAGGTTGGGGAAACAATGGGCAAAGTTTAGGACTGAAACAGATTTCAAATCTGAAATACTGGGCCGGACCGACCTTAGGACCGAACTTGCAAGGTCGGTCGAGCCCAGATTTACAAAGACGGAAACCTTCTGTAATGGACCGACCTTGAGGACCGGACTTGCAAGGTCGGTCGGCCAGAAAAAATTTCCTGTAACAAAACCACCTGGAATGGACCGACCTTGAGACCGGACATGCAAGGTCGGTCGAGTCCAGAATGTCGAAGCAAGAACTTACTGGGATGGACCGACCTTGGGACCGGACTTGCAAGGTCGGTCGGCCCTGAAATTTTCCCAGCGATGAACCTTACTGACTTCGACCGACCTTGGGTCCGACCCTGGGTAAGGTTGGTCGAGTCAAAACAAAAAAATAAAATAAAAAAATATATGATTATAGCAATCATAGGTATATGTATATATACCTATACCTATACACATATGTATATGTATATATAGTAGTACATCATTAATAGGATGGAAATGGTAAGAAAGTATGCACAAGAGTAAGAAAACAAGTTTGAGAAAATTGTGAACCTAGGAATATTAAGTTGAACCGAATTAACGGGATAACGGGGTAAGTATGGGAATAGTAACTACATATGTACTGTAATGCTTAGTATTAATGGAACCATTTGGCATGTAGCCGGAGGTTCGAGAATAAGACTCGAGGAACGAGAGTGAACCAAAGGAACAAGGGAACACCCGATAGAGTAAATCAACGGTAAAAGGTATGATTTCTTCATGCCCTGTATCCTAATATGGTTACCCCGATTTGTGTGCTTATTTGATCACCTAATAAGATAAATGCATGAATCGGACTATATTGCACTTACTTGTGCTTGTTTACATTGTTCTGATATTTGTCTTGAACAATAGTTTGTATAATTCATGAAATATATGAATGATGATGAAGTGTATTGTATTTCGTAGTGTACTTGTATATTGTATTGTATTATGTATGGATGTGTATATGAACAATGTATTGTGTATGTGGCTTGAATGAATTACTTCTACTAATTCCTAACTACCTAACTCCTAACATAAGTAATGGATAAATTGGAATGAGTAGAAGTCCGATATAGTTTCGGCCATGCGTGAGGATGAGGAGACACAAGAGGTTGGATCCGATTCCTGGTTCTTAAACTGGTCCACGGCCCAAACCCCTTAAATGGGTAGCATCCTGGATTGGTGAACCAAGTAAATCCCGGTGGTGGGACAGAGTAGTCCCCGGGCCGGAGGTCCCGACGACTTGACTTGAGTAAGTAAGTAAGTAAAGTATGAATATGTATGCGTAAGTATTGTGTAACGAGTAAAAGAGTAATCTCCACCCGATTAACCCGGGTGGACAAATGAAGCTAACAAGTATGGAGTATTGTGTATGTATAGTGTAAGTACTGTGTATGTATCGTGTATGTGTATCCCGGAAGAAGGTAAGTAAGGATTTGGGTTGACTTGTATTGTCTTCCTTGCATGTATTGTACTGTGTGTATGTATGTATGCCTTGTAAAGTATTATAGTGTTATATACGAAAGCATGTATGCATGTACGTATGAATAAAATGAATCGCATGTATTCGACCAAGTGGTCGGCGTACCCTCACTAGTACGCGGGGTATGCGGTTATCATATGCAGCGAAAGCTGACCCCCTAGGGGGAATGTTTTTAGTGTGCAGGTACCCGAAGCAGACATGGTCGCAATAAGAGACCGGTGACAGTGTAGATTGTAGAGAATAGTATTGAACTTGTAGCCTTGAAGTAGTAGTGTACCTAGAGGTACAACTTGTGCATTGTAAGTGTGTAGGTGCGAGGAATGGGTATAGACTCTTAATGAGTATGAATGAAATTGAAAGAAGCTTTGTATTTGTATAAGGAACTTAGTAAACTCGGTTATGTACATTGTATTGTGTGGTATTGTACAGGAGCAAAGTGTTGAATGGAATATTGTAGAATTTAATTGGTAAATGGAGTATGTATTGTAGATGTGTAGTACTCGGGATTCCGGTCCATCAGACCGATGCTGTATGTAGTAGTAGCTTTGTTAGTCACGTAGGAGACTAACGGCATTGTATCACTCACCGTATGTAAGTATGTATCTGCTGCGTGAATCTGGAAGCACGAGGAGATTGGATGGTAATGACAGTATTAACGGTAGGGGTGTTACATGGATTTTGAATGAACTTGCTTTAAGGTGAATAATGGTGAAAATGGGGAGGTTTTGAGCTGAAGATTAAGGCTGGAATAGAAGGTGATGAAAGAGAAAGATGAATTTAGCTTTTAAGGTAAGAAAGTCATATTTTGTGAATAGTAAAGGGTGACTCATTAGGTAGATATTTATGTGTTAACTATGGCTGTTAGACAGCTCATATTTCTGCCAATGGATAGTCAAGGTTATGGTCTTTATGTTGACCATTGACTATGTTAAGTAATTAAGTCATAATTTGGCAATATTTGGGTACTATTCACATTTTAGTGCCAAACTTTGGTTTTTTTGTAAATACCTTGAATTAGGGCTACTAATTTGATACCATGTAGTATACATGTTAATTAAGGTGTATACAAGGCTATTTAGCCATTCAAAATCAATTTTTGGACACTTTCATAAAAATGTGTCTTAAGGAGTTTTAGAGCTCCTTTATGTGTTTTAACTCTTTCTAGAGTTTGGTTTGCTTTGGTAATGGTTTTATAATGTTAATACATATTTATAAGGTTTAGGAATCCACTTTGGACCCTGGTCAAGGTTACATAATCCTTAAGGCTTCTTTAGAGCACAGTTTGTCTTAAGTGATTTCTAAGCATGTTTTTGCTAGTTTTTGATCTTCGATTGTTTCCAAAAAATTATAGAGGCATGTTTAAGCCTTAATATATATAATTTGATGTTTAGATCATGTTTTATTAGTTAGGGGTATTTCACTTTCTCCTTAGGTAGTCAGCGCCTTAGAATAGCTTAACACAACCCGCCGACTTTCAATGGCATGCAGGGTCTTTTAGGATCCAAAATTTTGGGGTATCACTCAAGCATCAACTAGACTCCTCATATCCATTACAAAGTCTAGTTGACGGGGGACAATCTGTTATACCCAAAATTTTGACCCCCATAGTGTAGTGTTTCTAAAGCTTTAGCGTTGCAAGGGACACTTTGGTCAAGTGATAAGGAATCCCGGTTTGATCGGCACATTTCGGAGTTTTAGTGACAACTTAGTCATCTTCAGGGGCATTTTCGTAATTTTCATGGCTACTAAGATCTCCTGTGAGCTTTTTCTACCCTCCGAAAACAACTCAAATCGACCCGGAATGCTTTGAAAGTTTAATTTTTTGAATTTCCAATAATTTTCTAGCAATTTCCGATTGAATATGACAAGAAATTGAATTTAAAAATATTCCACAATCCAAAAAATCCAATTTCACCTTAGAAAAATCATAGATATATTCCTTTACACGTGGTCAAAATTTCATAGTCAAATTCCTTTCGAAAAGCCTTTGAGCTAAAGGCATCAATAAATCTCAGTTTTTACCGGATTTTTCTATCTTTAGTGAGGTCCACTTAAGGAACCTTAAATCTTGATCAAAGGACAGGCTACAAAACCCTAGATTATCAAAGAAGCCAGCCGTCTCATTCTCTCCACGTTTTGAACTCCCGAGTCACAATCAAACACCGAAATCTCACCAAAGTCGACACGTAAACACATTTTTTACTCCCATCACACCCACAATCATCAAATCACCACCAACCCACCACCAAAATGTGAAGAACACCACCAATTAACAAGGGTTAGAAGCTCGCATCAAACTCAATCCGGAATCGGCTTCAACGGAGCACCGAAAGATTCCCGACGTGAAGAGTCTCACCAATCTTGAACGTAAAACAGGTTAGAACCTCATTCTTTTGATTCCCCAGGACTTCATTAGTCTTCTGCCAAATTTTGAGTGCAAACTAACCTTTTATAACTTCCGAATTTCTCTTTTTTTAGCTTCTGTCCAGTTACTTGTTTGTTAAGTTTCGCATTAAATTCGACTTCAAACTGAATTCTTTCAATTACTAACGTACTTAGAATCTTTCAGGCAACATACCCATAAAATTTGAGCTAAAACACCGCCGAGAACAGCCTCAACGCCGCCGTCCGAGGGTGGTCCGCAACCACAGACTCCATGTCCGGGGTTCCGGACGCCCTGTCCGTAAGCACGAATGCTCTTGGACGGTGGAAGGACTTAAAATTTTTCAAAAATTAGGGTTTTATAAAACATGTCCGGGCCCACGAACGCCCTGTCCGTGGCCCCGGACTTTTCAAAATTGTGTTTCTGTTTAATTTGACTTTTATTTTCACTTAGGCTAACTAGGGTCCGTGGGTTCGGACATTAGGTCCGTGGCCATGGACTGCAACAAAATTTGACCTATTTCTGCCTCTGAAATTCTAGTTTAGGTCATCTTAATTTCCACTTTAATTTTCTGTCAAAAATGATAAAAATAAAAGAAAATCAGAAGTTCGTGCATTTAGGTTAAAACGACTCGTAACAAGCCGTAAATAAGTAAGCAGTGTAAAAACGGTTTCTAAGGGTAGTGAAAGTAATGTGAACCGTGAATAAGTCGTATACCAGGCCTCCGAATCCGAACTCTACCTTTCCTAATTTACCCTAGGTTAAAATTAGGTGGCGACTCATAATAGGTTCAAGTGAGCTAACTTAGGACTTAGTACTTAATGTTAATAACATAGTTATTAAGCTTAGGTTATAAGTGGACCTAGAAGCCGACCAGATCCTAATCAACCATAATCAACATAGGATAGTGGTTTTAAAATGTTGGCTCACAGAATGGTGACTCTGCTGGGAACTAACTCTTAATATTAACTTGTTTAATTTTAAGAAAGAGAGCTTAACTCGAAAATTTTTGTTTACGACTTTTATTACGTCGTTTGTTTACTTTCGTGCGCAATTTAAATTTCTGTACTTTTGCATCATATGAGAGCTGTAACACCCCTCGTAATTACACCCCTAATCATGATACTAATTAAACACAATCGTAGCAGAAATTAAAAATGTCACAGCGGTAAATAACTTAAACGTATAATCGGGTGTTACTCACCGTTACCCGCCCATGCGAATAACGTAGCGACTATCCTACAATCAAATTCATAATACATAATAACCACTGTGATGACGGGAACGAAAGTTTAATCCAAAAGATACATCACTAAATCCCAAAAACAACTAGTGCGCATTCTACCTATCTATGCCAAGTATTCAAAAGCGGATTACCGAATCCTAAGGTATAAATGTCAGGTATAATGCTAACTAATCCAAAAACCATCCCGCACTATCGTGAAGAATCTCCATCGGCTACGCACCTGTAATGTGAGGCCATAAAGGCTCAGCCAACTACTGAGTATGCTAATAATGTGATCCTAGACTCGTTCAGGTCACTTAGATCGTTTAGACATCTTGCTTAACATATGGGTTTGTTTCATGCTGTTCTGACTACATGTTTAAAAAAAACTGTAAATGCAGAATTTAATCACACAATAGGCATACGACCATTCATACATCAAGATATGCAATTACGACAATTTGATCGAATAACAATTTCGAATCATCAATAAGGTATGAGTTAGCTGATGAAATACAGTGAACTTAAAAATGGTGATTAAATTATTCTAATATGATATTTAAGAGCCCAATAGTTCCTAAAGAAAATTGGTGAAGAAAGTAGAGCAAACAAAAAAAGAGAAAACGCTTAAAAAGCGTAAAACGTAAAAATGAGTGATACGCAACTACAGGAGGTATACCACCTCGACAAGGGTCTTAGATGGATTACTAAGGCTTAATTATTCCTAAATAATATGTGGGAACAATTCCCGAAGGAAATGGATCCATAATGTGGTTTAAAAATGCTAATGAAGCTTTAAAGCACATTTTTCGAGAAAACTCGAAAACGTGACTTTAAGTGGTCAAACAGACCCATAAAAATTATAGTTGATCATATAACTATAATTAAACATTAATTAAGGTTTAAGAACCCTTAAAATTAAAAGGAACAAGAAAAATCCGGAAAACGGGCCCGGTTAGTGAATAGAGCCAAACCGGGTAAATTAAAGAGCGTTTCTTGCAAAAAGACGAAAACACCCCAGCTTATATTTACTTAGGGGGCCATTTTTTATGAAGTGTTAATCACCCTCACCCAACTAATAACTAGCAACTAGTTAAAGGAAGAAAGTCAAATAAAGCAAAAGGCAAAAAGTAACAAATACCCCTTTTTGCTCTCTCTCCTCTCATTTCCTTTCCCCCCATCATATTTTTTTCCATCTCTCTCCTTCCTTTCTCCTTCGCACCATGAGTTCCCTTCTTCTCCCCTGCTGGAACGATTTTTGAGCTCCCCCATGGCTCCTCCATCTTTCTCCTCATGCCCAAGCCACATTAAAGCTCCAAATCAAAAACAAATCACATATTTGTGTTCCTCTCCTCAAGGGCTTCATTTCCCTCTTTTCAAAATCTTAAAAGGTAGGAGTTGACTTCCATGGGTATAGCCCATTTGAAAAAAAGCTGGAGTTTCTTGAGCTTGGATGCCTCCTCTTTGTTTTAAGGTAAGAAAAATCACAAAAGCCAATCTTTCCTTCATTTCTTATGTGACCGATTTTGACTCCCCAATTTCCTTGTTTTCCTTCCTTGAATGAGCCATGTTCAAGCTTCAAAAGCTTATGGGGAGCCCTCCTTTGATTCATGACCAAAACCCCATTTTAGGGTTATAAGGTAAACCTCCAACTTTTGTGCTTTAAGCACTCCCTTGGTAAATTGGAATGATTCATGAATCTAGGTATATTTTTAGTGTTTAATTCCCCACTTGGGTTTTGGTCTAGAGAATTGGGCAAGTGGTTTGCCTTGGGTGATTTTGGAGTCAAGAGAAATGAGAAAGAGAAGAGGAGAAGATTGGAAAAGAAAATGGAGAAGTAAGGTGAATAATCTACCTTGATGATTATTCTAAATGCCTTTAGAATTTTGGGATGGGAAATAAAAGATGAATCAAAATCTGAACCAAAAATGTGTTTGATTGAGATTAGAGAGAATTATGGTTGAGTATAATGTATTGGTAAATTTATTTGTGATCTAAGGGCCTTGGAGTCAAGTGGTTTATGATTATGGCATTATAATGTATTTGGTGAATTATGGATGAGTTTTGGATGAATTGTGTGCTGGTAGAACCCACTATGGGTTGGGTTAGTTTTGAAGTAAATTAGGTGAATAAAATGAGCATTTGCGGATGCTAGAAAAGTAGCGGAGTTATGGTGAAAGTTTGGTAGAAATATAAGGAGTTTAAGTGATGTTATGAGTGAAGAATGACCTAGGGTTAACTAGGTGTTTTAGGGAATTGAATTGAGTTGATTAATCACCTTGAGGAGTTAATGGAAGGATGGTGTGGAGTTTTGCAAAATCTGTAGCAAAATGGTATAAGGGTGCCTTGGAATAGCTAGAAAAAAGCTAGAGTGTTTAACCTTGTAGATGGTGAGTGAGCTTGAGTGATGAAATTGCAAATGACTAGGAAGGATTTGGAATGGTCCAAAGGCTTGAGGGCAAAGTGCAAACTGTCATGAGAAAGGTTGGTCATGCACTAGTGTGCATAAGTGCAAAAAATGAGAAATGGAATTTGTAGAATTGAGCAAGAATTGAGTAATGTGTTTGATCAATGATTATGAATGTTTAATGAGTGTTTAAGGTGTTATAACATGTTTAAAAACATGTTGAAAAGATTAGAAAAGAATTGGGTAAGATTTGGGGTTGAAAAACAATTCAAAACTGTCAAAATTGACAGTTTACTGCTATGGTCCGGGACCTAAGATAGGGACAAGGTCCCGGACCACTATGTAAATTGAGCCGAAAGTTACCAAATGCATTGGTCGGGGACTTAGGGGCCGGATCAAGTCCCGGACCACCCCAAAAATTCAGCCGAAAGTGTTTTAAAGGCTTCTAATGATGGGGAAATGAATGAGGATGATATTAGATGATGATTAGGACTTGTTTGGTGACTTGTAAAGGTCATTAAGTATAAACAAGTATGAGAAAGTTGAGAACTTAAGAACACTTGAGCAAAGATAAGACTAACGGGGTTAAATACAGGCATACCAATCATTTACATACCGTATTGTCTTGATGTTGATAGAGCCCTTGAAATGTTACCAGTGAATCGAGAATAAACCAAGGAACGTAAGGTGACACAGTAGAGTAACTCCTTGGTGAAAGGTATGGTTTTCTTGCAACTTGTGTCTTGCTGAGTCCTCTCGGCTTGTGTGTTGTTTGCTTGTGTGCCGGCCTAACAAGATAAATGCATGTAAAATGTTTATTGCATTGTTATGTATCTCTTGATGCTTGATGCATGTGCTAACCTTCCTTGTGTGATTGTGTGGTCTAAAATAGTGTTGTAGATCGAAACATAAATAATTACCGTATGGTTAGTGACTCATAGAAAAGAGTTGTCCCACAAAATAAGTTAAACGTGGGAAACACATAAGATCTACCAGCTAGAGAACAACGAAAGTTCAAACTAAATGAACTCACTTGAACTTGAAAAGTTACGGGACTAGTAAACTCCCTCCTTAACAGTTAGAGAACCGAAACGAAACATTCCACGACATGAACATTAGTGGAAAGAAATAAGAACCTTTACTTAGAGAACAATGAAAGTTCAATGTTATGAACTGATGAGAAGAATAAAATGAGATATACAGGACTATTAAAATCCCTTATAAAAGATAGTCGACCTCCTGTATGAGGATCCGACCCGGTATGAGAAAACGAATCGAACGTATAAGTATACGAAATGTTAGGGCAACCCTTAAATTTGAGAATACAAGAATCCAAGTAAATTCCCTAAGTCATTAGATGACATCGAGAGTGATGCGTATAGACTAATATACATAAATATGTTATGACTCCGAGAGAGAAGTATTTGGGAATATGAGAAGTGCGGTAGAGATATGGACGTTTGTGTAAGTACGGAACTAAGAGAGTAGTTCCGGTAGCTAGTTGAACCTTCCCATCATGCTAGACCCCAGTGTAGGGTCGAAACCGGGGAAGTAAGACTAGAACTTGAAAGCCCAGTGGTAAGACTTGTGAATGCTCTACCCGGAGGCCATGTGTATTGGCTTAAGAATTATTTAAGAGAGAGTAATCGAGAAAGTAAGTTCGAGACCTGTAGTGCCTATTGAACTAAGAGAACAAGTAATAATATCCGGAGAGAATGGATAGGATAGTGAACTATGAGAAGTGGCGTTAGTGAGGTAGAACCCTCATGGCCTAGGAGTGAGATTGTGTAAACTAACTAACTGATGTGTTAGTCCCACTGATTGTATTCTATGTTTGAATATTTGTTATGATGTGAGCATGATGTATGTTTATTGCACTTCATGTCATGATGTTAAATAAATCAATCGTATGTTAAGATAAGAATTTAGTTTGGAGTGTGCCCATTAGTAGCGGGTGCACGACTACCATAACCAGCAAATACTGAGCCCATTACTTTTCAGGCACGTTGGAGCTGACTACCGTTCGAGAGTAGGACGGGGATGCTACGGCATGGGTATTAGTATTTAATTGCATTGTAAATGTTGTATAGAAAGACTGAAAGTGTATCGGCATTTGGATTGTAATAGAGACTCGGTATAGCTTGTATTGTATGAGACTCGGTTTTAGTAAAGAATGAGAATTATATTATATTGAGTACTCGGGAATTCCGGTCCATCAGACCGATGTTGTATGGAGTTAGGCCTTGTTAGCCTCGTGGGTGGCTAACGGCATTGTTTCACCTGCTGTTGTATTTAGAACATCCGTTGTGTATGTGTTGATTATCGAGGTGATTAAGGGTTAATGACGAGATTAGCGGTAGGGGTGTTTACAGCTGAAACCAAGTTAGTCTCATTCATTCAATTCTTTCACATGAAGCTCCACTTCCAACAATCTCACATAAACATATGGGTGTCACGTTAAGGACAACTTTCGTTTAGCCTCACTCATATACAATTTGACAGTAGTCCTGTGCCATTCTACCAGTGGGTAATGGACTTACTTATCTACAGTGGTAGATGTCCATTCGGCGGAACCTTGGTGTCAACAGTAGCACACTCTGACTAAACATCGTATCCGGCTCGTTAGATTAACAAGAGTAGACCCTAAACGGGTGTTATACTCTAGTGATCACTATGCACAACCTACTGGAACGTATGCAGCCCAGGATTTACTAAACAATGTAACATTAATTATCACACTCTCATTAGTTAGTTTATTTTAATTAATCTCCGGGAGATTCAATCTCGTTATTGGAGAACACATTCATTGGATGCCCTATCGGGTCTTAAACCTAAAAGTCTGCTAGGTGATGTTTATAATTCGAGTCATCGCTCTAGAGACGGTTAATACTGGGTCTCTAAACTAAGTTCCTCACTTAGCAATTTAGGAGTAATTTACTCTCGTAAGTCAATACTTGGAGTCTCTCCTAGTGGTTCATACACAAGTTAGGTTATAATCGGTATCACATGTCCGAATGACGTACACACACAATTAATAAACGTTTTTGACGGTCGGAATACATAAACGCATACAATCACATGCATAACATTATTAATCTTAACATGCAAGCACACATTACGTCAGGAACCCAAGGAAACCTTAGGGCTTTCAGACCACACATTCACATACCGTACACTAACGAGTAATGCTAGCGTGACGAGTGCACGCCTATCCTCTACATTCCCGGAGCTCGAATCCCAACCAACCCGATCTACAAAGATATGTACCTATCATTAAATCCATGTCTCGGATCTACCTAATTAGCCATAGCAATTCTTGACTCGTAACCCGTGGTTAACCCCTTAATCGGTTGTTGTTTAACTCGGGTTTTCATAAATCTTCGGGATTTATATTTTAGTCGTACGGTTTAACTTACGAGTATGTATTATTCAATACCATATTTTATTTACTGCGTAAGGTTTGGATTCTCGGTTATCCATGATCCAATGTGGTTATTCGATCTTGCATGATTACGTAGACTTACGTTTACATGTGTGTATTAATACTTACATGTAATAGATTCGTACGTACATATAATATGCATAGATTCGTACGTACATATAATATCCGTTATCGTAGTAATACTCATTGCATGATAGTAGGTATTTAACAATTCACGTTGCTTATCTAAATTCGTTCTTGTACGTCCATGCATACATGCACATGCACGTAATGTTTGTATGATTTCGTACCTACGTATATTATAGTCTGAGTCACGTTGTAATATACGTTTATGGTTATTTTCCACCTCACATATATTACATATCAACTATATGTGTATATATATGCACCATATAATATCTTCCATCCCATATTAAAATTCTATATTTATGAATTATATAGTTTTTCATACTAAATTACTTCATCATTCCATGTGAAGTGTACATTGTTCATTTGTGTCGTTTATTCACACGTTTCTTATTGAAACTTTATTTCAAGATTATACAATATACTTTTATACATTGTTATGCCCACTTATAACATAAGGTTTCTACTATATGATATAGTCTCTATAATTCTCAACTTAGACTCTTCATTTTATGTAATTGTTTACACGGTATATTTTACCATGTTAATTCCTTAATGATATATTCTCTTACACTTTAATATAGTGTCACAATATCATTTAAACCTTATACTATATTTAGCCTTGGTTTCTTAAATTTCCAAACAACATACTATAATTTCGGAAATCATACTTCTTCCCCACTTATTTTCCATTATTTACAATATCAACCTAATTGTTATATTTGTTATATTTCTATCCTTATTTGGTTTACAACCTAAGGTTTTCAACTTTGAAATATACCCACACACATATTTATTTAATTTCGAACAGCAGCCCCCAAATTTTGTCCAAATTTTATTCTAGTTCCCCACACTTTCTTTTTATTACATATTACCCTCTTTATTTTATAAACTTAAAATTTAATAATACCAAAACTTTATACTATACATATTAATCATTTAAATAACAATTTTAATACCCTATTTTTCTCTTGTTTGCGTACAATCCCATCAACTTAGTAAATCCTCAATTTACTACCAACTTGTCGGTAATTACATTCTAGCCCTCTAAGTTTGTATAATTGTTATACTTTGATACTTAAACTATATATTATAACCCGTAATTAGTTAAATCACTAAAATTAACCCAAAATTTATCCAAATTACAAATGGACCGCTAGTGGTCTAATTAATTCCATTCTAGTCAATAAACTTTCAGATATCACAAAACACCCCGTATAGTCTTAAAATTTCATTTTTAACTTATTACTTCATTAAAGTACCTAATAATTTATTTAGTTTTTCTAATTAGGTCAAATGTCATATGTGGCCAATCTTGACCACCCAAATGTCCCCTTTGACCCATATTCACCATAATTACAAAAATACCCTTTTTATTTCTCTAGTTTTACACTTAGTACTATAATTTCATAAAATTGCATTTTATGTTTTCTAAAATTCTTAAAAACATTTCCTCTCGGTTTTAATTAGCTTTAGCCCTCCATATATTTCTTAATTTCATTTTGACCCCATAAATGATCTTTTATTTATTTATATACTTATAAAGTTTATTTAATTATATTGTAACATTATATTTAATTTAAGTAACACCTAAATTCATTAATATTCACCCAAATGTTCCTAGGTGGTTATGTTCACTAAAATTATAGTTTTGCACCAGAATTTTTACACCATTTATTTAATCACTCTAAAATGTAATAATCAATATTTAAAGCTTAAAACAAGCATAATCAAAATGGCCTAAACATATGGCCTTAAACATGACATAATGTTAATTACAAAATGACATTAAAATGTCTTAAACATGCACATTCACTCTCGATTATTGTACAGTTTATTCTGAACACTTCCAAATATTTTTCCTTTCATCATTAACTTTGATAATTTAGTTCAATAGATCATTAATACCTAGTCTCACTAAACCATTAATTTCCTACACACAGCTAAGGTCTAAAATTGTATATACATCACATATGTTCCTCGGTTGTACAGATTTTCACACTTGATATTTCAAAAATATTTTTCTTTCATCACTAGTTCATAAGCTTGACTTAAATAAGTCATAATCATCTAAGCTCATTAACCAAGTATATACCCATTATTTTCTACACATCATAATTTTTTAAACAACATATACTATACATACAACTTTCAGTTTTATACCATATTATTGGGTAATGGTTTTTAAAACATGAAATAAGGTAACAAGTGTGTTTACCTTGGTATAATCACAATAGACTTTCACCAACTTGTGAATCTCACGGCTCTATAAATATACATGCACCTTAGGTTATTTTTCTTGGTCTATGAAATTTATTTCACTTCAACACCAAAGTAGCCATAAATATATGTATTAGTGTTTTACCTTTTGTAAATTGACTTTACTCTTGGAGATCAGCCCCCAAGTCCATGGCAGTATGGTGGGATGCTCCCTCTTTTCGGTTGGCATTTTACAAGAGATAAAGGTTGGATTAATCACCTTATTATGTAGCTATTTCATGGGGTCTTTAAGTGCAGTTTTTGAACCTTAAAAAAATGTCATTACCTTGTGACTTTGGAGAGGTTTTCAAGCTTGGTTTTTGGTTGTCTCCGGTAAGGGAAGATAGTCTCAGATTTGTGCAGGAAATAAGGATAAAACAAGGTTCAAAACTGCCATGACATGTCTTGGTTTTACCTTCATGTGGAGTTCCCTAGCTTGTGTGTTCATGGAGGTTTTTCGGCTCAGAAGAGGGGCTGTCACCAGCTTCATGTGTGCAGGAAGAGAGCAGGAGAAGGTGTGAATAAAATGAGATCGTTGGACTTATACATAACAAGGAGAAGGAAGTATTTTTAGGTGCATTTCTTTACCTTGTTTATGCTAGTTTCTTCCTTGTTGCTGCAGCTCCTAGTGGCCCATGCCCATGGAATTTCTCGGTTTATATGCAAGGAAGAAAAAGAGTGATGTTTCTAGGTAAGGGAAGTGGTCTTTGGTGGTGAAAAAATGGTGAAAGTACTAAGCCTCCATGGCTGTTTTGTTTGTTGCATGTGGCTGACCACGAAGGAAGGAGATGATGTCTCTATCTTATTTTTTATCTTTGTTGCTATTCGGTTTGGGAGGAAGGAAAGGCTGCCGAGAGAATGGGCATGGGCAGAGAAAAATTTGTGGGGAGTGAGTATTAGAAGGGGAGGAAAGTCAATAGCTAGTCTAGCTATCCTTGTATTAATTCTAGCTTGTTTTTATTACTTTCCCATATTGTATTTGATCTCCTTTTTCCAGCATCATTCGGAAGTGATGGGAAGGAAAGGCTGTGTACAACCGAGAGGTAAGAGGGAAGGGGGGAAGAGATTTGCAAAAATAGGAATGAAAGGAAGGAGTAGGTGTTAGTAGTAGTACTTGGCTAGATTACTTTATGTCTAGTCTCACATGTTTTCTTTCCTCTTCTTGACTTTGCAGCAGCCAAAACAGGAGGGAGGCCGGAGTATTTGCCTATCGAGAAGATCAAGAAGAGATGGGAGAGAGGAATGAGGTAAGGTACAAGTAATTATCTTATTTTTTTGTAGACTTGTACTTGTTGCTTTCTAATTTACTTTTGTGTTTCCTATGTCTCATGTGTGCAACCGTAAGCATGGAGGGAGGAGCGGCTGGTGCACTTGATTACTTTGGTGTGTGAGAGGAGAGGTGAGTACTAGTAGTCTTATTTTATGTTGTAGACATGTACTTGTTTATCTTCCCCATGTTTCTCACTTTTTCAATATTTCCTTCTTCCCTTGATTGTGTGTGTGTCGAATATGTACATAAATGAAGGGATATTTTTTAATTTTTGTACATTAATGTTACATTATTTTATACTTCAATGTGTATAGGTGACTTGTTATGTATTAGGTATAACATGTATTATTTCATGCTTTATTTTGTATATACAAGTGTTTGTTGTATTTAAAGTTTTGGTTTGAGTATATATTACTCCATGTAATTTATCACTTTATTTGTGACATTAGTATATGCATTAAGGTATTACATGTTGTATTGGTTTTAGGAGTTTATTTCTTCTTAATAATGTTCTCTCTTTGATTAGAGATTTAGTGTATGTCTTAATGTCCATTTGGACTATATATTTATATCATACCATTTATGGTGAGTATTACCCATTAGGTGGATAATTATTCTCTTGATTAAGTTAATCCCTTATTAATTGGGGTAAGAAATATTTGGGGTATTTCAGTCTACCCCCTTAAATGGACTTCATCCCAAAGTCGTCTAAATCAAACGAACATTGTAACTATTCAAGGTAACCTCAAAGGTGTCCATCAGTTCGGCCTATCAATCTAAGGTCTCGACACTTCCCCGAAGTGTTATCCATTCCATTCGTCCACACAATCAACATATATATATATCATAAGTCCCGAAGGACACCAGTACATAGTCGTTTGAGTGCTTAAAGCACATACACATAATCAAAACATATCACTGGTGCTTTAAAGCACATACACACAACATAATAACACAAAATTAAATACAAAACGACTAAGTATGCCAAGGGCTTTACCCCCCTTAAAAAGGGTTACGCCCCGTGAGCCCCGAAGTATCAAACAGTCGCTATAAGAAGAGCGCTGGATACTTCTCTCGCATGGAGTCCTCTAACTCCCATGTCACCTCCTCGATCTCATGGTTCGACCACATAACCTTGACCATCTTAATAGGCTTGTTCCTGGTCTCCCTAGTCTTGGAGTCTAATATGTGTATCGGGATCTCCTCGTATCTAAGTGTGGGGTCCAACTTGAGTCGCTCGGGTTCTAGGATATGCGAGGGGTAAGGCACGTACGGCTTCAGCTGAGATACGTGGAATACGTCATGCAATCTCCCAAGCTCGGCAGGCAAATCTAACCTGTAAGCTAATGGGCCCACTCGCTCTATGATCAGGTACGGACCCACAAATTTAGGGCTAAGCTTGCCCTTCTGCCCAAATCTGAAGATGCCCTTCATAGGTGAAACTCTAAGGAAGACTCGGTTGCCAACTGCAAACTCGAGGTCTCTCCTCCTGACATCAGCGTACGATTTCTATCTGTCCTGGGCAGCCTTCATATTCTTTGGATCTGCAGGACATCCTCTTTCACTTGCTCGAGATACTCAGGACCTAGGCAGATGTTCTTGTTGGCCTCGTTCCAGCAGAGAGGTGTCCTACATGGTCGGCCATACAACGCCTGAAATGGCGGCATCTGAATGGATGCGGGGTAACTGTTGTTGTAGGTGAACTCAATCAGGTGTAGTCGGTCTATCCAGCTGTCCTGGAAGTCCAAGGCACATGCTCTCAGCATGTCCTCTAATGTCTTGATGGTCCTCTCACTCTGACCGTCTGTTTGTGGATGAAAGGTGGTACTCAGCTTCAGTCTGGTACCCAATGCTTCCTAAACCTGTCCCCAAAATCTTGAAAGGAATCGAGAGTCCCTATCTGACACAATAGTCTTAGGCACGCCATGGTGTCTAATGATCTCTATCTTGAAGACGTCCGCTAACTTCGGACCTTCCAGGTGTCCTTAATAGGTATGAATTTCGCCACCTTCGTCAGTCCGTCAACGATGACCCAGATGGTGTTCGCACCTCCCTTAGTCGGGGGAAGGCCGACTATGAAGTCCATGGACAAGTCCTCAAACTTCCAGTAAGGAATGGGCATAGGCTGCACCAATCCTCCTGGTCTCCTGTGCTCGAACTTGACTTTCTGACAAGTCAAGCAGCGGTTTACGAGCTCTGCTACGTCCTTCTTCATACCACTCCACCAGAAATGGCCCTTCAGGTCCTTATACATCTTCGAAGAACCAGGGTGGATGGATAAGGAAGAGCAATGAGCTTCGTGCATAATTTTCTCTTTCAAATCTGGGCTTACTCTGGAATGCATAACCTGCCGTTCAGTGATCAACCCATCATCACTGAGTGTAAATCATACTTCTGCCTCTGGAAGATACTGTCAACTAACTGCTTCCGTATGATCTGTATGTACTGGTCGCCATCCTGGGCACAACGCACTTCATCGACTAAGCTGCTGCTAGCTGACATCGCAAACAAAGAATGAGCTCTCCTGCTCAAGGCATCTGCTACTACATTAGCCTTGCCTTCTTTGTACTTGAGGTCGATGTCGTAGTCCTTCAAGAACTCGAACCATCGCCTCTGCCTCATGTTCAGATTCATCTGTGTAAAGAGATACTGAAGACTCTTGTGGTTGGAGTCGATAATCTCTTTCGCTCCGTACAAATAGTAGCACCAAATCTATAGAGCAAAGACAATAGTGCCTAGCTCTAAATCATGTGTCGGGTAGTTCTCCTTGTGTTTCTTTAACTGACAGGAGGCGTATGCCATGACCTTCCGATGGTGCATGAGAACACACCCTAGCCCTGTGCCTGAGGCATCATAATACACTTCGAACCCGTCGGTCCCCTTCGGTATAGTCAAAATGGATGCCAACGTCATAAGGTCCTTGAGTGTCTGAAAGGAACGCTCGCAATCATCAGTCCATATAAACTGAGTGTCCTTCTTCATCAGATTCGTCATGGGTTTGCCACCTTCAAAAAGTCATGTACAAATCTCCGGCAATAACCCACCAAACCTAGAAAACTCCTAATATCTGTGACTGTCTTTGGTCTTGGACAACTCTTGACCACCTCAATCTTTGCTGGGTCAACAGATATGCCACTGGCTGATATGATGTGGCCTAGGAAAGATACTCTATCTAGCCAAAACTCACACTTCGAGAGCTTGGCGTATAGCTGATTCTCCCTCATAATCTCTAGAACTCATCTCAGATGTATCTCGTGGTCCTCTTTGGTCTTAGAGTAAACCAGGATGTCATCGATGAACACTACCACTGAGGTATCTAACTGCTCTCGGAATAGACGGTTCATGAGGTCCATGAAAATAGTTGGGGTGTTCGACAATCCGAACGGCATCACAGTGAACTTATAATGCCCATAGCGTGTCCGGAAAGCCGTCTTCTCAATGTCCCCCTCTACTATCCGTATCTGATGGTATCCCGATCTAAGATCTATCTTTGAGAATACCAAAGCTCCTCTCAACTGATCAAATATGTCGTCGATGCGTGGGAGAGGATACTTGTTCTCCACAGAAACTGCATTCAACTCACGGTAGTCGATGCAGATTCGTATACTGCCGTCTTTCTTCTTCACAAATAATATCGGTGCTCCCCATGGAGACACACTCGGTCTGATAAATCCCTTCTCTAACAAATCTTCGAGCCGAGCTTGCAGCTCCTTCATCTCGGCTGGAGCCATCCGGTAGGGTGCCTTGGCTATTGGCCCCGTACCCAGTATCAAGTCGATGGCGAACTCCACCTCACGCACAGGAGGCATGCCTGGCAACTCCTCAGGAAACAGATCAGGGAAGTCGGACACTATAGGGATGTCCAACTCCATCTGCTTCTCATGTCTCATATCCTGGACATAGCAAAGGTAAGCTGGTTGTCCCTTTCTCACCTCCTTCATCAAGGTCAAGGCGGATACTAGCTTGAATGTCGGCTCTCTGGGAACACTACGGTAGGAGACTGTCTTACCATTCGGGCTCCTGAGCAATAGTCTGTGCTCTGCGCAATACAATCTGCCCTTGTGTCGCTGCAGCCAGTCCATACCAATAATAAAGTTGAAGCCTAACCCTTTAAACTCTATCAGATCTGCTGGAAAGGTCTCGCCCCGTATGTCAATCTGTAGATTGGTGTAGTGTCCCGTGCATGCCACTTTCTCCTTCGATGGTAATGTAACAGAAAAATCTGAGAGTGGCTCTGGGGTCAATCCCAACTTCTTCACGAAAGAAGAGGACTCGAAAGAGTGGGAGGCCCCGGTGTCGAAAAGAATTGATGCCTCAGTGTTGTTTACAGGGAAGGTACCTGAGGTTTGGGTTCTACATTAGTATAGTAGTTTGAAACTTCTTATGCGGAAATTGTAAATCTATTATGCATCTTACCCGTAATGACATTGCCAACCTCCTTGGCCTGTGTCATATTGAGGATACCTCCCTTCTCGGGTTCATGGCCTGAATTAACGACTTGGTATGAGAAATAAGTTGGAACATGCAGTTAAAGGAACTCCAAAATGGCACTTTTATTAATCCATCAAACATTACATGATTCTTGCACACATAGCTTACATCTTATAACATTACATCAAAATTCTCTAAAAGTCAAATTCAATCGTCCCAGTCGGATGTGGGTAGTATTAACTTAGGCTGGTGGTGCAGTGTTCAGCTTAATCCGCTTGATCCTGTGGTATACTAAGCTTGAATCTCCACCGAAAATCAGTACATCTCCTGACTTCAGGACTAGCTTGCGTGCTAAGTCCACCCTCTTCTAGTCACCATACAGAAATTCTGCTTTGTCTCCAATGGAGAACGATACTACTATGGATTCCCTTGGAGATGGACTAGGATGTCTCAACGGTCTTGTGTGCAAAAGAATCATACGTTACTTAAAAGGAACCATGAATCTTGGTCTCTTTATCCTAAGTTCACTAACTGTAACGTTGTAGGATTTTCAGATGCAGACTATGGAGGATCTATCACCGATAGAAAGAGCACTTCAGGGACAGCATTCTTTGTTGGATTATGTCTGATTGCATGGGGATCAAAGAAACAACAAAGTGTTGCAATCTCAACAGCTGAATCTGAATACATTGTTGCGGCAAGCTGCTGTGCCCAACTCCTATAGCTTAAACCACATATTGGTGATTATGGCATCAAAACAGGTACTTTGCCAATTATGTGTGATAATACAAGTGTCATCTCTATTTCCGAAATCCTGTGCATCATTCTCGTACCAAACATATTGACATTAGACATAATTTTCTTAGAGATTGTTGTGAAAAAGAATTAGTTGGTTTAAAGTATATTTCTACTGAGAATAAACTAGCTGACAACTTTACAAAGCCATTAAGTAAGAAAGGTTTACTAAGATTGTTCATGATCTTGGTATGATATTCATTAATCACAGTTAAACTGCTTTTATTTCCCACGATCGGTCAACGACATGTGAGCAACACCTGTTATATTATTGTTCAGTAGTCAACGATCAGTTAATGCATAGAAAACATGTCAAACGACTACTTGAAGCAGATATGTCATTTTCCACAAAAGTGAGATTAGGTTAGAGACAGTCCAACGGATAGAAACGGGAAAACTTCTCAATGGATCGGTGACAACCGTCACGACCGCTGTCCGTTATGAATAGTACCGTTAGGACATGTCAGCGAGCGGACGAGGAGCGGTCGCCGACCGTTACTCGATATCTATAAAAGGGCGATGGGAGTTTTACTCCTGTCACACTATTACCCTCACTTTCTCTAATCTCTCTAAGCGATCAAAGTATATTCTCTTCTCTCTCACGAAATTTCCTGCGAGATTCAAGTGCAAAGAACCTCGCCTCACAGCCGTTAAAGAACACCCGAGCAAAAAGTACTAAATTCCAGTACAAAATCCTCTTCTCTGAAAATGGCACCAAAGACTGCTCTACGATCAAAAGCTAAAGAAATCCTCACAGAAGCTTCCACACAACAAGTGGTCGACATCCAGCAGACAGAATCTCCAACTCAACTGACAAAGGAGGAGGAGAACGAGCTTATGGTTAGAGTAATCCAAGAAGGGAACCTTCTCGCCAGTGAGGTAGAATATATAAAGTCCCACATTCCTAAAACCTACCACCTCATCACATCCGCACACTTTCAAACCCACCAACATTCCTGATCCTGCTCCCACACAAGAACCAAAAATGTCTTCTCCTGCCCTCTCACTTAAAACCTCCAAAAATACCATAGAGAATTTCAAATCCAAGGAATCAAAGTCCAAAGGCCATTCAACCGCCACCACTAGTCGTGTAACTCGCTCATATAGGCGCGCCAAAGAACAAACAGCTCCACAAAAATCACACTCAACACCAGAGAAAATAACACGTCGGTTACACTTCACTGCAGAAGAAGAAGCCTCTCCTACAGATATCGTCAAAGAGGTAGTTCAAACATTGGAGGAAGAGGAGGTTCAAAGTGATGAACCATCTCAGAAGGAAGCCTCAGTACGAGAGAAAGGCCAAGAGGAGGGTGTAACTGCACCTGACTCCGAAGAGGAAGCAAATCTCATAGCCGCTTTCGGAGAACCAGTCGACAACAGGTCTCCAACATCTCAGCGACAACATACAGATGGTGATAGCGACACAAAATCATCATCACCTATTATTTACGCGCTCGAGGAGCATGCTCACTTGGAGAAAGCAAAAGGAAAAAGGAAGATGGGCGCTTCCTCTAACATCAAGGAGGTCAAGGAGCTTACTCATACCGAAAAATCAGCTGCCAAGTCCCAACCTCCTCCGTCTTAGAAGCGACTAAAAAGGCTCGAAGAACTAGAGCCTCCATTGATCAAGGCCGAGAATGTCAACGACCGCTCCTGTCCCGTCTTACAAAAGACGTTGGACATAGAGTGGATGAAGAAGATGGATCTAAGAGAGATCATCGAGCTGTTGGAGTTCCAAGGATGGGTAGACTTCTTCCAGGAGCCTATCCCTGTCTACACCGAGTTGCTCAAGGAGCATATGAGATATCTTGGACCACTCCAAAGAGATGAAGATGACGACTACCTCCACTCAACGGTCCAAACGGCTTAAGTTACTGTCTCCAAGTCGTGGATTTGCAAAACCTTCAACCTAAAGCCCGGAGGTCTGATCATTCCCAAGGATACAACTTGACACGACTTAGGACCCCAAGGAGGAAATATGTTAAACCTGCTAAACAAGGAGCAACGATGAAAAATTTCAATGTCGTGGGCATGTCCATCACCGACAGAGTCCTCTTCAACTTAGTCACCCCACACATCACCCCAAGGAACCAGCGCACCCACATTGTCAATGCACGGGATGTAAGGTTGTTGTTCGCGTTGAAGGCCAAGCAGAAAATTGATCTGCCTGCCATGATTCTCCTCACTCTAGATAAGAGTCGTCAAGTAAACCAAGGTCTGGTGCACGGGGGAGTGGTCACCGCGGAACTTGTAGAGAGTGGAGTGGACACCGTCAGGTTCCACAAGTGCGTGCGCACCGCTCAAGACTGCATCTGCTCCGAGATGCTATCCAAAATGGGGATAAGACTAAGGGAGATAAGCTCTTGGCTGTTCAGAAGCCCACGAAGAGCGAAGATGCAAGGTCAGAGCCTAGACCGATGGCAAGAGCTTCAGGAATCAAATGGAGAAGAAGTCTCTCACCTGTCCACGACAGGTCGGGGACCAGAGTGGATACTTCAACTCGGGACGTCTTCAGCGTGTAAGAGTCACTCTTACCGCTGTGCAGGCTGTCTCCACCGAACCAAGTGTCCATCACAAGGTTCAAGGAGCGATATATTTTAGATTCCCACATAGCCTGAGCGTTCCTTGTGTCATAGAGACTTGAGTGTGACAGTGAGAATTAGAGTTAGGACTAGATTTTTCTTTTCCATCAAATGCTCTATTTTGTCTTTGACTATCTGTTTCACAGTATCTTTTGGACATCAATGAAAATGCAACTGATTTTTGTTACTTGAATGCTTATGATGGGTACGAAATAATTTATTGTCTTGGCTGCTTCTTCCTTGATTAAAAATTACAAAATGATCTGAGATATTTAGTCCTATCCATTCCACTAATCCAAACTCTGACCTTGACACCTAAAAGCCTACCAACATAGCCCAGATGTAGCACCTCATTAAATGCCACTCACCGATCAGTCGTTGAACATATCCAAAGTGTCTATAAAACTTGCTTACTCCTTTTACCACTAACAAACATCTCACACAATGGCTCAATACCCACAAAGCTCATCCAGCTCGAATGAGCAAACCATTCACTCCACCATTCACAAGTTTATGACCACAAAACACCCAAAGAAATACATCCCCCAAAGCTAGGTTCAACCAGACTCCGACTCCCTTACAGCTTGGTCTATCACATCAAGTATTACTATCATCACAACCACGTTCTCCACATTGCATGGAGTTCTCCATAGATTCTGATGAGTCTGACCTTTCAACCACAGCTGAATCACCTTTGATCAAGGCACCCAAAGCCAAACCTTCTTGGATCAAAGCCGGTTTTTCGGAGGAAGAGCCCACTTGCTCAGAGGATTATGAATGGGATACCCAAACGTCACTCCATCTAGATTATCTTGATCATATTTTGTAGTTTGTAATCTATGGAATGTCATGGCCTTTACAACATCTTACGTCGTGTAGTTGCTCGCTATTTTGCTGTATGGCAAAGGGGGAAAGAAAAGTATATGTACTTGTGAGAGTATGTCTATCGTTCGTGTATTGTATCATCTGAATGAAACCTTATCTATCTATGATATAACATAAAAGTTGTCACTTATGCTATCATTCGTTAAAATTCTTTCATTCTTAAAAACCCTTAATAAAGTCAGGGGGAATCCTTCTTAGGGGGAATCTCTCAATTCTTGATTGCCAAGTAAATAATAAGTGTATAGGTTGCCAACATCAAAAAGGGGGAAATTGTTAAGACAAGATCCTTTAGTTTTGATGATAGCAAACCTTGTGTTGTCTATCTAGTGCGTTTGTCAAGATTCATGATATCAGATAGACAAGTGAATAAGTGGCTTAGCACGCAAGGTTACAAGCGCACTTAAGTCATGAGTGGCTTAGCACGCAAGGTTGCAAGCGCGCTCAATCCACAACATGTGCTATACCAGTCAGGCACCTGTCGGCGAGAGCTCCGGAAAACTTCTAGCAAGACACAAGCAGTCAAGAACCACACCATCACATATCTCTTACATCAGACATCAAACAAGGACCAAACGGAGTTAGCAACGTCGACAAACCCACTCAGATTATTCACAACCACACAAGCAACTTGCTCATGACAACACACGACAAAAGGTGTATCTCATTAATGTGCAAGATAACAAGATAAGCAAAGGCTATTGATAAACATCATTACATAGCCGTAATACTTCAGAAGAGAGCATTTATGAGCATTAATGAGCCAGACAAGTTCAGACAAGTTGAAGTGTGCAAGTGGTGACCGACCACTTGGGGAGACGCGCCGCCAACTTGCCCATTCAAAAGGCAACGCGTGTGCTGGTGGCTCCAGATCAAGTTGGACGAAAATCTGCAAGTAGGGTGCGGATATTATATTCTAGAAGAATGAGTATTTTACTCTTAGAGTCTACAACTCCTAGGTTGTTAGTTGGCATCTCAACTAACTAGTATAAAAACGTGTCTTAATGTTCCTTGTAAGATAAGCCCCTGTACAAGAGAAAAAATAGATATAATCTGGGCAAGTGTGGATTAGGCTTAGGAGTGTGTGTAAGTGCTAGAGAGTTGGTGAGCTAGTGAGGACTGGGTTAGAGTATCAATACATTGGGTATTTGATAGGATGATAGGTCGGGGAACGGTCGGTGAACCGTAGGCCGATAGTCAGGAGAGGGTTGACGACTTTAGGGGTAAAGTTGAAACTGTCCCGGGAGTTCGTGTGTGGGGCAGGGGAGGTTGAGTGAATTTCGTGTGTGTAAATTCTCAATCGAAATGTGTTTTTCCAGTTAAATAGTTGCCTCTCGTCTATCAAGTTTTATTAGAGTCCACGATACGTCCACAACACGTCGGGGACGCATCACGAGCGCTTGCGAGTTTCAAATAATGGCGCTGGGGTCGGCCAGTACCTAATCATAACACAACATTAATTAACAGACAATGGTATAGGATTTAAGGATTCATGATTACTTACCCTTAGGATGCGCCGATCTCAGGGGCTGGGCATCAATAGCAGGGGCCGGTAACCGAGGGACCTGCTCCTTGGCCTTCTGGCCCTGGTGACTCGGCTCCCTTTTCTTCTTAGAGAAGAACTTCCCGTTACAGGTTTAGGGTCAGCAATTAATATAGTATTCAAACACAAGATTATATTCAATTAGGATGGATTCTTACTTTTCCTTTTTCTTGCCCACGCCCTGAGATGTTCCTCCAGCCTCCGTCTCACTCTCAGCATACTTCCTCTTCTTCTTGCCGAGGGTCTCATCTCGAGTCTGGAGTACTAACTCTGTCCTCGAGGCAACATCGTAAAATCCTGAAATTTCACAGTTAGATCTTCAAGTAATTGGGTAATCCACTTAGGTGGTAATTAAAGTTGTATTATCTTATACCTAGAGGGTAGTATAGAGGTTGGCACTCATGGCCGTCTGGATGTGAAAGAAAAGTCCTCCCCGGAACCTCTCGATCTTGACTCTATCAGAGTAGTCGACTCCCGGGTTAAAATTCAGCAAGCCAATGAACTTGGCGTAATACTCATCAACATTCATGCTCCCCTGAGTCAAAGCCTCGAACTCTCGACGCTTCTTCTCCATCAGATGTGCGGGGTAGTACTTGATCTCAGCAACGCCACGAAGGCCCACCCATGTGAAGTCAGGCGTGGCCAGGTGGTGGTCCTTGACCATCCGCCACCATATGCTAGCTGCTTCCTTCAGGTGGAAGGTAGCGATATTGATCTGCTCCTCTGCGGGTACATGCAAGGCCTCGAACGCCTTCTCATGCTTGGTGATTAAGCTCTCCAAAGTGGCGGGGTTCGGCTCCCATGAATAGGTCGGTACACATGTGTCGGCGACTGCTTTCAGCCAATTCTTCTCTCTGGGCTGCGGCGGGTGGGTCCGTGTAGGTAGAGCTGCTCAAAACCTGTCCGGCCCGGAAAAAAGCCCGGTAGGCCTGAATCCGACAGGCTGTCCGGGCGGGCTTGGACAAAAAATGAGCCTGAATAAAAAACCGGGCCGGGCCACGGCAAATTTTTAAGCCCGCGGGCCGAGCCCGCCTGACCCGGTTTTCAATATTATTTATTATTTTTTAAAATATATATATATATATAACAATGTATGTCTTATATTATTTTATATAATACATATATCAAAATTATATTTAATATACATACAATATAAAATTTTACACAATTTATATATATAATAATGACTTTGAAATTAAATATATATATTTTTTAATTTTTTTAATTTAAAGAATAAAAATAAGTAAATAACCGGGCCGGGCGGGCCGGACACCGACAGAGCTGAAAAAAACCGGGCCTAGCCCGGCCCGGCCCGAAGATATAAAAAACCGGGCTCGGTCTTCATGAGTAGGCCCGACGGGCCCAAAAAATCTTCCTGGCCCGGCCCGAACCCAGCCCGCCCGCCCGAATGATCACCTCTACCTGCAGGCGCTCCGCCAGTCATCTGTGTGCCCATCTGTGTGAGGAATGAGGTAAAGGCCTCTGCCATGCCCGGAACCTCGGGGATACCGCCGCCCCTTCGGCCAGCTCCGCGGCCTCTACCTCTATTCGATATATGTAGGTCCAGAGGTCGTATTAATTTCTCGGTATTTACCGTATTGCAAGAAATATTCAAGTTCACTATATTACTTAAAAGGGATGATCTCTAGCATTAATCACATAATTTCATGACCTTTTAGGTCTCGGTCCTCACAGACGTTTTCCCGTGTTCCTAAAGGTATATCCTATGCTCACTATCTTTTAAATCATGTCATCAGAGCGGTACTCCGCTCTGATACCACTTTTGTAACACCCCTCATAATTACACCCCTAATCATGATACTAATTAAACGCAATCGTAGCAGAAATTAAAAACGTCGCAGCGGTAAATAACTAAAACGTATAATCGGGTGTTACTCGCCGTTACCTGGCCATGCGAATAATGTAGCGACTATCCTACAATCAAATTCATATTACATAATAGCCACTGTGATGACGGGAAGGAAAGTTTAATCCAAAAGATACATCACTAAATCCCAAAAGCGACTAGTGAGCATTCTACCTATCTATGTCAAGTATTCAAAAGTGGATTACCGAATCCTACGGTATAAATGACAGGTATAATGCTAACTAATCCAAAAACCATCCCGCACTCTCGTGTCGAATCTCCATCGGCTACGCGCCTGTAATATGACGCCATAAAGGCTCAGCCAACTGCTGAGTATGCTAATATGTGATCCTAAACCCGTTCATGTCACTTAGGTCGTTTAGCCATCTTGCTTAACATATGGGTTCGTTTCATGATGTTCCGGTTACATGTTTTATATAAATAACTGTAAATGCAAAAATTAAACACATAATAGGCATACGACCATTCATACATCAAGATATGCAACTACGACAATTTGATCGAATAATGCTTTCGAATCATCAATAAGGTATGAGTTAGCTGAAACCAAGTTAGTCTCATTCATTCAATTCTTTCACCCGAAGCCCCGCTTCCAACAATCTCACATAAACATACGGGTGCCCAGGATTTACTAAACAATGTAACATTGTAACACCCCGTCCAAAGCCAATCGTGGTTATCGCAAAACTTAACAACATAATCACAAACGTCGCAGCGGAAATAACAAACACCGGGACCTTGCCACGGTCTGATCATTAGAAAATACCGACCTTACCAGTTTACAATGCTTATCCAAATATACAAACCGACCAAAAACGCCAACCAACCGAGTTTAAGTATCTAAGTCATAAACATGAACTTACATCAGTTTAAATATAAACAGACGGGCGCACAAGCGCAACCCGTGCTCAAAATATATAGACCCATCCTAAGTCTAACCGCCCCCACACACAGGGTGACTCCTCAGCGGACGCTTACCTGCAAAATAAAAACAGCCCCCAAGGGGGTCAACACGAATGCTGGTACGCCCTCTCATGGCCCCCAAGCTAACGGGGCTACGACGACTAATTGTCGATAGCATGGAAATTGATTAGATACACAATCATAATATGAATTGCAATAAACAACAATCCACAATGAACAAAATAGTTCACACACAATGAACGGCTTAAATGTGTTCCCTTAGTAAGTGAGTTAATCAATCAACTCCTCAAAACTCAATGCCACTTAACCTTAGTCCAACTTAATTTGCCTCAATCTTAGTCCTTAACTTAACCTCAGAATACAAACCGTTCTTTAGTTAGAAGTGGTTGTAACTTATCTCAGTGTTTATTTTGTCGGGTCAAAGCAACCCTAGCCAATGAGCTATAGACTCTATTGGTTGAATAAACAACCTAACTTAATCTTAGGATTTAGGTGATCCTACTGCACCATCTTAATGCCTCCTACCTTGGACTGGAAATCCAATGTAGCTGAGCCGACTATCGACCTTAGGCAACAAGTCCGAAGACAAGTCCTTAGGCGGAAGTCGGACCTGATTCAGATACCGAACTCCCTTTTTTCCTTAACATGCATGACCGGAGTCAGTCCCGGATTCCTCACTCCCCCTGAGTTTCAGTTAGTGAAAATCTTACAAACCAAGTGTCAGTTAAACCTTCTCGGGTATTAACCAACTGCTAAACAATATAACACCTCATCTTAATCCAATTCGTACTAAACCTTGTTAGTAACTACCTCAAGTCTCATGTGTTAGTGTAAATCAACACACACACAATAAGTACAATAAAAACCGGTTGCATGCTTTGTCTTGATTAGTCGGCACACACAAACAAATAGCACACAAGCCGAGGGACACCTCGTTAGCAAGCAGATCACAAGAAAGACTGTACCGTTCACCGTCGATTGTCCCATTGTTTAATTCTCCTCCGGGTTCCAAACTTTCAAGTCCAAAAATTCATCCAACTTAGATTATTAATTATCTACACATTACTTAACTTATTTAGCTTACTTAACCCTTAATGACCCCCATCTAACGCCTCTTAAGTTTTATACCTAACCTTACAATCTTAACTTTAAACATTAAAGTCCTTTCCTTACTTATCCCCTAGGTCTTTAGGTTTCTAATCCTCATTGCCCCTTAATGGTGTACCATTAATACCATTAAGCACCCTCAAAATTTCTTTTTTCTTTTAAGTGTTCAGGGTCGACCGACCCACCGACGACCGACCCGACCCGGGTCGGTCCGTTCCAGTAACTTCCTGGTTCGAACAATTCTCTTAGACCGACCCACGACCGACCCAACCTTATGGGTCGGTCCTTCACAGAAAATTTTCCGTCTTTTGAAAATCCCCAATCCGACCCAAAGCTAAACCGACCGACCCAAACCCTCTGGGTCGGTCCATCCCAGAGACAATTTTCTACGTTGAAGTTTTGCCCGACCGACCCAAAGCTAAGCCGACCGACCCAAAACCCTCTGGGTCGGTCCAGTCCAGAGACATTCTGGCTGGCTTAACATGGTCTGACCAACCAAAACTAGGTCGGACCCTTGGTCGGTCCACTATAGATTTTTCTATTAAATTGTTCTTTCAATTCCAAACTCTTCCACAAGTGTCCTAATAGGTCTAACACCATCTTGGCACATTAAACCCACCTCATAACATCCACCAAACTCATTAAAACAACTTCCAAAGATCTCCTCAACCATTTACTCAATTCTTACAAACACTCCCAACACTTAGCACTTATTTTCCTACATTTCTAGTATGCAATTCACCTAGAATTCCCACTAACCAAATGCTCCGTCCTTAAGAACTTGACCACACCATATACACCACCTTCCACACTTATTGCATTTATCAAACCTCCTTAGATTCTAAACTCTAGTTCTCACCTAAACCATTTCAAAGTCTTACACCTTATTCCCATCAAACTTGCACAAGTTTCCCAACTTCTTTCATCAAGGTCTTGGTGCCTAAAATTCACCATTGTAACCCCTAGTTTCTCATGGACTTAACTAAGTCATCCTAGATTACTAGCACATCTTAGACTCATTTCTTTTAACAAAACAACTCCTAAAATTCCTAGTACTTCCTTAGTCATAAAATCTCCTTAGGTTATCTTAGACATCATGTTTCTTCACCAAATTTTGGCATGGTTTCCCTAGCATATTACTACACCCCAAACACTTTGGTTTTCACCATTTAGCAACCTTTATCACCCAAATCTTTTCCACACATTCTTAACACTCAGTTACACCAAAACTACACACACACACATCATATATGTGCAATAACTTAAAATGCTTGGCACTTAGGCCCTTAAATGACAATAATCTTAACCACTGAATTTCCACATATATTTGCCTTTGACCTGCGAATACACACAACAAGGCTCCCATTGAAATAAAATGCTCTTGTAATTCATTTCAACATTGTTTAACTATCTCATTTCCCATTTGCTCTTTTTGTCACAAGTTCTCAATATAATAGTATTCTTTCTCCTAAGTTTATATCCCTTTTTCCATTGTAAACTCTAAGCTAAACTTGTTACCTATCCATATCCCATCTCTTAATGCATTAAACACCTTAAGGTAAGCATTTACCTTGTTCTTTTACAAGCTCCACAAACTTTTCTCCTTAGGTTTTTCTTGAACAATCTCGATCACCAATCAAACTCTCCATGCCAATGTTCTAATCAATATTCAATGACTCCCATGAGTGCTAAATAATACACTAACCTTAAGGAATAAACCTAGGTTAAAAATGTGTTTTAAGGTATTGAATTGAATGTTTTACCTTGGATTCTCAAGACAAGCTTGGATATGAATCAAGAAGGACCTCCTCTATCCTTTGGAGAATAGAAAACAAGCTGGAACAAGGCATAAAAATGGAGCCCCATGAGTATAGATTTTCGGTTACAGATAAAGATGATGGAAACCTAGATTTTCTTACATATTCTTTACCTTAAGAGAATGGAGAAGCCAATGAACTCTCCAAGCTTGAGTTTCCTCCTCCTAATGGCGGTTTGTCTTGGCACCAAAATGGAGCTCTTGAAGTTTTGGAAAGATAGAAAGAAGAGCTTGAGCTAACTAACTAAGAATATATACTTTGTTTTGATTTTGGAGCTAAGATGAGTGAGTAGTGATCAAAGCAAGGTGGAGCTTGGCATGAGGTTTCTCTTCACGTTAATGGAGAAGGAAGAAAGCAAGAGAAATCAGTGGTGAGAGAAGAGAATGAAGAGGTGAGGAGAGAGGTAAGCAAAAGTAAGATATTTAAGTTAAAAAGCAAATAGTGTTTTCCTTATTTCCCTCCTCTTTATCTAATATTACTATGTTGTGTGGTGACTCACCACTAACAAAAACCGGCCCCCTTCACTAATGAGACTAGTCATGGTCTTGCTTGACCATTTAATTAGACTTAGTTGACTAAAGACTAAACTAGGCACTATTTGGTTACTATTCATAAACTAGTACACTTATTTGTGAAATTTTTGATTTCCCATTGATTTAGACTTCCTAATGTGATACTAAGTAGTACACAAGTTAATTAAGAGTAATCATGGACATTTAGCCACTTAGAACCCCTTTCCAAGACAATTTTTCAAAAATGTGCTTTAAGAGTCCTTAAAGCACAATTTGTGTTTGAACTTGTTTTTAAGCTTGGTTTTCTTTGGTAATTGATTTAATATGACCGTTAGGATGTTACTAAGGTCTAAGAATAGTATTTGGGTGCTAACCCAAGTTACTCCAAGTTTAGAGCACATTTTTGCTTAAATTGCTCTTATGGTGTTTTCCTAGTGTTATCTTTGGTTAAATTGTTCCCCAAAGTTTCTAAGGCATTATTTAGCCTTCTTATACCTTAGTTTATCATCTAAACACTATATCTAGGTTTGGGGTATTTCAATCTACCCCCCTTAAAAGAACTTTGTCCCCAAAGTTCACATATATGCTTAATCATTCACGGTACTCAATTCCCTTAATCTTAACACCACATCTTATATTCACATTCACACACATCTCAAGACCCAAAGGTCTTCCACAAATACATACATAAGTATTATACATATCTCAAACTTACCACCAAAGTGTAATAATTTACACAACTATATCTTACACACACCAAACAAACGACAACATGTTCGTTTCCCAACTCAAAAGCGAGGAAGCTCTACCCCCCTTAAAAGGGGTACGCCCCGTACCCTATACAGATGATCTAGTCAGTAAACAACGAAGGGTACTTCGATCTCATCTTATCCTCTAATTCCCACGTGGCCTCTTCGACATCTTGGTTAGACCAGAGAACCTTCACCAGTCGTACTGACTTATGGCGAGTGTCCCTAGTCTTACTATCCAAGATTCTCTGAGGAGTCTCCACGGATCTCATATTCAGTTCCAACGTCAACCTCTCAGGTTCTAACACATGGAGGGGTGGTGCATGTATTTCTTTAGCTGTGAAACATGAAAAACATCATGCACTTTACCCAGTTTAGCAGGTAATTCAACCTGTACACAACCGGGCCCACCCGCTCCGTAATCTCATAAGGACCAACAAACTTAGGGCTTAGCTTACCCTTCTGCCCAAATCTAAACAACACCCTTCATCGGCGATACCCGCAGAAATACCCGTCGCCCACTGCCAACTCTAGGTCTCGTCGTCGAACATCAGCATACGACTTCTGCCTATCTTGAGCAGCTTCATGTTATCCCTGATTTGCTGAACTTCAGCCTTATTTGCTCTAAATATTCTGGTCCTATAATGAAATACCCCAAACCTTAATATGTTAATTAACTATGTAATTATAATTTTCTAAGGCTAATTAAGTCCTTAAGATTATTGGTGAAGAAATAAAAAAAAAAGAATATGAAATGCGTAAAAGTCACAAAACGTGAAACCGCGTATTTAATTATTTTAGGAGGTACATAACCTTCGTTAGAGTGATAAATGTATTTTAATACCTTAATTGCACACTAAGAACATGTGGGAAAAATTCCCGAAGTAAACGGACCCAATAGTGGGGTAAAAGCACAAACGAGGCTTAAAACACGTTTTTCGAGGAAACGAAAAACGTGACTTAAAACAGTTAAATGGACTTGTATAAATTATAGTTGATTTTATAACTATAACGATATACTAAAAATTAAAGTCTAAGAATTTCTTAGAAACAAAAAATATATTCCGGAAACGGACCCCCGGACTGTTAAACTGACAGTTCGGGAACTAACGGGTGTTATCTGCTAATGACCAAATGCTCTCCCTCACATTGTAAAATAAAAAACTCAAAATTGGTCCCCCTCTCTTGTATCCCACGTGAGAGCCCTCTCACTCACTCAATTCATTCTACTTTACTCACATAAATACAAAAAACAACATAAAGCAAAAAGTACTACTTACTTTATTTACTCTCTCTCTCACACTCTCTTTCCTCTATTTTTGTGTGGGTTACGAATTCCCCATGTGCCCAGCCCCCTCTCTTGCTGTGTATGTGGACTAAAGACAAAAGTAATAAAAACACAAAATTACTTACTCTCTCTCACATTTCTCTCTCTCCCATTCTCTTCCTCTTCCGATTTTTTTCCCCCCAAGCTCTCTTTCTCTGCTCTTCTCCTACAATGGCGATTTCTTGAGCCACAAAGAGCCTCATCTTGCTCCTTCTTGTTCTACCCTCAAAACCAACTCCAAATCAAAATATTTACACCAAAATACTCCTCTCATCTTGGGGATTATTTTCCACCTTTTAAAATCTCAAAACTCCATACTTCATTTCCATGGGTGTACCACATCTTGAAGAGAAAACCTCGTATTCTTGAAGCCAATCAACTCCTTGATGGCCTAAGGTAAGAAGGAACTTAAAAATCCATTCATTCTCCTATTTATATAGTGGCCGATTTTTGGTGTGCTAAGCACCATTGTTTTTCTCTTCATTCAAGCTTGTAAAGCTTCAAGAAGTGTTGGAGCTAGCCCAAAATCCATTACCAAAAACTTCACCTTGAAGTAAAAGGTAATTCCCTCCTATGGTGCTTCAAATATTTACTAAGTTCTAGGGTTAATGGAATAGTGTTCATGAACCCTCAATACTCATTGTGTTCATTTTGGCATGGTCATTAGTGTAGCAATTAATTCCGTTGAATATCGATTAGAGGCAAGAAGTTAAGGGAAAGAGGTTTTGAAAAGAAAAAAAAAACCCAAGGTAATTAACTTACCTTAAACTAGTGTGGGATCTATAATGTGTTTATGTTTGAGCAAAATAAATGTTCAGTGAAAATGCAGGTGTTGCGAATAATATGAGGAAATTCAGTGTTTAATTTAATGTTGTTTAAGGGCCTAAGAGCCAAGCTTTTAAGAGTTATGCATATTGGGTGCTATTGTGTGGAAATGATGAGATTTAAGGGGTTTAGTGTTTTTGGATGAGTTGTGGATTGGAGTGTTCTGAGGGCTAAATAATGTGTGGGAATATGATAAAATTATGGGGAGGTCATGTCAAATTTTGTGTAGGAATTTAATGGTTTAGATGCATTTCTAGGTGGGAGCAATCTAGAGAACTACAAGTGTTTTGAGAGGAAAAACTTGGTATAAAAATCGGTTGGTAACTAGGTAGATGGAGATGGGAGATGAGTGAACTCTAAGGAGGGAATGTGGCATTATTCTTGGACTAATAAGTGGGAGAGAGTGATGAGGAAAATCTGTAGCAAACACCTAAGAGAACTAAGTTTAGTACTTATAAGAGGAGAGTGGGAAACTTGGGTGAATTTAATCAAGAATTGAGTAACAAGTCTAGATGATGGTTTAGGCAAGTTTGAGATGTTATATGAGTGTTAAAATATATCTAATTACATGTAGGAACCTTGGGGCAACAATGGGTGAAGTTAACAAGTGAAATAAGAATTGAAAATGCCATTTCTGGTGGTCTGTAACAGGGGTCCGGAACTTAGTTCCATACCAAGTTCCGGACCATACCATAAAAACTGGTCGAGAGTTACCCAACGCCTTGGTCCGGGACCTAGGGTGAGCATGAAGTCCCGGACCACCCATACAAAATGGCTCGAGAGTTATTCACACATTCTGGTCCGGGACTTAGGTTAAGTGTGAAGTCCCGGACCACCCCTTATAAAATAGCCGAGAGTTGAGTTGTGAATTGGTCCGGGACTCAAGGTGAGGACCAAGTCCCGGACCACCCTAAAACCTTGTTTTTATGTTGTTAAATGGTGTCTAATGATGGGGATGAGTAGGTGTTGATGTTATATGATTATTTAGGACATGTTTGGTGACTTATAATGAACATTAGGAGGGTGAACAAGTGTAAGTTTAAGTGTGAAAGTGTACGACATAAATATGTGGAGTAATTAACTAAGTGGGAGTTAAATAAATTAATTAACCGATATTATAAATCATGTATAGGAACTACGTTTGGTGGGACTCGTACGCAGCAAGGGCCAAGGTATGGTTTTCTTGCAACCTGTGTCCTACCGGATTACACCGGCTTGTGTGCCAATGTTTTTTTGTGTGTTTGCCACCTTGCAAGATAAAGCATGAAATGAGTTTACAGTAATTCATTATTGTGGCGTAGTTAATTCCGATACCGCTTAACCTTAGTTATGTGTTAAATAATAGTTAACCGACCTTAGGTCCACATAAGAGATCGGTATTCGGAATAAACGTCCCAACCCACGGGAACGTTCTAACTGCGGCTATCCGTGCGTTAGTGTATGTTGTGATTATGTGTGATGTATGTGACTTGTTTAGTATGTAGATGTCGTTGGACACTGTTATCCGTGTTGTTGACATGGGATGTGATTTCCCTTGTGTGATTAACAGCGTTAGTAAAACTATGTGATGTATGTATGTGATAAGTTCCATAATGGAACCTTTAACTAATAAGTATATGTTATGTATGGAGAGGAATCCGGTCATTCCGGTCGCGCGTGTTGTTTGGGAGTTAATACATATATGAGAATTAACTCCCATCCTGTTATGTTAGGGTTGTTTTCCTTCATTGGATTTCGACCTCCCACTAGCTTAGCCAAAGCTTACCTACCCGACCTCCACATCGGGCTAGGAGGGAAATTATGTATAATGTTGGTAGGGTGTCGAAGCTTAAGTTCGCTTCGACTCCCTCTTTGTTATGTTACGGTTGTTCTTCCTCCTTGAATTACAACCACCCACAAGCTTAACCAAGGCTTACCTACCTCATCACTATTGGAGCTAGGGGAAATTGTATGTTGTGTACGGTCCTATATGAGGCCGCCACTCAAGTAAAGAAAATGTATGTATGTTGTGCTCGGGCTTATATCACCCCGGCACTCCCTAAGTGAAGTTTATGTACCCTAAGAAGAGTGAAATTAAGTTGTGTATGTTATAAAGTGAAGTGTGTTGTTATGTTGGGTGTGCTAACCTTGTGTCTGTATTCTATTAATGAATGTTTGCTTATAAGCATGATATGTGTGTGAGTTTGTGCATGTTTGAAATAAATCAACCGCATGCTAAGACGACAAATAGTTGTGCGTGGCCCGGTAGCATGCGGGCTGCGGGATTACCATACCAGCAAAGGTGCTGACCCCCTTTGGGGGCTCCCATACTTTTCAGGTACAAGGAACTGGAAGCCGTTCGAGAGTAGGACGGGGTAGTTGATTGTATGTGGGTAGTCATGAAAATTGTGGATGTGTTGTAGGTGTAGTAAGACCGAAATTGTATCGGCGTTAGTTGGTAATTACTCGGTACAGTTGTAATGTAAGTGTATAATGAATGTTGAACATGGAACGGGATTAATGTGTAGTTGCTCGGGAGTTTAGTCCATCAGACCGGTACGATGTATGTATGTTAGCCTTGTTAGTCACGTGGGTGGCTAACGGCGTGTAACACCAAGGAGTTAAGTTATGTTGTGAGTTATGATTTCCGCTGCAAGTGTTGTTAAATGTGTTGTTTGTAGTTGGGGTGTTACAAAAAGTGGTATCAGAGCGAAGTATCGCTCTGATGACTGAAATACCGAGCTTAGGAAGTACCGAGTTAAGAGTTCAGTGCCTTGGGTTAAAGGTTGAGTGATAGCGTGAGGAGTACGCTAGTTAGGGAAATACCAGTGTGTACTGGATACCTACAGTATCCATCCCGCCCTCCACAAACCCTATTTTATAACTCGGGAAAGAACGCCAGAGAGATGAGAGTCATCTCTTACTCGGGAAAACCCGATCTGGCAGTTGATATTTACCCCTGTAAGTACGGAGGACCTGTCATACGGTAGATCCCGAAAGGTGTGATCCCGAAGACGGTCTCCATTTTCAATATTAACCGCTCTTGTTAGCGAAAAGTGAAGAATCTTATGCACAAGAGAATGGAATTTCCAGCACCCTGGGTCGACATGCGGAGCAGTCGAGGACAACCAGCTTGCAACGCACCAAGCGTGCAACAGGCAAGGAGCGAGATAATGAAACCCGAGACGAGTGTCTACGGGACTACAATGTTAACTAACACACCAACGGTATACCAACCGATTAAGGAACTACAACGTAGTACGAGGAGGATACAATACTAAGTAAAAAGGGGTCTCCCAGAAGGGGAAACACCCTAGTTAATGGTTGTCATGTGAAGACACTGAGAAGTACCCAAGGAATTGTTGTTAAGACTGCAAGATCAAGCAAGGGCCAACTAGGCCATTGATGTTAGTGCGGATGAAAACAACACCGCAACCAGTGTGTATTGAACCGATAACCAGTTAGCATGGCGCACTTGCCATGGCAAGTGCTGCTACAACAAGGTTGTGTGGGAGATTTTTTTTAGCAACTACAAAGTACTCAGTAAAGCACCATGAAGTTAAGTGGGATTATCATAACCGTGGAAGGGCTTATTAGCCTGACCTCAGTGCTTGGAAACACACCAGTCAGCAGGAAGCTAGACTTGGATAAGGCAAGAAACGTTGTAAAACCACGGAAATTTTTCTTTAAACCTAAAATCATTTTCTTTCAAACTCTTTTCAAAACCAGATTTTCTTTCAAACCCATTTTATTTCAATTCTTCTTTTCTTAAAACCAAACCAGAAGACCTACACGGCCTCAGTGCCATATGGTAGGTAAGTTTTACCCGTTACTTTTAAAACCGGATGGAAACCGGTAAACCCAAGGGTAACAACCCGAGGAATGGAGTGAGTTCATAATAATACAACAGTGGATACACTTCCCTTGATTAAGTTCGGGAAGCACGGAATGCATATTATCACAGGATAATATAAGAGGAGTTGACAACAGAATACTTCACCTAGGCGTGTGACGGACACTACGAGTATACCAACTGTAATGTGGGACGACCGCACTCCGTTAGGAGCTTGTGGGCCTGACAGACCTTCTTATGGGTAGTCGGTAAGTAGCAATGTATCAGTAGGATACCCCACGTATGTATACGAGTGGAGCCTGGAACACGGGAAGTAGTCGACTCCATACTACGGTCCGAAGTAAAAGTCAAGCAAGAGCAATGGAGTACCATCGAATGGTTGAAGTAAAGGAACCCAGTCAAGTTAAGGAAACTAAAGGAATCAGTAAGTTCATTTTAAGGAAATGTTTAAAGGTGAACAAGTGCGAAGTGCACTGGTTAGTAAGTAAAGAAATCGCACATGTCTTAAGAATCTTGGAGGATGAACATAATAGCTGGAGTAAGTACCCAGCCTACATATGGTGAGGCAAATGCCTAAAATGGATATGTTAATGTGCAATGATCGGGATGAGACTCCGAGATATCAATTTCACTAAAGAGGATATTTAGCCCAACAAAGAACGCAGAGCGAAGTAGTAAATTAAACATACAAATGAGTGCAAGCCAGATGAAATGGCATAACTTAGCAACACCCAGGAACTATCCTTAAAAGGGTGTTTGGATTAACAATGGTTGAATGAGATAACGTGGCAGAAACGCAAGGGTTGAAACTAACACCTGGATTAAGCATAAGTTGTCAGGAAGAAGTCTGACATCCTTGAAGGAGCATCCCATGAAAGGAACGACGACCTTGTCATGGAGCCCAATACAACCTATAAACCGTGTAATATGTACGGAGAAGTAAATGTGTGTGAACAGCCTACAATGAGTAGAGCTCGAGACAATAAGGCTTATAAGCCACAAGTGGAATGTGTTAAGAAAATGTTATTGATCACAGAGATTCATGTTATATAAGTAAGTAAGCGGATAACGAACCACTGCTTCAAGAGTGGGGATACCTCTGACATTGTGAGACCGCAATAGCGGTAGTTATGTGAATTAAGTTCAGGGAATGTGTTAAAGGTTGACCATGTTGTTACTATGAAAAGAGTTGTACCAGTTGTGGAGACTGAAAGAGTGATAAGTCGAATAGCAACCACCATTACGTGTGGGATGCTAGATGTGAAATGAACAACGCTCAAGGAGCATAAAGACTCGAAGAATAGCGTATTCAGCAACCAGCCAAATAAATGGCGAAACACAGTGTAATGGCAGAAGCTAATATAATAGCGGATGCAGTGTAAGTTAATATTATACGATGACAAAGAGCACAGTGCGCAGTGAGCGACCGTTGTATACGCATTGTTAAATAGTTGTATGGCGAATAAGACCAGTTATGAGTTAAAACCAGTGGAGATACAAGATAAGTGATGATAAACAGACTGGGCAATAAGCCAGTGGTCGGTACTATGTGATAAGGAACACAGTATGAATTCCTATTGCTATCTCATAAGAGACTTACTGTCAAGAGTTTACGCCTCTGCACTCTGTATGACTGAGTGTTTTGGTATTGCGCTTGCGCGGTAATGATCAAGTGAGATAGCTAGGAAGTCTGAAAATGTTAAATGTGATAGAAGGACAAGAATTATGGTGTGATAAAACCGATGCATAAGAGAAGCACGGTAGTACCAATCAAAGGGTACTTGGTTGACATAAGTGACTACAGTAGCACGATTGTTGAATATCGGTATGGAACATACCTCAAGTGTTGGAAATAACCGACAGAGTACTACACAAAAGGTAGTAGCTCAAACTTAACCGACAGTAAGTCGGAAGAAACCAAGTAAACCATTGTAGAATACAATAGATTATCGTGGAAATGAATAGAAAGTTTGTAACTCACCGAATTCGCTCACGGTAAGAAATACCACGCGTCGGTTGAGAAACCGTTATTACCAAGATAAAGGTGATAATCGATACAATACAGTAAGGATAATGTGGGCAAACTAAGCTCTAAATTATCAAGAGTTGCGCAGCAGAAACTGGTGAACCAGTGAGTCAAACGATGAATGTGAATAGTGAACAAGTGAATGACAAACTAATGATGCCTAAAAGCCTCACAGGCCAGGATCGAAACCAGTTAAGAGTTAAAATAAACTCTAATGAGAATTCTTGGTTAGGGACTAAACCGCCAATATGGTAAGATCCTCAAACCAAACACATTGTGTAATAAACCGCGTGGAGATAAACACTTCACGACGGTAGAATGTTTAAACCAGTGATTAACTGATTGATTACGTGGGCGTAATCCCTTTTAAGGGGGGTAGAGCGCAGAACCACTTAGTGTCTTTTACCGTACAAGTGTACGTGAACTATGATGTGCATAGCACAAAATGATTTGTTTTGATGATTGGTGTGTGTGTTACATAAACATACACATTCATTCATGGTTAATTGTGGTAATTACGCACGGAAGATGCGAATACCCTTGCGATAAGTGTGTTATTGTGTCAACAAATATGTGTGAAAGTACAAGTATAAGGGAGTAGAAAAACTCCCGGGGAACTAAAACCCCGACTATGTATGTTCAAATAATACTAAATGTAAAACCGTGTATTGTATTTTGATAAAAGTATATATATATATACAGTATTGTGATCTATGAAGAGGTATGACACCAACGTAGAACCTAGTGAGAATTAAATTCCCTAGGTAACTTGATTTAAAATAAATCTGGACGATGATCGATGGACATAGTTCCACCCTTGGAGATGTAATGATTACGACTAGATGGATTAAAAAGATAGAAAATGGTACATGCTTGAATTAGTTGTTTGAAAAATGAAGTGGGAGGTGAAACTTGATTATCATGAGATCAAGGGAAGCCGAACACAAATTGGGGTGGAAAGATAGTTCAACTCTGATGCTGATCACATTAGGGTTGGATGATTCTTGAAACTCCCTATAAGTGGTCACAAATAATCACATCAAGAATAAGATGCAGTTAACAATAATTGGACTTGGAGTTGTATTGAATTTTTCAAAAGAATTTTAAAATTGGGTTTCAAATTCTCAATTGGTATTTTCAATACATCAATTAATATTTTTAAGATTCTTAGGTGGTATTTTCAAAGGAAGGACTACCTTTATGTGACCTCGTAGAGGACTTTCAACTTGTATCCTTCCAATAAAGGATTTCATTATACTTAACCTCATAGAGGGTATTTTCCTACTACTTGCTCACGAGCTGAGGACGTATGAGCCTTTGTCTTAGGACCGGTGACATGAGAAGTATATTTTAAAGATGTATGCAATTGTTTTGATCTCCCAAAGGAACGGGGACCAGAGTGTCCATCGCGACCGGTTCTGCGGGATCACAGTGTATATGTACTCTACATGGGTCTCGAACTCATGAAGAGATGGAAAAGGAATTTCTGGTTGATATACATGCTATGACATGTTGTGTGGTATGTGTAATAATTATTATTTTGGACCTTGAGTCCTAATGTGATTGAATTCCAAAGTGTTATGTTATCAAGACCTATGTGTCTAAAGGATGTTATGTTATCAAGACCTAAGTCTAAATGTTGTATGTTACCCAGACCAAGAGTCTAAGGGTTGTTATGTAGTGCAATGTTGTTAAGGTACCCGGACCATTAAGTCCGAGGCACTATAAGTATATGTTGTTATGTATGTATGGATGTGTTACCCGGACCGTTAAGTCCGAGGTTGTGATGTAAAGTATGTTTGTTATGGAAGTTTATGTTGCAAGTAATCCCGTGTTCTAACAATGATGCTTGGGAAGTGTGAACTTCGAGGACGAAGTACTTTTAAGGGGGGTAGATTGAAATACCCCAAACCTTAATATGTTAATTAACTATGTAATTATAATTTTCTAAGGCTAATTAAGTCCTTAAGATTATTGGTGAAGAAATAAAACCAAAAAGAATAAAAATGCGTAAAAGTCACAAAACGTGAAACCGCGTATTTAATTATTTTAGGAGGTACATAACCTTCGTTAGAGTGATAAATGTATTTTCATACCTTAATTGCACACTAAGAACATGTGGGAAAAATTCCCGAAGTAAACGGACCCAAATAGTGGGGTAAAAGCACAAACGAGGCTTAAAACACGTTTTTCGAGGAAACCGAAAAACGTGACTTAAAACAGTTAAAATGGACTTGTATAAATTATAGTTGATTTTATAACGATATATACTAATTAAAGTCTAAGAATACTTAGAAACAAAAAAAAATATTCCGGAAACCGGACCCGGACTGTTAAAACTGACAGTTCGGGAACTAACGGGTGTTATCTGCTAATGACCAAATGCCTCTCCCTCACATTGTAAAATAAAAAAATCAAAATTGGTCCCCCTCTCTTGTATCCCACGTGAGAGCCCTCTCACTCACTCAATTCATTCTACTTTACTCACATAAATACAAAAAACAACAAAAGCAAAAAGTACTACTTACTTTATTTACTCTCTCTCTCACACTCTCTTTCCTCTATTTTTGTGTGGGTTACGAATTCCCCATGTGCCCAGCCCCCTCTCTTGCTGTGTATGTGGACTAAAGACAAAAGTAATAAAAACACAAAACATTACTTACTGTCTCTCACATTTCTCTCTCTCCCATTCTCTTCCTCTTCCGATTTTTTCCCCCCAAGCTCTCTTTCTTTGCTCTTTCTCCTACAATGGCGATTTCTTGAGCCACAAAGAGCCTCATCTTGCTCCTTCTTGTTCTACCCTCAAACCAACTCCAAATCAAAATATTTTTACACCAAAATACTCCTCTCATCTTGGGGATTATTTTCCACCTTTTAAAATCTCAAAACTCCATACTTCATTTCCATGGGTGTACCACATCTTGAAGAGAAAACCTCATATTCTTGAAGCCAATCAACTCCTTGATGGCCTAAGGTAAGAAGGAACTCAAAAATCCATTCATTCTCCTATTTATATAGTGGCCGATTTTTGGTGTGCTAAGCACCATTGTTTTTCTCTTCATTCAAGCTTGTTAAAGCTTCAAGAAGTGTTGGAGCTAGCCCAAAATCCATTACCAAAAACTTCACCTTGAAGTAGAAGGTAATTCCCTCCTATGGTGCTTCAAATATTTACTAAGTTCTAGGGTTAATGGATAGTGTTCATGAACCCTCAATACTCATTGTTCATTTTGGCATGGTCATTAGTGTAGCAATTAATTCCGTTGAATATCGATTGAGGAGCAAGAAGTTAAGGGAAAGAGGTTTTGAAAAGAAAAAAAAACCCAAGGTAATTAACTTACCTTAAACTAGTGTGGGATCTATAAATGTGTTTATGTTTGAGCAAAATAAATGTTCAGTGAAAATGCAGGTGTTGCGAATAATATGAGGAAATTCAGTGTTTAATTTAATGTTGTTTAAGGGCCTAAGAGCCAAGCTTTTAAGAGTTATGCATATTGGGTGCTATTGTGTGGAAATGATGAGATTTAAGTGTGGTTTAGTGTTTTTGGATGAGTTGTGGATTGGAGTGTTCTGAGGGCTAAATAATGTGTGGGAATATGATAAAATTATGGGGAGGTCATGTCAAAATTTGTGTAGGAATTTAATGGTTTAGATGCATTTCTAGGTGGGAGCAATCTAGAGAACTACAAGTGTTTTGAGAGGAAAAACTTGGTATAAAAATCGGTTGGTAACTAGGTAGATGGAGATGGGGATGAGTGAACTCTAAGGAGGGAATGTGGCATTATTCTTGGACTAATAAGTGGGAGAGAGTGATGAGGAAAATCTGTAGCAAACACCTAAGAGAACTAAGTTTAGTACTTATAAGAGAGAGTGGGAAACTTGGGTGAATTTAATCAAGAATTGAGTAACAAGTCTAGATGATGGTTTAGGCAAGTTTGAGATGTTATATGAGTGTTAAAATATATCTAATTACATGTAGGAACCTTGGGGCAACAATGGGTGAAGTTAACAAGTGAAATAAGAATTGAAAATGCCATTTCTGGTGGTCTGTAACAGGGGTCCGGAACTTAGGTTCCATACCAAGTTCCGGACCATACCATAAAAACTGTCGAGAGTTACCCAGCGCCTTGGTCCGGGACCTAGGGTGAGCATGAAGTCCCGGACCACCCATACAAAACGGCTCGAGAGTTATTCACACATTCTGGTCCGGGACTTAGCTTAAGTGTGAAGTCCCGGGCCACCCCTTATAAAATAGCCGAGAGTTGAGTTGTGAATTGGTCCGGGACTCAAGGTGAGGACCAAGTCCCGGACCACCCTAAAACCTTGTTTTTATGTTGTTAAATGGTGTCTAATGATGGGGATGAGTAGGTGTTGATGTTATATGATTATTTAGGACATGTTTGGTGACTTATAATGAACATTAGGAGGGTGAACAAGTGTAAGTTTAAGTGTGAAAGTGTACGACATAAATATATGGAGTAATTAACTAAGTGGGAGTTAAATAAATTAATTAACCGATATTATAAATCATGTATAGGAACTACGTTTGGTGGGACTCGTACGCAGCAAGGGCCAAGGTATGGTTTTCTTGCAACCTGTGTCCTACCGGATTACACCGGCTTGTGTGCCAATGTGTTTTTCTGTGTGTTTGCCACCTTGCAAGATAAAGCATGAAATGAGTTTATAGTAATTCATTATTGTGGCTTAGTTAATTCCGATACCGCTTAACCTTTGTTATGTGTTAAATAATAGTTAACCGACCTTAGGTCCACATAAGAGATCGGTATTCGGAATAAACGTCCCAACCCACGGGAACGTTCTAACTGCGGCTATCCGTGCGTTAGTGTATGTTGTGATTATGTGTGATGTATGTGACTTGTTTAGTATGTAGATGTCGTTGGACACTGTTATCCGTGTTGTTGACATGGGATGTGATTTCCCTTGTGTGATTAACAGCGTTAGTAAAACTATGTGATGTATGTATGTGATAAGTTCCATAAGGGGACCTTTAACTAATAAGTATATGTTATGTATGGAGAGGAATCCGGTCATTCCGGTCGCGCGTGTTGTTTGGGAGTTAATACATATATGAGAATTAACTCCCATCCTGTTATGTTAGGGTTGTTTTCCTTCATTAGATTTCGACCTCCCACTAGCTTAGCCAAAGCTTACATACCCGACCTCCACATCGGGCTAGGAGGTAAATTATGTATAATGTTGGTAGGGTGTCGAAGCTTAAGTTCGCTTCGACTCCCTCTTTGTTATGTTACGGTTGTTCTTCCTCCTTGAATTACAACCACCCACAAGCTTAACCAAGGCTTACCTACCTCATCACTATTGGAGCTAGGGGGAAATTGTATGTTGTGTACGGTCCTATATGAGGCCGCCACTCAAGTAAAGAAAATGTATGTATGTTGTGCTCGGGCTTATATCACCCCGGCACTCCCTAAGTGATGTTTATGTACCCTAAGAAGAGTGAAATTAAGTTGTATGTTATAATGTGAAGTGTGTTGTTATGTGGGTGTGCTAACCTTGTGTCTGTATTCTATTAATGAATGTTTGCTTATAAGCATGATATGTGTGTGAGTTTGTGCATGTTTGAAATAAATCAACCGCATGCTAAGACGACAAATAGTTGTGCGTGGCCCGGTAGCATGCGGGCTGCGGGATTACCATACCAGCAAAGGTGCTGACCCCCTTTGGGGGCTCCCATACTTTTCAGGTACAAGGAACTAGACGCCGTTCGAGAGTAGGACGGGGTAGTTGATTGTATGTGGGTAGTCATGAAAATTGTGGATGTGTTGTAGGTGTAGTAAGACCGAAATTGTATCGGCGTTAGTTGGTAATTACTCGGTACAGTTGTAATGTAAGTGTATAATGAATGTTGAACATGGAACGGGATTAATGTGTAGTTGCTCGGGATAGCTGTTGCCATCTTGATCGAAGCGTGATAGCTGTTGTTGTATGAAAACTCGATCAGATGTAACTTGTCAATCCAACTGCCCTGGAAGTCTAAGGCACATGCTCTCAGCATGTCCTCAAGTGTCTGAATCGTACGCTCAGTCTGACCTTCTGTCTGAGGATGGAATGCGGTACTCAACTTCAGTTCTGTACCCAACGCTTCTCTAGTAGCTCTTCAGTACCTCGAAAGGAATCTGGTATCTCTATCTGACACTATGGTCTTTGGTATCCCATGATGTCTCATGATTTCTTTTTCAAACAACTCAGCTAATTTGGTCACGTTCCAAGTATCCTTCATCGGTATGAATCGGGCTACTTTGATAAGGCGATCCACCACCACCACTGATAAGTGTCTAAATGAGCATGTTTTATAGGTGTATGTCATATATTATATTAACACTTTTCTTGCTCATTTCTCCACTTTTGTTAGTTTTCCTCTAAATTATGTTTATTTGTACTTACTTACTTTCACGATAATATTACTCACTTATTATATATTTTCTTAGATTTATGTATTGATATGAACTGATACATTTTATGTGTCTAATGCAGGAAAATTACAATAGACCCGTATATATATATATATATAAAAATATCACGTACATCACTTCAGTATAAAAATGAATCACGTGTGAAGTGATCATGGGCACATTATATTGTTCACGTTCAATTTTATTCACGAGCTATCATTTTCACGAGCAGCAACAACCGCCTAATATAAGAGCATATGCAACCGCTTGCATATAGGCGGACAACTCTGGCTTGCTACCGCCTTGAAGCGGGCGGATGTGAGTGAAGCGGAGACAAGAGCCAACCGCCTGACAACAGGCGGACAAGAGAGAGCGAGACAAGAGGCTACCGCCTCATAACAGGCGGACAGCAGAGGGGGCAACCGCCGCATTGTAGGCGGACGAGACAGAGGAGACCGCATGTTATCGAGCGGACGCGTGTAAATGTCCGCGAGCTTATCTTCTTCGCCCGTCTTCGTCTGCAACTCGCGCCGACTCTCTCCAACTCGTCCACTGCCATATCTATCTACTCCGCCTACCTTAATTCCCTCACGCGTGAGCTTTGTCCCCTGCGCAATAAATGAGCAATCAACAAGCTCAATCATTTCCTCAACTTGCACGCGTCTGTTAACTCCTCTGCTGCTTCTTCCTTTCCCTATATAAACGCACACAACTTCACCACAAAAATCATCAATCCATCCACGACCGAGCAGACCACAAACCACACACCATCTCATTTCTCTCCTTCCGCCTTCTCCATTTTATTTATTTTACATTCCACAAAATCCACCTCTAGCCTATGTATACAAAATAGCAGAGCGAGACGGAGTGATTACGGATGATTTCTATTACTCTTGTCTCTGTTTATCTATTTAATATGTTAGGCTAGTTTACGTACGCTCTGGGAATGGTTATTATATGTTGTATTAATTATGCTATATTTGTACTGGTTTAATTTATATACAGTTTGTTACGCTTAAAGGTTATCACGCACCTTTTTAATAAATGTCATGAGTTTATTAAATTGCTTTACTAAGTCTATTTTGATCAGACCAGGTGATAAATAGACAAGTTAATTAAGCCGTAAAACTGGAGGAAACTTGTTATGATTTAATAAGTTAGTATTCAGTTGCAAATGTAATTCCTCAATACTCCTCTGCCGTTCGCAGGCTTTTGCTTGAGTTTTCATCGGACCTTGCTTTACAGGTGAACGAGTTCTTATGAGGCTATGACTTAGTCCTTAAGAAAATAACAGGAACCTTGCCAAATTATTAAACCAGTAGAGATAGCTTAATTATGCAGATCATATTAACCTGACCCAGAGTTCCATCTTATTTATCTATTAACTTAGTTTATTTTATTCTTTCTTTTTATTTATTTTACAAGTCAATTAATCCCCCCTCCTGTGACACGCTTAGGTACTATTATATGTATATTAGTCCCACGGTTCGACATCCGGTTGCTTACATTTTCACTATACTACTGCGACCGGGATTTGTTTGCAGCCCAACGTTTATTTTGAGTTTTAATTTCTTTTCTTTTAATTTTACACCAGTTTAACCACTCACGATACAACGTCTGCAAAATGGCGCCGTTGCCGGGGACTAGTTTATTCTAGTCCCTAAGCCCCGGATTATTCACTTGTTTTATTAGAATATTTTGTCTATATTATTTTTGTTTGTTGTTTATATTAATTATCTTTTATATTTTGTTTATATTATTATTATGTTTGTTTTAAATCATTTTATCTTCTAATCTTTTTCTGTAGTTTTGTTTTATATACAAAAACACAAAAAAAAATGGAAATGGAACAGGTATTCGAAGAGGAGTTTTGCTATTCACAGTATTTATACTGCTCCGTGTGTGGGGGAGCTCATGATTATGAAGATTGTCTCATATTACAAGAACAACTCTGGTTAGAAGATCAACCAGACTACCTGGAGAGACTCGCTCAACCAGAACAGCAACCAAAGAGCGAAATAATTCATGAGGTAGAACACCCCACTACGGATGTAAGTTATTCTCTTCCCTCTGCGGTCGCCTACCGCCAGTTTCCATCCTTCTCTGTTCTCTATCCAGATGATGAGGATACTTACATCTTCGAAAATGAAGAGAAGGAATTGCCACCACCTCCCGCCAATATATCCAAACAAAACGCCACTATCACTTTCAAAGAATTAACTTTCTCTGAAGATGATAACGCGTTCTTTCTACGAGCCTCACCTACAAGAGGATGATGTTTACATCCTTCAATTTGAGGAAGAAAAATCATCAGCGCCGGATCTTCTGTTAGAACTACGTTCCCGGCAATACCTCCTCAAACACCAGATTTTGTGGAGTATTAATTTTCTTATTTTATATGCCGAGGTAACGTTTTGTTTTGATCCAGGATAACGAAGCAGGCGTCTGGCCAAAGACGTTAAAGAAGGGCAGCTTCTCGGGAGGCAACCCGGGTGTACTTTTATTTTATTTTGCTTTTATGCTCTTTTTAATTTTCAGGTTCTCTTTAAATTTTATTTTTGCTAACTTTTAACCCCGTTTATAGTATGGTTACTTCTAGTGTCTTATGCAGGTGCACCTCCATGTGGACACCGCAACCAAGCTACGCTACTTGAGGCTGAAGCTCAAGTGTGGGGGAACTCCTTTAACAACTAGCAAAAATAAAATCAGGGGAGTACCAGTTTCTTTAATTATGCTTTTATTTTAAATAAAAACTGTAGAGGAGCGTTTATGTGCTTAAATGTTTATTTGTGATCTTTGTGTTATCTCTCCTATTTTATCTACTTACCGAAAAGGTCTTCTGAGACCTTCCCTTGTTTTTCTGGTGAACAATTAGGACATTGTTCAATTTAAGTGTGGGGGAGTGTGCCCTTTTCGGTAACATTTTGTGCTTTAAATGTTTAATCTCTCTCCTTATCATGCGTTTGTCCAATTCAAATATTATAAACCCTTTATATGTGGGTTGTTCTCTTTAAGAATAAATACTATTATGAATTGTAGGATAAATAGTACAAATTTTAAAATTTTGATTACTTTTGAGGAGCATTTTATATGCGGTGTGACCAAATAAGCTGCAAATGGTTGGATCTTATTACTCAGGGTTTCTTTCTGTCTTCTCTCTCAGGGATTGCTAAGGGGTGCTTTTCTGTAAAAAAAAAAAGAGAAAGAAAATAAAAATAATAAGGGACTTGCGAGACACCATTGGTAACCAACAAAGAGAGCTGAGTGTTCTTAAATACAAAGGCGTGATGCCTATATTTTCTCATCTCTTATGCAAAAGTGAAACAAATGCATGAATCTATTTTTCCTTTTGTTTTCTCCTCAATGCCCGTTCTTGAGAGAAGTTGGCCATGGTAAAAGTTCAAAGAGTCACCTCAAAAGAAACATTGAAGTACCTTAGATCATACCCCGAAACTCTATATTTTATTTTTACCCTGAGCACACCTATGCCACCAGCAGTTAATTTTTCATACTCCTCAATAAGTTTGAAGATCATGTTTATCCTACCCTTCATGATAATATTTGTTAGTATTGAGCATTCCCTACTTACTTGGGTACGTGATTTTGCTTGAGGACAAGCAAAAAGATAAGTGTGGGGGTGTGATAAGTGTCTAAATGAGCATGTTTTATAGGTGTATGTCATATATTATATTAACACTTTTCTTGCTCATTTCTCCACTTTTGTTAGTTTTCCTCTAAATTATGTTTATTTGTACTTACTTACTTTCACGATAATATTACTCACTTATTATATATTTTCTTAGATTTATGTATTGATATGAACTGATACATTTTATGTGTCTAATGCAGGAAAATTACAATAGACCCGTATATATATATATATATATACTAAAAATATCACGTACATCACTTCAGTATAAAAATGAATCACGTGTGAAGTGATCATGGGCACATTATATTGTTCACGTTCAATTTTATTCACGAGCTATCATTTTCACGAGCAGCAACAACCGCCTAATATAAGAGCATATGCAACCGCTTGCATATAGGCGGACAACTCTGGCTTGCTACCGCCTTGAAGCGGGCGGATGTGAGTGAAGCGGAGACAAGAGCCAACCGCCTGACAACAGGCGGACAAGAGAGAGCGAGACAAGAGGCTACCGCCTCATAACAGGTGGACAACAGAGGGGGCAACCGCCGCATTGTAGGCGGACGAGACAGAGGAGACCGCATGTTATCGAGCGGACGCGTGTAAATGTCCGCGAGCTTATCTTCTTCGCCCGTCTTCGTCTGCAACTCGCGCCGACTCTCTCCAACTCGTCCACTGCCATATCTATCTACTCCGCCTACCTTAATTCCCTCACGCGTGAGCTTTGTCCCCTGCGCAATAAATGAGCAATCAACAAGCTCAATCATTTCCTCAACTTGCACGCGTCTGTTAACTCCTCTGCTGCTTCTTCCTTTCCCTATATAAACGCACGCAACTTCACCACAAAAATCATTCAATCCATCCACGACCGAGCAGACCACAAACCACACACCATCTCATTTCTCTCCTTCCGCCTTCTCCATTTTATTTATTTTACATTCCACAAAATCCACCTCTAGCCTATGTATACAAAATAGCAGAGCGAGACGGAGTGATTACGGATGATTTCTATTACTCTTGTCTCTGTTTATCTATTTAATATGTTAGGCTAGTTTACGTACGCTCTGGGAATGGTTATTATATGTTGTATTGATTATGCTATATTTCTACTGGTTTAATTTATATACAGTTTGTTACGCTTAAAGGTTATCACGCACCTTTTTAATAAATGTCATGAGTTTATTAAATTGCTTTACTAAGTCTATTTTGATCAGACCAGGTGATAAATAGACAGGTTAATTAAGCCGTAAAACTGGAGGAAACTTGTTATGATTTAATAAGTTAGTATTCAGTTGCAAATGTAATTCCTCAATACTCATCTGCCGTTCGCAGGCTTTTGCTTGAGTTTTCATCGGACCTTGCTTTACAGGTGAACGAGTTCTTATGAGGCTATGACTTAGTCCTTAAGAAAATAACAGGAACCTTGCCAAATTATTAAACCAGTAGAGATAGCTTAATTATGCAGATCATATTAACCTGACCCAGAGTTCCATCTTATTTATCTATTAACTTAGTTTATTTTATTCTTTCTTTTTATTTATTTTACAAGTCAATTAATCCCCCCTCCTGTGACACGCTTAGGTACTATTATATGTATATTAGTCCCACGGTTCGACATCCGGTTGCTTACATTTTCACTATACTACTGCGACCAGGATTTGTTTACAGCCTGACGTTTATTTTGAGTTTTAATTTCTTTTCTTTTAATTTTACACCAGTTTAACCACTCACGATACAACGTCTGCAACCACCATATCATGTTGAGACCTCCCCTAGCAGGTGGTAGTCCAACTACAAAGTCCATGGAGATATCATGGAACTTCCACTCTGGAACTGACACCGACTGTACCATTCCGCCCGGTCGTCGGTGCTCGAATTTCACCTTCTGGCATGTGAGACACCTCAAGACGAACTCGGTAACATATGTCTTCATTCCCGATCACCAGAAGTATCTCTTCATGTATTTATACATCTTAGAGGCTCCCGGATGGATGGAAACTGAAGAACAGTGTGATTCTTTAAGTATACGGTCTTTCAGATCCGTGTTGCCCCGTGGTATGCATAACCGACCCTTAAGTCTGATTAGATCATCGTCATGAAGTCTGAAGTCATATTTCTGACTCTCAAAGGTACCATCTGTCAGCTTCAGTTTGACCTCTCTCATATACTCATCTGTCCTCTGAGCCTATCGCACCTCATCAACCAAGCTGGAGAAAGAGACAAGTGAATGGAGTGATTGTGCTCGACGGCTCAGGGCGTCTGCTACAACATTGGCCTTCCCTTCTTTGTATTGGAGGGCAATGTCATACTCTTTCAGAAACTCTAACCATCTCCTTTGTCTGAGATTCAACTCCTTCTGAGTGAATATATATTTCAAACTCTTGTAATCGGTGTAGATTGTCACACTAACCCCGTATAAGTAATGGCGCCATATCTTCAAAGCGAAGACTACAGCTCCCAGCTCTAAATCATGTGTGGGGTAGTTCTCCTCATGTTTCTTCAACTGGCGTGAGGCATATGCCACCACCTTGCCATGTTGCATGAGCATGCAACCCAGCCCTCTGCCGGATGCATCACAGTAAACCTCAAAGCCCTCTGTACCGTCTGGAATGGTCAAAGCCAGTGCAGTGGTCAATGAGTCCTTCAAACTCTGGAACGATCTCTCACAGTCAGCCATCCATAAGAACGGTGCATCTTTCTTCTTCAGACTGGTCATCGGCTTTGCGACCTTGTTGAAATCTCTAACAAACCGCCGGTAGTAACCTGTCAAGCCAAGGAAGCTCCGAATGTTGGTAACTGTCTTCGGTCTCGGCCAGGTACGCACGGCATCAATCTTTGCTGGATCCACAGAGATCCCAGCATCTAAGATGACATGACCCAGGAAAGAGACCTGGTCAAGCCAAAACTCACACTTGGAGAACTTAGCATATAGCTGGTTCTCCCTCAATATCTCCAATACTCTCCTCAGGTGTTCTTCGTGCTCAGTCTTAGATTTCGAATATATCAAAATATCATCGATAAATACCACAACTGACTTGTCCAGCTGCTGTAGTAGAAATATGTGACTACTTCTACCACTTAGGCAGTGTACCTAATCGTTTTGCGGGATAGTGGATTCGTGGGGTTGTCGTACTCTTGGGGACCTCGCTGTGGATAACTGACAGTGAATTAAATTTACTGAGACTTCTAGTAAATAGATTTTATCAATTTTTAAGGAGAAGAATTAATAGCTAACAAAATAATAAAAATAGAAATTATAAATCTTTTTGTTTTTGAGAAAGCGCCCCGGGTTGTTCTGCTCACCTATTTTATCCAATCATATTAATATAAACTTTACCACTTAAGTAATAAACTCAGAAACTATAAATAATTCGTTGACGACTAAATCTAACGAACCCTAACCAGTTGCTAGAACTAGCAGCAGACTAATGCTCTAATCCGGACACAACCAATCGCATAAAGAACAGCTTCTATTTGAGACTAATTAACCTATAGGCCGGATCAGGCTTCTAGCTGTTAATCAGGTTTAATTCCTATGTCTTGTTTACTATCTCAGCTCTCGCATGTTGATTAGAAAACTACAAATATTGCTTTAATAATTGATCAGAGAATTAAAGCAGATGAAGAACTGGAATTAAACTACTACTTTAGATAAAATCATAGTGGAAAGCTCAACATAACATAATTATATAAAATAGGCTCGCATCCCAAACCTGGGAGGGCTTGAGTTTATTAATTAAACATAACTATATATAAACAACGTTTAAACAAAATAAGAGAAAGGGTAGAGAAAACTCCAGCTAGCAAGTTGACTCTGAATCCTAGCTCCGCCTCTGTATCCACGTCGTCCGTAATAATAATAGATTAATGGCAGAAATGTGGTGTGTTGGAAAAACAAATAAAAATGGAGAAAACGGAGAGAATAGAAATTGATGTGGTCGTATGTGGTGTGCGAATGTGGTGAGTGAGTGCTCCGGAGAGCTGATGGTGAACGAGTGTGGTGGGCGAGTGTGGTGGTCTGTTCGTGAACGGGGTGATGGACTTTGGATTAAAGAAGGGATGATTAATAATGAAGAGAGCGTAGTTTATTTATAGGAAAGGAGATAAGAAGCAGACAACGGAGCAGGCGTGCAGTTGGTGAGTAGATCGTGGAGATTTGCAGTCAGAGAGCAGCGGCGTCACGCGTGAGTAAATTAGGCGGCGTCTGTAATTAATGAGGGAGCAGTTCGAGTGCGGCGCCGCGAAGGAAGAAGGAAAAACGGAGAAGAAAACACTGAATTGGTCTCGTCTGCTCGCGCCTTGTGTCATGTCCGCTCGATAACAGGCGGACTCCTCTGTCCCGTCCGCTTCCTGTGTCCGCGACCTCAACCGCCCGATAAGAGGCGGTCGTCTCTCCCTTGTCCGCGAGATAAGAGGCGGACGCCTCTGTTGTGTCTGCGCCTCTCTAGTCCGCCTGTTAAGCCGATGTTCAAGTATATTATATATGTATATATATATACGAGTGTAGTCCAATCTTGAATCGGCTCCAGATTCTTCGTTATAAGTCCGTTTGACTCGCCGTTTGTTGCGTTGGAAAGCTCATGAGATAAACTATGTGATTCCAAGACTTTTTACTGCATTTGACACATAAAATGTATCAGTTCATATCAAAACATAAATCTAAGGAAAAGCATATGATAAGTGAGAAATACGATACAAATTGCTATGAAAATAGGAAGAATTAAAGCCCTAAAAGTAGATGTATTTCTCGCTTATCAAACTTCCTCACACTTAGCTTTTGCTTGTCCTCAAGCAAATAGAGAATAAATATATCTCTAAGGCCGTAGTATCAAACCTCAGGATTAAACAGATGCAAAACAGAGCAAGCAAAGTGACAATCAAAAGAATAGTTCTGCTCCTGGTTGTAGGTTTTCGTAAACAGTGAGAAAGAAAATTTTTTAAAAGCACGGATAAGTTAGACTACAAAATTTGAATGTAGATTAACTTGGGATCTTCCACCATTTCTTTCCTTTAACCTTTGGATGACAAGGGGTGTGAAGTAACGCCTTATTCCGCGATACCTTTCAACACCACATACTCATGATCAAAAACAAAAATTAAACTGCAATTAACTCTTTTCGTATGCAAAAACATTCTTCTTCAAGAAATATATACAACACAATTGAATGATTGCGAATTGTAGAGTTTTTCCGTAACCCAGACTTTTCTCTCTATCCTTGTAACGGTGTTGGGCCAACTATCCCAGATCACGAGACCTTAGGTAGATAGGTATTAAGGCACCCCTAGGACTTAATAACCGGATAGACGAGGCCTGCTTTTGTTAGGAAAAATTTTTGATCAGCGGAGTACCTTGCCTTATCTTTCATTCCAAACTTTCATATCATTTCCAAAATCCCAAGATAAACTAATTCAGTTTTCCCAATCAGCTTAATCCACCAAATTTTGGGAAACAGATTCATTTGAATAAAACTATATATACAAACAACCTAAAGCAGAAAGATTCTTGAGGTGGTCACCTGGCTTCACTTCAAAATTTATGCAAAAATTTTCACCCAAGAATTCAACATTTATAAGCACTCAGAGTAGTGATTCCCTCAATGCAAGAAGACAATTAAAAACATGTGTGGCTTTAAGTGAAACTGGCATATTTTCAGGGAAAGGTCTAAACTTCCTCACACTTAAGAGGAGCAATGTCCTCATTGTTCATAAAATAATCAAGAAAAGACCTTTCAAAATATGCCAGACTCATGAAGAATTTCATTCAGGACAATCATGGACTGATATAATAATAATCATTAAGCGTGATAGTCTGGACACAAACATTTAAAATAAAGAAACTGAGACTCCCCTGATATCGTAGATTGAGGAAGGTGTCCTTCCTCACACTTAAGTGCGAACAATGGGGGTAGTAGCGTTCCTCACACTTGCGTTCAAGCAATTGTCCAGCCTTGGAGTTCTTCAGATACCATGATAAGAATTTCACCTGCACACACTACCCAAAAAGAAACGCTAAAAAGCGTTGCATGAATGCATAGACACCCTTTCCACTTCTTTTTGTTAAAAATTAAAATTAAAATAAAATCATAAAATAAAATAAAACCATATGCTCCCCTATTAATTGAAAATTTTTGTTAATTTTTTTTTGAAAAACATAATATAGAAATAATAGGATAATAAATTTTAACCACTGGGTTGCCTCCCAGTAAGCTGCCCGTAGTTTTAGTCTTTGGCTAGACTATCGCTTCGTTATCCTGGATCAAAAATAAAAGTAGATAATATTTTCGCCAGGAAAACGAAGTTAGTAATAATAAAAAGCAAACCACCTGGATCAAAACAAAATGTTACTTCGGCATATATAATTGGAAAATGAATACTCCACAAAACCTGGTGTTTGAGGAGGTACTGCCGGTAGCGTAGTTGTAACAGGAGACCAGGTGGTGATGACTTTTCTTCCTCAAATTGGAGGATGTAAACATCCTCCTCTTGCTGTTGAGGCTTATGGAGGCAGGATGGAAGTTGATGAGAGACCGGTGGTAGTGGTGTTCCTTCCTCAGATTCGTGGATGTAAATTTCCTCTTCCGGTTGGTGAGGCTCAACAGGATTTCCTTTCTCAAGCTCGCAGACCGGCTCAGACAACTTATCTTCATATTTTAATTGCTCCTCTTGTGTTGGGGATGGAGATGGAGGAAGATTGTAACTCTCAGACATTTGTTCTAACTCGGCGTCGGAGAAAAATGTACTGAGAAGTTTTTTTATCTCCTCATCAGAACTTGTAGCTTCAATAATATCTGGCTCGAATTGGTCTTCACTCCTTGGAGTCACTACTGGAATATCTTCTGGTAGCTCGGCCTGACTCAGGAGAAATTCGTCTAGCCTCCGTGTTGATTGTTGTTCGTTCTGATTGAAGTAGTAATACCCCAACCGAGTTTCGTTGTACTATGCATTAGCCTGGTCGACTTCCCACCAATACGGCTCTCGATTTAATTGTTGAGGTGGTTGATAATCCTTGACCAATCTTTGATATGAGGATATCTCCTCTTGCATTTGTGTCCATTCCAAATTGATCAACAATCTTCTCACCTCATCGTATCCGCTCTCCATTATCAGTAACTAGCCTACAAAAACAAAAACAAAAATACCAAGTAGAATAGAAAATAAAAATAGAAAAGAAACACAAAAACAAAAATAAAACAGAGATACAAGAAATATATATATATATATATTTTTGTAAGTAAAATAAAAATAAAGCAAAAATAAAATAAAAGTAAATAAAAATAGAAATCTCAATAAATATAAAAACTGTCGATTAACCGTGCTGGAGGTCCCCGGCAACGGCGCCAAAAACTTGTAGTAGAAATATGTGACTACTTCTACCACTTAGGCAGTGTACCTAATCGTTTTGCGGGATAGTGGATTCGTGGGGTTGTCGTACTCTTGGGGACCTCGCTGTGGATAACTGGCAGTGAATTAAATTTACTGAGACTTCTAGTAAATAGATTTTATCAATTTTTAAGGAGAAGAATTAATAGCTAACAAAATATAAAAATAGAAATTATAAATCTTTTTGTTTTTGGAAAGCGCCCCGGGTTGTTCTGCACCTATTTTATCCAATCATATTAATAAACTTTACCACTTAAGTAATAAACTCAGAAAACTATAAATAATTCGTTGACGACTAAATCTAACGAACCCTAACCAGTTGCTAGAACTAGCAGCAGACTAATGCTCTAATCCGGACACAACCAATCGCATAAAGAACAGCTTCTATTTGAGACTAATTAACCTATAGGCCGGATCAGGCTTCTAGCTGTTAATCAGGTTTAATTCCTATGTCTTGTTTACTATCTCAGCTCTCGCATGTTGATTAGAAAACTAAATATTGCTTTAATAATTGATCAGAGAATTAAAGCAGATGAAGAACTGGAATTAAACTACTACTTTAGATAAAATCATAGTGGAAAGCTCAACATAACATAATTATATAAAATAGGCTCGCATCCCAAACCTGGGAGGGCTTGAGTTTATTAATTAAACATAACTATGTATAAACAACGTTTAAACAAAATAAGAGAAAGGGTAGAGAAAACTCCAGCTAGCAAGTTGACTCTGAATCCTAGCTCCGCCTCTGTATCCACGTCGTCCGTAATAATAATAGTAATTAATGGCAGAAATGTGGTGTGTTGGAAAAACAAATAAAAATGGAGAAAACGGAGAGAATAGAAATTGATGTGGTCGTATGTGGTGTGCGAATGTGGTGAGTGAGTGCTCCGGAGAGCTGATGGTGAACGAGTGTGGTGGGCGAGTGTGGTGGTCTGTTCGTGAACGGGGTGATGGACTTTGGATTAAAGAAGGGATGATTAATAATGAAGAGAGCGTAGTTTATTTATAGGAAAGGAGATAAGAAGCAGACAACGGAGCAGGCGTGCAGTTGGTGAGCAGATCGTGGAGATTTGCAGTCAGAGAGCAGCGGCGTCACGCGTGAGTAAATTAGGCGGCGTCTGTAATTAATGAGGGAGCAGTTCGAGTGCGGCGCCGCGAAGGAAGAAGGAAAAACGGAGAAGAAAACACTGAATTGGTTTCGTCTGCTCGCGCCTTATGTCGTGTCCGCTCGATAACAGGCGGACTCCTCTGTCCCGTCCGCTTCCTGTGTCCGCGACCTCAACCACCCGATAAGAGGCGGTCGTCTCTCCCTTGTCCGCGAGATAAGAGGCGGACGCCTCTGTTGTGTCTGCGCCTCTCTAGTCCGCCTGTTAAGCCGATGTTCAAGTATATTATATATGTATATATATACGAGTGTAGTCCAATCTTGAATCGGCTCCAGATTCTTCGTTATAAGTCCGTTTGACTCGCCGTTTGTTGCGTTGGAAAGCTCATGAGATAAACTATGTGATTCCAAGACTTTTTACTGCATTTGACACATAAAATGTAACAGTTCATATCAAAACATAAATCTAAGGAAAAGCATATGATAAGTGAGAAATACGATACAAATTGCTATGAAAATAGGAAGAATTAAAGCCCTAAAAGTAGATGTATTTCTCGCTTATCATCTGCTCCCGGAACAAGCGGTTCATCAGATCCATAAACTTCACCGGTGCGTTCGACAAACCGAACAGCATCACTGTAAACTCATAGTGGCCGTATCGTGTCCGGAATGCCGTCTTCTCAATGTCTCCCTCCTTAATGGCTATCTGATGATACCCCAATCTGAGATCAATCTTGGAAAACACAGATGCTCCCTTCAACTGATCGAACAGATCGTCAATGCGGGGTAGTGGATACTTATTCTTTACAGTCACTACATTCAACTCTCTGTAGTCGATGCATAGGTGGAGATACCATTCTTCTTCTTCACGAAGAGAACTGGCGCTCCCCATGGTGATACACTGGGTCTTATGAACCCTTTATCTAACAAGTCCTTCAATTGTTCCTTTAACTCAATCATTTCCACCGGAGCCATGTGGTATGGTGCCTTGGCTATCGGTCCGGTACCAGGTAGCAGCTCGATGGTGAACTCTACCTCCCGAGTGGGTGGCATGCTGGGTAGTTCCCGTGGAAAGAGATCGGGGAACTCCGACACTACCGGTAAGTCGGGGTCGAACTCGGGGTCTCTTATGTCCTGGAAATAACAGGGTGTACACTTCCTCCTTCCTCTCAATTCCTTGTACATTGCCATAGCGGTGTGATCTTAGTCGAAGGCTCTCTGGGCCTCTGGCGGTATGATATTGTTACCCAGAAGGACTCCTGAGCAGCAGTCGATGCTCGGCGCAGAGGATCCGTCTTGGCCGCTCCCACACAATTCATCCTGAAAAATAAATAAATCCCACTTTGAACTCAATGAAACTAACTGGAAAATCTTCCCCCTTTAATTCTGCCGAGGCTCCTCGGTAGTAGCGAGTGCAACGAATATTCTCCTTAGACGGGAGCGTAACCGTGAAGTCGGGTAGCTCATCAGCGTCTAGCCCCAACCTTCTCGCAAAAGATGCCGAGATAAAGGTATGCGAGGCCCCTGAGTCGAAGAGAACCAATGCCTCAATTCAATTAATCGGAAAGGTGCCGGTGAGGATAGTACCACTTGCGCCGGCCTGTGCCTCTGTAAGTATGCTTAGCGCACCTTCCGTACCGAGTCCATAACCTAATTGTATTTCACAAGCTTTCATGAGTAATGATGGTATAACAAGAGTCGTAACAATTGATATAAACAACACTGTTATTTTATTAATAACCATCCTGTTTACAACATGTACTTCTTTCTTACATCTCATTCCTTATCTCATACTAAAACGTTACATGGCTAATATTGTCTAAAGGTTAGGTTTAACCGTCCTGGTTTCATGTGCGTCGCATTAATCACTGCTGATGGTGCTGTATTCAGCTTAATTCTCTTAATCCCATGATACAACATCCTCGATTCTCCTCCCATAACTAATACATCTCCAGACTTAAGTACTAACTTATTCGCACGGTCCGCACACTTCTGCTCGCCGTATAAAAATTCGGCATCATCCCCAATGGATCAAGACACTACATGTATCCCTCTTTCGAGAGACTCCGTTGTCTCATCATTATCCTGGTGTAGTCCGAGTCGCCCATCTTTCTCGTAGAAGTTTGCAATGCAAATGTCTGCTTGTATGTCTGGAATCGGTTCAGCTTCCAACTGCTGAGCGATCTCCATAACTTGTGTAATTACTGGATGGAACTCTTCGGGTAACCCCGGTGGTGAGACTCCATCTTGTGTTCTCGTGATTTGGTAAGTCTTGGCATATGGATTCCAATTCTTGCCTAAGCTCATCATCTTTAACTTCTTCCTTGCTCCTCCTGGGTACTCCGGTGTATAAAAACCTCCCGGTCCCACTCCTAACTGGTTGCATCTCCTGATGATGGCTATTTGTGCCTCGGGTGTTAGGTATCCCCTCAATAATATCATACCTGGGCGGATAACCTGACATTGTTCGGTTGGAAAATCTCGGGTTTCGATGTCGGTGTCTTCCGGGTTAGGCGTTGAAGCATTGGATAGCAAATGTTGAAGTTTCCTAAGGTGGTAGTAGGTTATGTCTTACTTAAGTTCTAATCTTATCTCATTCTCACTTAACTCAATTATTCACCAAGCATGCATGAAATGCGGTAAGCAGGCAATTTTCATTACTAAATGGTTATAGCGGTACCTGGCCTCGATGAGGGTTCAGCCTCATCGTCCCGGTCCACCATGTGCAATGTGGGTCCCGACTTCTGGACCACTCTTGAGTTCTTGTTTGCAGCTTGGTGCGCCCCCTTCTGACCGTCAGAACCAGCTCCCTGTTCGGTCTTACCCTTGCCCTTCATCTCGGGCCTATAGGCTCTGCTCTCAAGGTTCTGGAAACACTCGTATGCCCGGTGCCCGTACACCCCACAGTAGTTGCACTCCACTTTGTTCCCCTTACAATCGAGCCCGGGGTGGTCCTTGTGACACCACTGACAGATGTAGTGTCGCTGGTAGCCACCACCGGCTCCCTTAGTAGTCTCAGATCCTGATCACATTAAATATCAGTACTTGTTCACCGATAGTTACTTAACAATTATCATTTACTTAAATGTGTCTCCTTACCCTTTGGCGCCTTAGAGCGCAGGGGCTTTGCAGCGTATGCATAAGTCAGTTTCAATGGCTCTTCAGTAGCCTTCTCCATCCCCTCTTTCCCTTTTTGGTTCTGATTCTTCTAGGCCTGAGGCTGGTACTTTTGTTTCTTGTACCCACCTTGCCCTTGGTTCTCCGTGCTCTTCCCGGCACTCTTCCTCTTAGCACTGTCCTCGTCCCTCAGCTGGACGGTTATCTCAACCTTAGCAGCGGCATGATAGCACTCCTGCTTTCCAAAGTATTAGTTTCTCTTATTTCTCATAATCTAAATCTTATTCACTTAATCATATCTTACTCATTCTTATTACCAGCAAGGTAGTATAGCTCGTCGGCCCCATGCCGTAGCGGAGTCGATGGCTAAGCCCGCCATAAAAGCGGTCCACCAATATCTGGTCTGAGTATCCAAGACCTGGCAGAAGACGAAGCAAGGCGGTAAACTCTGAGTAATACTCGTCTACCGTCATCTTGTTCGTCTGCTTAAGCGCATCCAACTGTAAGCGCTTCTTCGTCTAGACATGGGCGGGATAGTACTTTGCTCGTAGCAACGCTGTGTACTGGTCCCAGCCGAAGTCTGGATTGGCCACATGCTCGGCCCTCACCAGCTTCCACCAATCGCCTGCTGCCCCCTTCAAGTAGAACGCAGCTAGACGCACCTTGATGCCAGCAGGGACGTCAAGGGTCTCGAAGGCGGTCTCCGACTCGGAGATGTACACCTCAAGCTTGGTGGGGTCTGTCTCCCCCTTGAAGTGTGCGGGTTGAAGGTAAGCTAGACTCTTCACCCAGTTTGGTTCCCAGGGCTGTGGCGGTGGAGGTGGTGCACCCACACCAGGCTTATAGCCCATGTGCCCTAAAGCGGCAGCTACGATCTCTACGATCGTCTGCCCTCCCGGTATCTCAGTCTCATCGCCTCTACCACGGCCTCGGCCTCCTCTCCTTCCTAACATCTGAACAATCATAACTCACATTAGATTCGTATTCACCATTGTTTCGGTTAACGAATTTATAACGTCCGTAGACGGTAAAGACGATCCACACTTAATAGTGGTCATCTGACTCTACTCACTTTAACTTCTCACACCCTTAACCCATTGCTTATATCTTAACTCATAACCTAACTCGGTGATTACTTATGTCCGGTATTTCTAGATCAGAGCGCAACTACGCTCTGATACCGCTTTTTGTAACACCCCGTCCAAAGCCAATCGTGGTTATCGCAAAACTTAACAACATAATCACAAATGTCGTAGCGGAAATAACAAACACCGGGACCTTGCCACGGTCTGATCATTAGAAAATACCAACCTTACCAGTTTACAATGCTTATCCAAAATATACAAACCGACCAAAAACACCGACCAACCGAGTTTAAGTATATAAGTCATAAACATGAACTTACATTAGTTTAAATATAAACAGACGGGCGCACAAGCGCAACCCGTGCTCAAAATAAATAGACCCATCCTAAGTCTAACCGCCCCCACTCTCAGGGTGACTCCTCAACGGACGCTTACCTGCAAAATAAAAACAGCCCCCAAAGGGGGTCTGCACGAATGCTGGTACGCCCTCTCATGGCCCCCAAGCTAACGGGGCTACGACGACTAATTGTCGATAGCATGGAAATTGATTAGATACACAATCATAATATGAAGTGCAATAAACAACAATCCACAATGGACAAAATAGTTCACACACAATGAACGGCTTAAATGTGTTCCCTTAGTAAGTGAGTTAATCAATCAACTCCTCAAAACTCAATGCCACTTAACCTTAGTCCAACTTAATTTGCCTCAATCTTAGTCCTTAACTTAACCTCAGAATACAAACCGTTCTTTAGTTAGAAGTGGTTGTAACTTATCTCAATGTTTATTTTGTCGGGTCAAAGCAACCCTAACCAATGAGCTATAGACTCCATTGGTTGAATAAACAACTTAACTTAATCTTAGGATTTAGGTGATCCTACCGCACCATCTTAATGCCTCCTACCTTGGATTGGAAATCCAATGTAGCTGAGCCGACTATCGACCCTAGGCAACAAGTCCGAAGACAAGTCCTTAAGCGGAAGTCGGACCTGATTCAGATACCGAACTCCCTTTTTTCCTTAACATGCATGACCGAAGTCAGTCCCGGATTCCTCACTGTAACACCCCATCCAACAACAAACACATAATAACAATCTGCAGCGGAAACTCAACTCATCACATTACTTATTTCAATGGTGTTACACGCCGTTAACCACCCACGTGGCTAACAAGGCTAATACATGTACATTTGTATCGGTCTGATGGACTAGATTCCCGAGCAACTACACAATACAATCCTCATTCCATTTTCAACATTTATTATATACATACATTCCCACTGTACCGAGTATTTACAAACTAATGCCGATAACAATTTCAGTCTTACGACGCTTACAATGCTTACGCCATTTAAATGGCTACCTATGTATAAACATCTACCCCGTCCTACTCTCGAACGGCTTCCATCTCCTTGTACCTGAAATAGAAAAGGAGAGAAAGGGTGGCCCCCAAGGGGCTCAGCACCTTTGCTGGTATGGTAATCCCGCAGCCCACATGCTACCGGGCCACGCACAACTAATTGCCGTCTTAGCATGCAGTTGATTATATTTAAATCATGCATACAAGCCATAAACATACAACACATGACATTTCGCCTCAATGGGCTCAACCTATAACCAACACATCCACACTTAACCAACCATTCAATGATTCCTTAAACCCTAGAGTGGCTCTCCTCTAAAACGGAGCTACTTCCTTAACGAACGACATGTACCCATTAATCGGGTTATCCTTAAACGCCTCTTGTCACAAACTGGGATTCATTTCCATGATCCACACATCCCATATCCTACAACATAACTCATTCCACACATAACAAACCATAACAAAACCTTTCTTGTTTCGACGTACACATGACAACATCACCATCATTCTAAACACCTAACGTATACTTATCGTAGCATAGCAAGGGAATTTGCATAGCACAACACCAATACATAACACCGTAAATCGGTTCTCACAAGGAACCTTCCACCATAGTTAGTATACATAGTGAGCCTAGAGATTATTACCAATCCCATGTTAAGCTCGTTACCAACCTCGTTACCGTCCGGTTATATAGAAGGTTAACTTATACCCAAGGTGTGTCGGATATAGTAATCCCAAGCACACCGAAATAACATTCGTATGCCCCTGTGGCTGCCCGACGTGAGTCAGTAACTAGCTTTGGATAAGCTAAGGGAAGGTAGAAACCAAATTGGAATACCACCTATACATACACCAAGAGAGCCGAACCGGATATGATATCGACTCCCGTCCATCACACGCGTGGCCGGAACAACCGGACTCCTCACCCCCCATTAGTACATATACACTTATAAATAAGTAGTTAGAGATCCATTATGGAGCCTACCACATCCACACACCATACGGTATCATAACCGAGTTAAGCACACAAGGGAGGTTCACACACTTGCATATAACAACAGTGTCCAACTAACTCACACATAGCCGTGGTTAGCACGTTCCCAAGGTTTGGGCCGTCAACTCCGAATACCGATCACTCATGTGTATCTAGATTTGGTTAGCTAAGGTTTAACACATATTTGAGGTTAAACGGTATCGGAGACCAGATGCGCCACATAAATGAATTACTATAAACTCATTACATGTTTTAATCTTACAAGGTGGCAACACTCATAAAAACACATTGGCATACAAGCCGGTGTAATCCGGTAGGACACAGGTTGCAAGAAAACCATACCTGTCACCGGAGTCCACTTTACCACGTCCACTTATGTTCCTCGAGCAATTCTCGAACAACTGATAACATCACAATTACTTTTATAATATTGGGGTAACATGTTTGCTTAACGTTTAAAGCGCCCTAGTTTACCCCGTCATTCCCGTTACACTTAACTTACTCTTGTGATAATAACTTTACAACTCTCACATCAAACCCAACACTTGTTTACACATTTTAAGGCCCTTATATGCCACCAAACAAGGCCTAAACATCACCTAAAACCATTACCATTCAATTCCCCATGATTAGAAGCCTTTAAAACAGATTTTGCAACACTTTTGACCTGGTCCGGGACTTGGTCCGGACCCAAGGTCCCGGACCACTTGTAGAATATACTCTCGGCCTTATTTTACCCTTGGTCCGGGTCTTGGTCCTGGACTAAGGACCCGGACCACTTCTAAACTTCACTCTCGGCTCTTTTTAAGGGGTGGTCCGGGTACCTATACAAGGGCTAGGTCCCGGACCATGTTATTAGCTTGTCAAAACATCATTTTTCAACCCCTAAACCAACCTTAAACCTTACCTAATCATTCCATAAACTTTCCACATGTTTCCTACATGTTTAAACACCTTAAAACAAGCACTAAACTTTCCTAACTCATCACTAACTGGTTACTCAATCCCTTACAACAATTCCTAGCACTTATAACATTTTTCTTAGATTTCTAAGTGGTATATCATGCCTACTACCTTAACTAACCAAAGTGTTGTCTCACAAACTTTACCACCACTCCAAAAGCATTATTTCTCACACACACCTCCTTTGCACAATTGCTTCTAATTTCCACAAGCTTTCACTTAGACCTTCACTAGGCATTTCCTTTCCTTTGTTTACCAAATCTTGAACAAGACTTAACACTTCACATAACAATTCCTTGGTGTGTTCAAAACACCCATTTGAGTTCTAAATCCTCCAAGACAATGCCCATGGCACTTTAACACCTAAGAACACCATGATTCACCTTCTTCCACCATCTTAACACTTAACAAGTTCCTAGTACCTTCTAGGTCTTAAAATCTCATTTCATCACATAAACTCCTTTGTTTATCAACTAAATTTTTGCCATAGCTTCTCTTGTAAACTCTCACACCCAAACACTTAGGTTTTCACCTTTAGACAACCAAGAACACTTAATCACTTAATACACATTCCTTACACACAAACATATTGTTTTTCATCCTTTAACCATTCAAGACATTCATCTTTACAAGAAATGCCCTCTACACACAACTAAGCCTTTAACTACACTACATCACAATATAGTGCATAAACTTAAATTGCTTGGCTCTTAGGCCCTTAAATGCATGGCTCTTAGGCCCTTAAATTGCATAAATCTTAAACACTGAATTTCCCACATAAGTAATGCCTTTGACCTGCAATTACACACACCAAGACATATGTTCCTTTACTAGTCTCCTTGAGAACACCTTACTAAGTCATTCACCATTTGCTCTTTAGGTAGTTTTTAACAAGCATTATAAGCTCATTTCTCCTAAGGCATTAAACCACATTGAGATAGCATATTTACCTCTTTTCCTCCCAAATTTCTTTCTTGTTTCCTTACAAAACCGGTAAGGCATTTGGTTCCTTGCCAACTACTAAACATTATACAAACAACATAATGAGTATTCAAGCTTTAAGCTCCATCTCATTGTAAACCCTAGGTTTACATTATTTCAAAACATTAATGTAGTTGTTTTACCTTAATCTTTGAAGGGTGTTTGAATATCTATGAAGAGAGGACTCCACCTAGTCCTTGAAAGATTCAAATGGAGCTAGAACAAAGCAACACAAGGAGCTCCATCAATGAATATTTTCGGTCACACACAAAACATGGAGGAAACTTGATTTTTCTTTGAGATTCCTTACCTAGAAGCAAAGGAGAGTAATAATGTGTAGAAACACAAGCTCAAGCTCCATCAATGGTGATTCTCCATGGCACCAAAATTGAGCTCTTGAAGATTTGAAAAGGTAGAAGTGTAGAGCTTGACCTAACTAAGACAAATATGGTCTTAGAATTTGATTTGGAGCATGGAGTTGGATTTGGCAAGGAAATGAAGATGGAGAAGAGAGGAGCTGTAGCAAGTGTAATGGAGGAAGGGAGGAGATGAAGAAACCGTGTGAAATGAGAGAAGAGAAGGAAATGAGAAAGTAAGTTTGCTTTTGTTAGTTTAGATATTTAAGTAAAGTAAATAGTGTTTTACTTTATCAATTTCTATCTTATCAATTTAACAAAGGGATGACTCATTCCCTTATGAGGAAACCGGCCCCAAACAGTAGCAAGGGGTGTTTTAGACTTTATTTGCCAATTTAATTACTTATAACATTATATGTTACAAATTAGCTTATAAAAATCACTATTCACAAAAACAAGGCACATAGAAGTGAAATTTTTGATTTCCCTTTGATATAGCCACCCAAATGTGATACTATATAGTACACATGTTAATTAAAGAGTAATGATGGACATTTAGCCATTCAAAACTCATTTACAAGACAATTTTTCAAAAACGTGCTTTAAGACTCCTTAAAGCACATTTTGTGTTTTAACTTGTTTTCAAGCTTGGTTTTCTTTGGTAAATGATTTAATATGTTCATTAACATATTTATAAGGTATAGGTATGACCATTAGGTCTTTTACAAATTTATCCCAAGCTTAGAGCACATTTTTGCTCTTATTGACTTTAAGGTATTTATTTGTGTTTTGTTTGGTTTCATTGTCTACCAAAGTTTCCTAAGGACTTAATTAGCCTTATAAAGTCATAATTAAATATTATCAAGTCTTGGTAGGCTCTTTGAGTCCTAGCCAAGTTCACTCCAACCTTAGAGCATGTTTTTGCTCAAACCGTGTCTTAGTGTTTTATTGCGCTTTACTATGGTTTAAATTGTACATTTATTGTTTCTAAGGCACTTTTTAGCCTTAAATACCATAGTTTAACATTTACACAACATACCAAGGTTTGGGGTATTTCAATCTACCCCCCTTAAAAGAACTTCGTCCTCGAAGTTCACCTTTCCTCGCATCATTGGATTAGAATACGGGAATTACTTATAGCCATAAAACTTCCATTACCAACCACCCTTTACATCCAACCTCGGACTTAATGGTCCGGGCAACATATCCACATTATACATAAAATATCATACTCACATGGTAACCTCGGACTTAATGGTCCGGGTACCTTCACCACACTTGCACCTATACAATATCCCTCAGACTCTTAGGTCTGGGTGACATAACCACATTTAGACACATAGGTCTATGTAACACAACACATTTAGACTCATAGGCCTTGATAGCATACACTTTAGGAGATCAAGGTCAAAATAACCTTTATCACACATACCAAACAACATGTCATAGCATGTATATCAAACAGAAATACCTTTTCCATCTCTCCATGGGCTCGAGTCCCATGTTGAGTACATATACACTGTGATCCCGCAGAACCCGGTCGCGATGGACACCTTCTGGTCCCCGTTCCTTTGGGAGATCAAAACAGTCACTTAATTTTTTTAACATATATACTTCTATGTCACCGGTCCGAAGACAAAGGCTCATACGTCCTCAGCTCGTGAGCAAGTACTACAAAAATATTCTTTACTAAGTTAAGTATAAGAAGTTCTTTTATTCAAAATATTAATCGATTGTTTTGGAAATACTCATTGAAAATCCTTTTTGAAAACACAACACAACTCCAAGTCTAGTTTATGCTCTTTGCATCTTTCTTAACGTGGTTGTTTGTGACCACTTACAGGGAGCTTCAAGAGTCATCCAACCCTGATGTGATCAGCATCAGTGTTGAACTATCTTTCCACCCCAATTTGTGTTCGGCTTCCCTTGATCTCATGATAATCAAGTTTCACCTCCCACTTCATTTTCAAGCATCATATAAACCACTCATTTCCAATTTTCTATCTTTTAAATCATTCTAATCATGATCATAACATCTCCAAGGGATAGAACTCCGTCTATCAATCATCACCCAAATCCAACTTAATTCAAGTTACCTAGGGAATTTAATTCTCACTAGGTTCTATGTCGGTCTCATAACCCTTCATAAATCACAACATTGTATATATATACATATATTTTTTTATCAAAATACAATACATGGTTTACATTTATGCACCGTCGGGGTTTTAGTTCCCCGGGAGTTTCTTTACTCCCTTCCACTTGTACTCTCACACACCACTGTTAACAAAATAAACACACTTCCCACAATGGTATTCGCATCTTCTGTGCGCAATTACCACAATTTAACCACAAATAAATGCGTATGTTTATATAACACACGCGCCAACCATCATAACAAATCATTTTGTGCTATGCACAACCCAGTTCACGTACACTTGTACGGTAAAACACACTAAGCGGCTTTACGCTCTACCCCCCTTAAAAGGGATTACGCCCACGTAATCAATCATGAACATTGGCTTAAAATGTTTTGCCGTCGTGAAGTGTTTTAACTTCCACGCGGTCCATTACACAATGGATTCTGATTAGAGGATCTTAACCATATTAGCGGTTTAGTTCCTAAACCAAGAATTCGCATTGGAGTTGTAACTCATAACCGGTTTCGGTCCTGGCCTGTGAGGCTTTTAGGCACTGATAACTAGCCATCCATTCATATTCACAATGTATACCCGGTACCTGACGCATGGGCTCACTGGCCTCTATTGCGCAACCCTGATAATTATAGAGCTAGTTTGCCCCACTCGTTACTGTTACTATATTGTACATCTCCAATGTATTACCCTTATCTTGGGAAGAATGGTTTCTCAACCGACGCATGGTATCTTTTACCCTGAGCGAATTCGGTGAGTTTCACGATTTTCTATCCACTTCTTCAATAGCTTACAGCGTAAACTACTATGTAATTCACAATGATTGACTTGCTTCTACCGACTTACTGTCGGTTGAGATTGAGCTACTACTTAGTGTGTAGTGCTCTCTCAGCTAATTTCAACATTTGGGGTATATTCCATACCGATATTTGGCATTTAGTGTTACCATAGTTATTTACTGTTAATCATGTCTCCATCTTTGGTTTTGTACATGTATTCTTTCATTCCTGCGGCCTTGCATTACCTATGCATCGACCATTATAACATTATTCCTCCACAATTACCATGCTTCTGATTCCTAGCTATCCCACTTGATCATTACTGCGCAAGTGCAATACCAAAACACTCAGTCATACAGAGTGCAGAGGCGTAAACTCTTGACAGTAAATCTCTCATGCGATTGCGATAGGAATTTACACTGTGTTTTACCGAAATTCTTATCACATAATACTTGTCACCGGCTTACTGCTCGGTTCGTTTGCTATCACTTACTGTTGTACCTCCACTGGGGTTTAACTCATAACTCTACTCACTCCCCATTTTATCATCTAGCATACTCACACAACGGTCGCTTATTGCGCACCGTATCCTTACTCATTATACAACATCAACTTATACTGCATCCGCTATTATATTAGCTTCCGCTATTACACTGGGTTTATCTGGCCATTTATTTGGCTGATTTTTGAATATACTATATTTTATATATTTTTTTTTGAGTCTTTATGTTCCTTGAGCGTTGTTCGCTACACATTTAGCTTCACACACCTATGGTGATTGCTATCAGGCTTATTACTCTTCCTGTGTACACAACTGGTACGAGCATTTCTTTTCGTATTATTTTATTCAAATCACCCTGGGGTAATAACAACGTGGTCCATCCTCCACATATTTCTTGAACTTGATTCACATAACTACCGCTTCTGCGGTCTCACAATATCGAGAGGTATCCCCACTCTTAATGCAGTGGTTCGTTTTCCGCTCTATTTCCTTGTACCACATAAACTTCTACAATTAACTCAAATTTACATAACATATCTTGTTTGTGGCTTATAAGCCTTATTTGCCTTGAGCTGGGCTCATTGTAGGCTGTCCACACATATGTACTTCTCTGTATAACATTACATGTTTAGAGGTTGTAGTGGGCATCCATGACAAGGTTGTTGCATCACATTTCCTTTCATGGGATGTCCCTTAGGATTGCCAGTCCGTCTCCTGACAACTTATGTCTAAACTGGGTGTTAATTTCAACCCTTGTGTTTCTGTCATGTATTTCGTTCAACAATTGTTGATGCGCACACCCTTCAAGGATTTCTCCTGGGTGTCGTTAAGTTATGCCTTTACATCTGGTTCACAGTTATTGGTACATTCATTTAGCCACGCCTTTTTGCGTCCTTAACTGGTTATTATCTTCTTCTGTGAAGGTCAACATTTCCTAATAATGTAGGTATTCATTTTGGGAGTTTCATCCCGTCCATTGCACATTAATGTGTCCACATTAGGCTGGGTCACCATTCCAGCTATCACGTTTATCTCTGGGGATCCTTAAGTCATATAAGCTGTCTTTACATTCAGTTAGTGCACTTCGCACCTCCTGACTCTTAAACATTTCCTTGAAAGGAATTCACTAATTCCTTTAGTCTCGTTAACTTAACTGAGTTCCTTAACTTCAACCATTCCTTGTAATCTTTAGTTCTCGTTTGGTTTCTACTGCTGACCGTAGACGGAGTCGACTACTTCCCGTGTTCGGACTCTACTCGTATACATATATGGGGTATCATACTGATACATTACTACTTACCCAACTAACCTATAAGTAGGTCTGTCAGGTCCACATGCTCCTATCGGAGTGCGGTCGTCCCACAACACAGTTGGTACACTTGTAGTGTCCGTCACACGCCTAGGTGAAGTTCTGCTGTCAACTCCCTTATATTGTCCCGTGACAAATTCATTCCTTGCTTCCCGAACTTAATCGAGGGAAGGTTTATCCACTTTTGTATCCTTGTCAATTGCCCCTGGTTTCACTGGTTTGGTTTAAGAAGGTTGGAAAGAAGTGTTGGTTTGAAAGAAAATCTGGTTTTGAAAAGAAAGGGTTTGAATAAATTTGGGTTTGAAAGAAAATTTCATGGTTTCACAACATCTTCTTACCTTAGCCAAGTCTAGCTTCTTGCTGACTGGGTGTACTTATAATTACAGAGGTTAGGCTAACAGGCCCTTCCACTGTTATGACATCACATTTAACTTTATGTACTTTTCCAAGTACTTTGTAGTGGTTATAAATTTCCCGAACAGCCCTGTTATAGCAGCACTTGCTATGGCAAGTGCGCCATGCTAACTGGCTATCGGTTTAACACATACCGATTGTGGTATTGTTTTGACCCATATTGTCATCAGTGGCCTTGTTGGCCCTCACTGATCTTACTGCCTTGATAAATACTCCTCTAGGTAACTTCTCACTGTTTTCACATGATAATCATTAACTAGGGTGTTTCCCATTCTGGGAGACCCCTTTTTCATAGTATTGTATTCTCTTTGTAGCCCGTTCCACGTATTTGGGCACTACGTTGTAGTTCCTTTGTCGGTTGATATACCGTTGGTGTATTATTTATCAACTGTTCCCGTAGACACTCTCGGGTTTTATTAATCCATTTCTTGCCTGTTGCACGGTTGGTGCGTTGCAAGCTGGTTGTTCTCGACTGCTCGGCATGTCGACCCAGGTTGCCGGAAATTCTATTCTTCTGTACACTGATTCTTCGCTCTTCGCTATGAAATGCGGTTAACACTGTTTAGATGGGGACCGTCTCCGAGATTCCCAGTTTTCGGGATCTACCGTATGACAGGTTCTCCATACCCTAAAGGTATTTAATAACAGCCAGATCGGGTATTCCCGAGTAAGAGTGGACTTCCATCTCTCTGGCGTTGTTTCCCAAGTTATAAAAGGGATTGTGGAGGGCGGGAAGGATATAATAGGTTTCCAGTATTCACTGGTAGTTCCTTACTAGCGTACCTCTCACGCTATCACTCAACCCTTAACCCAAAGTACTTAAATCCTAACTCGGTATTCCCCAAGCTCGGTAATTCAGTCATCAGAGCGATACTTCGCTCTGATACCACTTTTTGTAACACCCCATCCAACACAAACACATAATAACATCTGCAGCGGAAACTCAACTCATCACATTACTTATTCAATGGTGTTACACGCCGTTAACCACCCACGTGGCTAACAAGGCTAATACATGTACATTTGTATCGGTCTGATGGACTAGATTCCCGAGCAACTACACAATACAATCCTCATTCCATTTTCAACATTTATTATATACATACATTCCCACTGTACCGAGTATTTACAAACTAATGCCGATAACAATTTCGGTCTTACTACGCTTACAATGCTTACGCCATTTAAATGGCTACCTGTATAAACATCTACCCCGTCCTACTCTCGAACGGCTTCCAGCTCCTTGTACCTGAAATAGAAAAGGAGAGAAAGGGTGGCCCCCAAGGGGCTCAGCACCTTTGCTGGTATGGTAATCCCGCAGCCCACATGCTACCGGGCCACGCACAACTAATTGTCGTCTTAGCATGCAGTTGATTATATTTAAATCATGCATACAAGCCATAAACATACAACACATACATTTCGCCTCAATGGGCTCAACCTATAACCAACACATCCACACTTAACCAACCATTCAATGATTCCTTAAACCCTAGAGTGGCTCTCCTCTAAAACGGAGCTACTTCCTTAACGAACGACATGTACCCATTAATCGGGTTATCCTTAAACGCCTCTTGTCACAAACTGGGATTCATTTCCATGATCCACACATCCCATATCCTACAACATAACTCATTCCACACATAACAAACCATAACAAAACCTTTCTTGTTTCGACGTACACATGACAACATCACCATCATTCTAAACACCTAACGTATACTTATCGTAGCATAGCAAGGGAATTTGCATAGCACAACACCAATACATAACATCGTAAATCGGTTCTCACAAGGAACCTTCCACCATAGTTAGTATACATAGTGAGCCTAGAGATTATTACCAATCCCATGTTAAGCTCGTTACCAACCTCGTTACCGTCCGGTTATATAGAACGGTTAACTTATACCCAAGGTGTGTCGGATATAGTAATCCCAAGCACACCGAAATAACATTCGTATGCCCCTGTGGCCCGACGTGAGTCAGTAACTAGCTTTGGATAAGCTAAGGGAAGGTAGAAACCAAATTGGAATACCACCTATACATACACCAAGAGAGCCGAACCGGATATGATATCGACTCCCGTCCATCACACACGTGGCCGGAACAACCGGACTCCTCACCCCCCATTAGTACATATACACTTATAAATAAGTAGTTAGAGATCCATTATGGAGCCTACCACATCCACACACCATACGGTATCATAACCGAGTTAAGCACACAAGGGAGGTTCACACACTTGCATATAACAACAGTGTCCAACTAACTCACACATAGCCGTGGTTAGCACGTTCCCAAGGTTTGGGCCGTCAACTCCGAATACCGATCACTCATGTGTATCTAGATTTGGTTAGCTAAGGTTTAACACATATTTGAGGTTAAACGGTATCGGAGACCAGATGCGCCACATAAATGAATTACTATAAACTCATTACATGTTTTAATCTTACAAGGTGGCAACACTCATAAAACACATTGGCATACAAGCCGGTGTAATCCGGTAGGACACAGGTTGCAAGAAAACCATACCTGTCACCGGAGTCCACTTTACCACGTCCACTTATGTTCCTCGAGCAATTCTCGAACAACTGATAACATCACAATTACTTTTAATATTGGGGTAACATGTTTGCTTAACGTTTAAAGCGCCCATAGTTTACCCCGTCATTCCCGTTACACTTAACTTACTCTTGTGATAATAACTTTACAACTCTCACATCAAACCCAACACTTGTTTACACATTTTAAGGCCCTTATATGCCACCAAACAAGGCCTAAACATCACCTAAAACCATTACCATTCAATTCCCCATGATTAGAAGCCTTTAAAACAGATTTTGCAACACTTTTGACCTGGTCCGGGACTTGGTCCGGACCCAAGGTCCCGGACCACTTGTAGAATATACTCTCGGCCTTATTTTACCCTTGGTCCGGGTCTTGGTCCTGGACTAAGGACCCGGACCACTTCTAAACTTCACTCTCGGCTCTTTTTAAGGGGTGGTCCGGGTACCTATACAAGGGCTAGGTCCCGGACCATGTTATTAGCTTGTCAAAACATCATTTTTCAACCCCTAAACCAACCTTAAACCTTACCTAATCATTCCATAAACTTTCCACATGTTTCCTACATGTTTAAACACCTTAAAACAAGCACTAAACTTTCCTAACTCATCACTAACTGGTTACTCAATCCCTTACAACAATTCCTAGCACTTATAACATTTTTCTTAGATTTCTAAGTGGTATATCATGCCTACTACCTTAACTAACCAAAGTGTTGTCTCACAAACTTTACCACCACTCCAAAAGCATTATTTCTCACACACACCTCCTTTGCACAATTGCTTCTAATTTCCACAAGCTTTCACTTAGACCTTCACTAGGCATTTCTTTCCTTTGTTTACCAAATCTTGAACAAGACTTAACACTTCACATAACAATTCCTTGGTGTGTTCAAAACACCCATTTGAGTTCTAAATCCTCCAAGACAATGCCCATGGCACTTTAACACCTAAGAACACCATGATTCACCTTCTTCCACCATCTTAACACTTAACAAGTTCCTAGTACCTTCTAGGTCTTAAAATCTCATTTCATCACATAAACTCCTTTGTTTATCAACTAAATTTTGCCATAGCTTCTCTTGTAAACTCTCACACCCAAACACTTAGGTTTTCACCTTTAGACAACCAAGAACACTTAATCACTTAATACACATTCCTTACACACAAACATATTGTTTTTCATCCTTTAACCATTCAAGACATTCATCTTTACAAGAAATGCCCTCTACACACAACTAAGCCTTTAACTACACTACATCACAATATAGTGCATAAACTTAAATTGCTTGGCTCTTAGGCCCTTAAATGCATGGCTCTTAGGCCCTTAAATTGCATAAATCTTAAACACTAAATTTCCCACATAAGTAATGCCTTTGACCTGCAATTACACACACCAAGACATATGTTCCTTTACTAGTCTCCTTGAGAACACCTTACTAAGTCATTCACCATTTGCTCTTTAGGTAGTTTTTAACAAGCATTATAAGCTCATTTCTCCTAAGGCATTAAACCACATTGAGATAGATATTTACCTCTTTTCCTCCCAAATTTCTTTCTTGTTTCCTTACAAAACCGGTAAGGCATTTGGTTCCTTTCCAACTACTAAACATTATACAAACAACATAATGAGTATTCAAGCTTTAAGCTCCATCTCATTGTAAACCCTAGGTTTACATTATTTCAAAACATTAATGTAGTTGTTTTACCTTAATCTTTGAAGGGTGTTTGAATATCTATGAAGAGAGGACTCCACCTAGTCCTTGAAAGATTCAAATGGAGCTAGAACAAAGCAACACAAGGAGCTCCATCAATGAATATTTTCGGTCACACACAAAACATGGAGGAAACTTGATTTTTCTTTGAGATTCCTTACCTAGAAGCAAAGGAGAGTAATAATGTGTAGAAACACAAGCTCAAGCTCCATCAATGGTGATTCTCCATGGCACCAAAATTGAGCTCTTGAAGATTTGAAAAGGTAGAAGTGTAGAGCTTGACCTAACTAAGACAAATATGGTCTTAGAATTTGATTTGGAGCATGGAGTTGGATTTGGCAAGGAAATGAAGATGGAGAAGAGAGGAGCTGTAGCAAGTCGTATGGAGGAAGGGAGGAGATGAAGAAACCGTGTGAAATGAGAGAAGAGAAGGAAATGAGAAAGTAAGTTTGCTTTTGTTAGTTTAGATATTTAAGTAAAGTAAATAGTGTTTTACTTTATCAATTTCTATCTTATCAATTTAACAAAGGGATGACTCATTCCCTTATGAGGAAACCGGCCCCAAACAGTAGCAAGGGGTGTTTTAGACTTTATTTGCCAATTTAATTACTTATAACATTATATGTTACAAATTAGCTTATAAAAATCACTATTCACAAAACAAGGCACATAGAAGTGAAATTTTTGATTTCCCATTGATATAGCCACCCAAATGTGATACTATATAGTACACATGTTAATTAAAGAGTAATGATGGACATTTAGCCATTCAAAACTCATTTACAAGACAATTTTTCAAAAACGTGCTTTAAGACTCCTTAAAGCACATTTTGTGTTTTAACTTGTTTTCAAGCTTGGTTTTCTTTGGTAAATGATTTAATATGTTCATTAACATATTTATAAGGTATAGGTATGACCATTAGGTCTTTTACAAATTTATCCCAAGCTTAGAGCACATTTTTGCTCTTATTGACTTTAAGGTATTTATTTGTGTTTTGTTTGGTTTCATTGTCTACCAAAGTTTCCTAAGGACTTAATTAGCCTTATAAAGTCATAATTAAATATTATCAAGTCTTGGTAGGCTCTTTGAGTCCTAGCCAAGTTCACTCCAACCTTAGAGCATGTTTTTGCTCAAACCGTGTCTTAGTGTTTTATTGCGCTTTACTATGGTTTAAATTGTACATTTATTGTTTCTAAGGCACTTTTTAGCCTTCAAATACCATAGTTTAACATTTACACAACATACCAAGGTTTGGGGTATTTCACTCACTCCCCCCTTAATTTCAGTTAGTGAAAATCTTACAAACCAAGTGTCAGTTAAACCTTCTCGGGTATTAACCAACTGTTAAACAATATCACCTCATCTTAATCCAATTCGTACTAAAACCTTGTTAGTAACTACCTCAAGTCTCATGTGTTAGTGTAAATCAACACACACACAATAAGTATAATAAAAACCGGTTGCATGCTTTGTCTTGATTAGTCGGCACACACAAACAAATAGCACACAAGCCGAGGGACACCTCGTTAGCAAGCAGATCATAAGAAAGATTGTACCGTTCACCGTCGATTGTCCCATTGTTTAATTCTCCTCCGGGTTCCAAACTTTCAAGTCCTAAAATTCATCCAACTTAGATTATTAATTATCTACACATTACTTAACTTATTTAACTTACTTAACCCTTAATGACCCCCCATCTAACGCTTCTTAAGTTTTATACCTAACCTTACAATCTTAACTTTAAACATTAAAGTCTTTTCCTTACTTATTCCTCTAGGTCTTTAGGTTTCTAATCCTCATTGCCCCCTTAATGGTGTACCATTAATACCATTAAGCACCCTCAAAATTTTTTTTTTAAGTGTTAAGGGTCGACCGACCCACCAGCCGACCCGACCCGTGGGTCGGTCCGTTCCAGTAACTTCCTGGTTCGAACAATTCTCTTAGACCGACCCACGACCGACCCAACCTTATGGGTCGGTCCTTCACAGAAATTTTTCCGTCTTTTGAAAATCCCCCGTCCGACCCAAAGCTAAACCGACCGACCCAAACCCTCTGGGTCGGTCCATCCCAGAGACAATTTTCTACATTGAAGTTTTGCCCGACCGACCCAAAGCTAATCCGACCGACCCAAAACCCTCTGGGTCGGTCCAGTCCAGAGACATTCTGGCTGGCTTAACATGGTCTGCCCGACCAGAAACTGGGTCGGACCCTGGGTCGGTCCACTATAGATTTTTCTCTTAAATTGTTTCTTTCCAATTCAACTCTTCCACAAGTGTCCTAATATATCTAACACCATCTTGGCACATTAAACCCACCTCATAACATCCACCAAACTCATTAAAACAACTTCCAAAATTTCCTTCCTCAACCATTTACTCAATTCTTACAAACACTCCCAACACTTAGCACTTATTTTCCTACATTTCTAGTATGCAATTCACCTAGAATTCCCACTAACCAATGCTCCCTCCTTAAGAACTTGACCACACCATATACACCACCTTCCACACTATTGCATTATCAAACCTCCTTAGATTCTAAACTCTAGTTCTCACCTAACCATTTCAAAGTCTTACACCTTATTCCCATCAATCAAACTTGCACAAGTTTCCCCAACTTCTCTCATCAAGGTCTTGGTGCCTAAAATTCACCATTGTAACCCCTAGTTTCTCATGGACTTAACTAAGTCATCCTAGTTTACTAGCATCTTAGACTCATTCTTTAACCAAAACAACTCCTAAATTCCTAGTACTCCTTCCTTAGTCATAAATCTCCTTAGGTTATCTTAGACATCATGTTTCTTCACCAAATTTTGGCATGGTTTCCATAGCATATTACTACACCCAAACACTTAGGTTTTCACCATTTAGCAACCTTTATCACCCAAATCTTTTCCACACATTCTTAACACTAAATTACACCAAAACTACACCACATCATCATATAGTGCAATAACTTAAAATGCTTGGCACTTAGGCCCTTAAATGACAGTAATCTTAACCACTGAAGTTTCTACATATATTTGCCTTTGACTTGCGAATACACACAACAATGCTCCCATTGAAATAAAATGCTCTTGTAATTCATTTCAACATTGTTTAACTATCTCATTTCCCATTTGCTCTTTTGTCACAAGTTCTCAATATAATAGTATTCTTTCTCCTAAGTTTATATCCCTTTTTCCATTCTAAACTCTAAGCTAAACTTGTTACCTATCCATATCCCATCCCTTAATGCATTAAAACACCTTAAGGTAAGCAATTTACCTTGTTCATTTACAAGCTCCACAAACTTTTCTCCTTAGGTTTTTCTTGAACAATCTCGATCACCAATCAAACTCTCCTTTCCAATGTTCTAATCAATATTCAATGACTCCCATGAGTGCTAAACAATACACTAACCTTAAGGAATAAAACCTAGGTTAAAAATGTGTTTTAAGGTATTGAATTGAATGTTTTACCTTGGATTCTCAAAAAAAGCTTGGATATGAATCAAGAAGGACCTCCTCTATCCTTTGGAGAATAGAAAACAAGCTAGACCAATGCATAAAAATGGAGCCCCATGAGTATAGATTTTCGGTTACGGAGAAAGATGATGGAAACCTAGATTTTCTTACATATTCTTTACCTTAAGAGAATGGAGAAGCCAATGAACTCTCCAAGCTTGAGTTTCCTCCTCTAATGGCGGTTTGGCTTGGCACCAAAATGGAGCTCTTGAAGTTTTGGAAAGATAGAAAGAAAGAGCTTGAGCTAACTAAGAAGAATATATACTTTGTTTTGATTTTGGAGCTAAGATGAGTGAGTAGTGATCAAAGCAAGGTGGAGCTTGGCATGGGGTTGCTCTTCACGTGAATGGATAAGGAAGAAAGCAAGAGAAATCGGTGGTGAGAGAAGAGAATGAAGAGGTGAGGAGAGAGGTAAGCAAAAGTAAGATATTTAAGTTAAAAAGCAAATAGTGTTTTTCTTATTTCCCTCCTCTTTATCTAATATTACTATCTTGTTTGGTGACTCACCACTAACAAAAACCGGCCCCCTTCACTAATGAGACTAGTCATGGTCTTGCTTGACCATTTAATTTGACTTAGTTGACTAAAGACTAAACTAGGCACTATTTGGTTACTATTCACAAACTAGTGCACTTATTTGTGAAATTTTTGATTTCCCATTGATTTAGACTTCCTAATGTGATACTAAGTAGTACACAAGTTAATTAAGGAGTAATCATGGACATTTAGCCACTTAGAACCCCTTTCCAAGACAATTTTTCAAAAATGTGCTTTAAGAGTCCTTAAAGCACAATTTGTGTTTTAACTTGTTTTTGAGCTTGGTTTTCTTTGGTAATTGATTTAATATGACCATTAGGATGTTACTAAGGTCTAAGAATAGTATTTGGGTGCTAACCCAAGTTACTCCAAGCTTAGAGCACATTTTTGCTTAAATTGCTCTTATGGTGTTTCCTAGTGTTTTCTTTGGTTAAAATTGTTCCCTAAAGTGTCTAAGGCATTATTTAGCCTTCTTATACCTTAGTTTATCATCTAAACACTATATCTAGGCTTGGGGTATTTCGAACATTAATTATTACACTCTCAATAGTTAGTGTATTTTAATTAATCTCCGGGAGATTCAATCTCGTTATTGGAGAACACATTCATTGGATGCCCTATCGGGTCTTACACGCAACCTAGAAGTCTGCTAGGTGATGTTTATAATTCGAGTCATCGTTCTAGAGACGGTTAATACCGGGTCTTTAAACTAAGTTCCTCACTTAGTAATTTAGGAGTAATTTACTCTCGTAAGTCAATACTCGGAGTCTCTCCTAGTGGTTCATACACAAGTTAGGTGATAATCGGTGTCACATGTCCAAACGACGTACGCGCACAATTAATAAACGCTTTGACGGTCGGAATACATAAACGCATACAATCAGATGCATAACAGTATTAATCTTAACATGCAAGCACACATTACGTCTGGAACCTAAGGAAAACCTTAGGGCTTTTAGCCCACACATTCACATACCGTACACCGACGAGTAACACTAGCTTGACGAGTGCACGCCTATCCTCTACATTCCCGGAGCTCGAATCCCGCAACCTGATCTACTGAGATATGTAACTATCATTAGTATCTATGTCTCAGATCTACCTAATTAGCCATAGCAATTCTTGACTCGTAACCCGTGGTTTGCCCCTTAATCGGTTGGGTGTTTAACTTGGGTTTTCGTAAATCTTCGGGATTTATATTTTAGTCGTACGGTTTAACTTACGAGTATGTATTATTCAATACCGTATTTTGTTTACTGCGTAAGGTTTGGATTCTCGGTTATCCATGATATCCAACGTGGTTATTCGTTTTTGCATAATTACATACACTTACGTTTACGTATGTGTATTAATACTTACATGTAAATATATATATATATAGTTCGTACGTACGTATAATATCCGTTATCGTATTAATACTCGTTACATGATAGTAGGTATTTAACAATTCACGTTGTTTATCTAAATTCGTTCTCGTACGTCCATGCATACATGCACATGCACGTAATGTTTATACGATTTCGTACCTACGTATATTATAGTCCGAGTCACGTTGTAATATACGTTTTTGGTTATATTTCCACCTCACATATATTACATATCAACTATATGTAAATATATATATATATAATATACCTACAAGCACCATATAATATCGTCCATCCCATATTAAAATTCCATATTATATGAATTATATAGTTTTTCATACTAAATTACTTCGTCATTCCATGGGAAGTGTACATTGTTCATTGTGTCATTTATTCACACGTTTCTTATTGAAACTTTATTTCAAGATTATACAATATACTTTTGTACATTGTTATGCCGCCTTATAATATAAGGTTTCCACTATATGACATACTCTCTATAATTCTCAACTTAGACTCATCATTTTATGTAATTGTTTACAAGGTATATTTATACCATGTTAATTCCTTAATGATATATTCTCTTACACTTTAATATAGTGTCACATTATATCATTTAAACCTTAGCTTAGGTTTCTTAAATTTCCAAACAGCTCACTATAATTTCGGAAATCATACTTCTTCTCCACCTATTTTCCATTATTTACAATATCAACCCAATTGTTATATTTGTTACATTTCTATCCTTATTTAGTTTACAACCTAAGGTTTTCAACTTTGTAATATACCCACATACATATTTTTTTAATTTCGAACAGCAGCCCCCAAATTTTGTCCAGATTTTATTCTAATTCCTCACACTTTCTTTTTATCACATATTACCGTCTTTATTTTATAAACTTACAATTTAATACCAAAACTTTATACTATACATATTAATCATTTAAATAACAATTTTAACCCATATTTTCTCGCGTACAGCCCCATCAACTTAGTAAATTCTCAATTTATAACCAACTTTTCGGTAATTACATTCTAGCCCTCTAAGTTTTTATAATTGTTATACTTTGATACTTAAACTATATATTATAACCCTTAATTAGTTAAATCAATAAAATTAACCCAAAAGTTTTATCCAAATTACAAACAGACCCCTAGTGGTCAAATTAATTCGATTCTAGTCAATAAATTTCGGAAATCACAAAAACACCCCATATACTCTTATAAATTTCATTTTAACTTATTACTTCATTAAATTACCAAATAAATTTATTTAGGTTTCTAATTAGGTCAAATGTCATATGTGGTCAATGTTGACCACCCCAAATGTCCCCTTTGACCCATATTCACCATAATTATGAAAATACCCTTTTTATTTCTCTAATTTTACACTTAGTACTATAATTTCATAAAATTGCATTTTATGTTTTCTAAAATTCTTAAAAACATTTCCTCTCGGTTTTAATTAGCTTTAGCCCCCCATTTTTTTTCCTTAATTTCATTTTGACCCCATAAATGATCTTTTATTTATTTATATAATTATAAAGTTTATTTAAATTATATTGTAACATTATATTTAATTTAAGTAACACCTTAATTCATTAATATTCACCTAAAATGTTCCTAGGTGGTTATGGTCACTAAAATTATAGTTTTGCACCAGAATTTTTACACCATTCAATTAATCACTCTAAAATGTAATAATCAATAGTTAAAGCTTAAAACAAGCATAATCAAAATGGCCTAAACATATGGCCTTAAACATAACATAATGTTAATTACAAAAAGACATAAAATGTCTTAAACATGCACATTCACTCTCGATAATTGTACAGTTTATTCTGAACACTTCCAAATATTTTTCCTTTCATCATTAACTTAGATAATTTAGTTCAATTGTGTAACGCCCATATTCAATATATTTATAGCGGAAATAGAATACTAAAGGCGTAACAGACCATCGGGTTCCAAACACCCGGCACCAACCTCACCAATTACAACTTAAAAGATTACAAAAGCCACGGTCTGAACCTCGAGAAAACTTAACAAAAACATAACAGTAATAAAATACATTAACTCTCCACAAAACCTAATCCCATCCCAATCACTCGTTCTCTTCGTGGCCACCTGTATATTAATTCGTACCTGCAAGATAAAACCAAGCAGCCCACCCCGAGAGGGGTGAGTCAATTCCCTGGAATGGAACTGGTACGATTCTCCAAAACAAAATCTTTAAACATATCTCTTAAATAAGCAATAACGAGAAGTCAAACAACTTAAAACAAAACAGAGGAACAAAGCATTTAGAAATCACCAAGTCAAGTTGACAAGATAAGGAATAGAGATAAATAATAGAAAGGTAAAGTTAGTTAATCAAGTCACACCATGAGTTAGTGAACATCCATTGCTTATGTTAGATTCAGTTGCAGTCAGGAGTAGAGAGACTCGGATAGTCACAAGGACTAGGAATGAATGAGAGAAACCAGGAACCAACAACTCAAGAGTGGAATCAAATCAACTGAGAGAGATGGCCCCCACCACCAAGTACGTCCTTTTAGGACAGGGGATATACAGCCCCTCACTGTTTACTACGTCCCTTTTGGGACAGGGGATATACAGCCCCTCACTGTTACCATTGAAGACGCGCGCACGTCACAACAAAAGACTCAGCTCATGGATGAAACAATATCTAGAGTCAAAGGAAGAATTTACCAAGATTGACCTTTCCATATTCCCACTAGATCATTAACTGCACCAGAGCAATACCAAAACACTCAATCCTACAGAGTGCAGAAGCGTAAACCCTAGGCAGTTAATGTCTAATGAAACAACCAAATAGAAGGAACCAATAACCATGTAAGTTTCACATTCAAGGCTCAGTTAGTCACATCAAGCTGAGTTAGCCACACCAACAGTTTCCTTTTGAAATTCCTTTAAACTCAGTTACCGTTTCTCAAAACATTCGATAAAGTCTGTTAGCAAAAGTATCTGAGTACGAGAAATCGTACCTGGTATGTGAAGAACAATAATTAACTCGAATGAGTGATCCCCCAATAGTAACCTATAATTAAGGTGTTCCAAGTGTTGATTAGTTAAGGGACTTATAAACTAAACATCCTCTATTCTTACTGATTTATAGTTCCAGGTTTACCATTATTCTCTCACAAAGATTTAGGCTAGATTTTGTTAATAAAATCTTTTGTTAGGCCCATTTCGTTTAATTTGGAATGATTTAGGATTTATCCCTGAGAGTGGCCCAAACTCTCTTTGAATTATTTAAGTGGGCTTTTGGAGTTCATAGACTTGGGCTCAGTAGGTTAGCCCAAGACCGTGTTACGTTTACGTTGTTTAATTAAACCCTTAAGTTATCGGTGACTATTTTATTACACACCGATTAAAGTCCCAAAGTTTAATATATATATTCTTCTTATTATAGTCCCCACAAGGAATGTTATTTCCTTCATCTATTTTTAATGTATTTATATATATATATATATATATATATATATATATATATATATATATATAATATATATATATATATATATATATATATTAAGATTTATCCGGAACATTTTTTAAGAAATTTTATTGTATTAATTATATTTAATAACTTTTAGACATGTCCACAACCGATATGGTTTATAAAATAAAGTATTTTTTTTATTTATTTACTATATATATATTATATATGTGCATGTACATGTATTAGAATTTATTTAAGTCATCCTTTATATAGCGTATTGTATTTAAATTATCTCTATTAACTTCAACATATATCTGCATTCCATGTATGTTTTATAAAGTATTTCTTTTGTACATTCTAGAATATTAGCTTCTATAGTATTTAGCTAATATAAGTGTTGATTTATTTAGCTCCTTGTTTTAACCTAAGTTACTATTTATTCCTTTTATATGTATATATATATATCTATATATATATATATATATATATATATATATATATATTTCCTTAGTTTTAATTAAGAATGTTAACTTCCATATTATATAATAAATAAAATGCAGATTAGTTTAGTTCCTTGATTTAACATCAGTTTCTATTTTATTTATCTCATATAAGTATATATACATAAATATATATATGTAAACAATTTTTACTTCACTTAAAAGTTAATTCCCAAAATATTTATAAACATACTGTTACTAGATGCTAATTTAGTCTTCTCATATTTTTCCCAACCTAAAAAGTTTATTAGTAAACTATACTTTAATTTATGTTACATTAAAAACCTTATATTATAAGATAACTTATGAAAAACCTTATAAATACAATTTTTAAAACCATTTCCTCATGTCCAAAATTCCCCAAATTAAAAATATATAGTAACTATAACATTTTAGACATATTATAAAAAATTTATTTCATAAAAATATCTTTTTAAATTATCCAAATAATTCCATAATACTCATAACTCGCAAAAATCATAACTTACGTTAAAAAACTCAAAACCGATATTAATTTACATCATAATAAACTAAATTTTAGAAGGAATCTATGGTTAAAATTTCAAGTCAAAATACATCCGGGAAGGTCATTAAATAAATTCGACAAGTTAGGGTTTAATTCTGGAATTATTACAAAACTTAAACATTTAAAAACTTCTACGTTTTGATCTCGGCCGTCCGTTTCTCTTAACTCCGATCGGACGGCCACTGAAACTCAAGTTCTTCAGCGAACTCAGCCGACGACCCGTGTACAAAATCGGTGATTTCTCTCAACTCACATAACCGATTTTGATGATGTTTGTCTCATTGGATTCGAAATTCCAAGACGCTTCTAATGGTACCAATTATGTGAGCTATGATGCAGTATAACGTAAACATGATTCTGGGTATCGAAGTTAGGGTTTATGTGAGTTCTGATTCACTTTTCGACAAATTCTCCTAACACAATGCATAATAAATGAAATTAAAAGCTGGGTTATGTCGGTAATGCAAAAATCGAGTGAAAACATCGGAGCAATTGAACGGAGACTTACCAGAGAAGCACCAGTGATGGAAATCGTAATCGGTTTTCTGGAAAAAGTTCGAACTTTGAACTGTTTGAGTAGTTAACTTTGTGGTCTATAAAATAAGTTCTAGATCGAATTAGACTACGTGTGTGGGCTTAATCGAAAGAGGAATTATAGATCTACAAATTGATAGCAAGAACTTAATCTAACTTGCAATATACAGAAAGAAATCCAACCCGAAAGTTACGAGTTTATACCTGCGGGTTCTGCATGATTATATGTGTGTGACAAGGCAGAAACTTTAGACGCCTCGTTCTTGCACACGGTTGAGATTTAGCCTTAGTTGTAAACAAAAGAGTTGTAGACGGGTTAGAGATCTACACAACAGCCTAAAGAACTTGGATTTTGGATGATTGACGAAGAAGTTATGATCAAACGAAAGTACCTTACCGATCACGTTTTTTGGGAATCTGGGTTACGGCATTGCAGTGAGGCGACTTTGGATCGATTTTCCGGTGGATGTAGGAAGAGTTAGGTTATGTGTGAGCTATGGTTGTAAAGAGGCGATTAAGGAGAAGAGAATGAAGAAGACGACACTGGAAAATTCGAAAGGATGAGTGAGATACGGCCGTCACAAGTTAGGGAAAAATACTGGTGAGAATGAGAATACTTAGCCGATTTTGCTGGGAATTCCGGCAAGGCTGACGTGGCGGACACGTGTCTGAGACAGGAGAACCCTAGCCAAGTCAGCAATCTACAAATTTTTTACCCTAAACTTCATTCTATCATAACTTTGGCTAGGATGATCCGTTTTTGACGTTCTTTTTATCAATCTTCTTGGTTTTCCATAACCTTTTTATTGGTATAGGTTTCATGCGCTGGTTTGACCATTCTCAAAAAGTCAACCCTAGCAAGGCTTAATAAGCTTTAGGGTTTCCATGATTTTATATTGACTTTTATGATTCAATTTAATGTTCCAACTTTTTCTAAAATCTTTATAATATACTTGGAGTGTTTAGAAATTTTTCCAAGATTTTTTGACTTATAGATCTTATTATTAAATTCATAATACTATATAATAATATATAGTAATCCAATATTTAATAGTATTCTTTAGGATTAAATAGAAGAAATCCCATGATTTAATTTCCATAATTCCATATAAGAATATAATAAGTTATTATTCATAATTCCGTACAATAATTTAATAATTGATAGTATTATTTATGGTTTAATAAAATAAATCCCCTAAATTAATTTAAATTAATTTAGGGGTATTTCAGTATATCCCCCTTAAAAGAAACTTCGCCTCGAAGTTTAAAAATCAACTTGAGACGATAATAATTCCAACGAATTTCCATACCAATCCAATCCTTAATTTCCATCCATTCTATTTCAATATTCCACTCGAGATTACTCAGAATCAAACTGAATCAAAATATACCAAGATATATATTTCATGATGAAAATCAAAAGTCACATACTACTGTGTCATAATGTAAAACTACGTAGACATATACACCTCTCACTCTACTAATAATGGTCTCACTCTACTAGTAATGCAACAGGGCATAATCTGGATGAGGTAACGAAGGAGGAGTATGCCAGTATATCCCCCTTAAAAGAGCTAAGGTTCCCCCTCGTACCGCTACTAACGTGAGCTACAGAGGGATAGGAAAACATCATGCGAATAGATGTGGGTACTTCACTCTCATAGAGTCCTCAGTCTCCCAAGTAGCTTCCTCAACCCCATGATGCTCCCAAAGAACTTTCACCAGTTTGAGTGATCTGCCTCTCGTTTCTCGGACCTTCGTGTCCAAGATCCGAATAGGAGTCTCTTCATACCTCAGTGTAGGCTCAATCTCCAATCTCTCTGGCTGCAGTACGTGGGAAGGGTCAGGCATATACTTCTTCAGCTGAGATACATGCAACACATCGTGTACCTTCCCCAACTCCGCTGGTAGATCTAGTTTGTAAGCAGCTGGGCCCACTCGCTCGCAATCCTGTACGGGCCGACATACTTAGGGCTTAGTTTCCCCCTCATCCCAAATCTGAATATACCTCTCATCGGAGACACTCGTAAGAAAACCATGTCACCCAACTGAAACTCGAGCTCCCTGGTGCGCTGATCCCCATAAGATTTCTGTCTAGACTGCGTTGCCCTCATGTGCTGCTGAATAACTCCGACGTCATCCTGCAGTGTCTGAGTGTACTCGGGCCCAATCAAGACTGCCTCAGTAGGGTCACTCCATGATAAGGGAGTCCGGCACGACCTGACATACAGAGCCTGGAATGGTGCCATGCCAATAGACGAGTGGCAGGAGTTATTGTAGGAGAACTCCACCAGGTGTAGACGCTCTACCCAACTCCCCTGATAGTCCAGAGCGACCGCTCGCAGCATATCCTCCAGCGTCTGGATCGTCGTCTCAGTCTGCCCATCAGTCTGAGGGTGAAAGGTTGTGCTAAGGCGTAGCTGAGTACTAAACACTTCCTGCACCTGACGCCAAAATCTGCTGAGGAAACGTGTGTCACGATCGGAGACGATCGTCTTCGGTACCCCATGGTACCGGATGTGCTCTATGGTGAACACCTCAGCCAGCTTGGGCACCTTCCATGTGTCCTTGATAGGTATAAACGTGGTTGTCTTGGTCAACCTATCGACTATCACCCAAATAGAACTCAGTCCACCTCTAGCTGGAGGGAGACCGACCACAAAGTCCATGCTGATGTCGTCAAACTTCCAGCACGATACTGGTAATGACTGAATCTGGCCTCCTGGTCGACGATGCTCAAACTTCACCTTGAGACAGGTGAGGCATCGGGAGACGAAATCTACTACATCCCTCTTCATCCCGCTCCACCAGAATAGCTGCTTCAAATCCTTATACATCTTGGTGGCTCCAGGGTGTACAGGTAACGTAGAGGAATGAGCTTCATAGAGAATCCTGGTCTGAAGTTCTGCCGCATCCTGAGGAACGCAGAGTCTGCCTCTGACTCAAAGGTGTCCCTCGCTGTCTAGCTCGTAGTCATACTTCAGACCATCAGTCAAACCATCTGCTAACTTCTGCCTGATGCCCTGCAGATATACATCACTATCCTGGGCTGCATATACCTCCTCAGCTATCGTGGTCGTCTCTAGCAAGGCTAGGAGTGAATATGCTCTCCTGCTCAGAGTGTCTGCCACGAAATTCCCCTTACCTTCAGTGTACTGAAGGTTGATGTCATAATCAGCCAGTAGCTCGACCCATCGTCGCTGTCTCAGGATCAGCTCCTTCTGGGTCCAAATGTATTTCAGACTCTTATGGTCTGTCATAATCCGGACTGTGGCTCCATACAAGTAATGTCGCCAGATCTTCAAGGCGAAGACTATGGCAAGGAGCTCAAGGTTGTGTGTGGGGTAATTTTCTTCGTGCTTCTTCAGCTGTCGAGAAGCATATGCTACCACTCTGCCATTCTGCATCAGTACCCCCACCGATCCCTCTACCTGAAGCATCACAATACACCTCGTATCCCTCGTTCCCTTCAGGGATCACTAATACTGGAGCTGTGGTCAGGGCGTCCTTCAGCGCTTGAAAGGAGACCTCACAAGCCTCTGTCCATACAAACGAGCTGTCCTTCTTCATCAGAGAGGTCATGTGAAATACCCCAAACCTTGATATGTGGTTTAAATATCAAATTATGGTATGTAAAGGCTAAAAAGTGCCTTAGTAACATCAGTGAACAATTTAAAACATAGTAAAGTGCAATGAAGCACTAAGACACAGTTGAGCAAAAACATGCTCTAAGCTATGAGTGAACTTGGTTAGGACCCAAAGAGCCTACCAAGACTTGATAACATTTAATTATGATTTAATAAGGCTAAATAAGTCCTTAAGAAACTTTGGTGACAGTTAAACCAAATAAAAACATAAGAAATATCTTAAAGTCAGTATGAGCAAAAATGTGCTCTAAGCTTGGGATGAATGTGTATAAGACCTAATGGTCATACCTATACCTATTTATATGTTAATGAACATATTAAATCAATTACTAAAGAAAACCAAGCTTGAAAACAAGTTAAAACACAAAATGTGCTTTAAGGAGTCTTAAAGCACGTTTTTGAAAAATTGTCTTGTAAATGAGTTTGAATGGCTAAATGTCCATCATTACTCTTTAATTAACATGTGTACTATAGTATCACATTTGGGTGGCCATATTAGTGGGAAATCAAAAATTTCACTTCTATGTGCCTTAGTTTGTGAATAGTAACTTTTATAAGCTAGTTTGTAACATATAATGTTATAAGTAATTAAATTGGTCAACAAAGACCAAAACACCCTCCTAGCTAAATGGTGGCCGGTTTTTAGTAAGGTGAGTCATCACCATGTAAAATAAATTAAAGGAAGGAAGGAAAAGAAAGTAAAAGAAGAAAGTTACTTTAGTACATAAATATCTTCTAAAAGTAGACTCCAATCTTCATTCTCTCATTTCCTTCAATTCCCACCATCTTCTACCTTCCTTCTTTCTCTCTTTTACGATTTTCCATAGCACCACACAAGAACTCCATCTTTGAATGCTTGTAACTCCTAGCTCCATGGTCCAAATTCAATTTCAAGACCACCATTCTCTTAGTTAAGCCAAGCTCTACAATCTTGTCTTTTCAAAACTTCAAAACCTCCATTTCGGTGCCAAGAGAAACCTCCATGGGAAGAGCTTGAGCTCATCTTTTCATGCCTTGACATTCTCCTTTGCTTCAAGGTAAGGAAACTCTAAGAAAAATCAAGTTTCCTCCATGTTTGGTGTGTGACCGAAAATATTCATTAATGGAGCTCCTTGTGTTGCCTTGTTCTAGCTCCATTTGAATCATTCAAGGACTAGGTGGAGTCCTCTCTTCATAGATATTCAAACACCCTCCAAAGATTAAGGTAAAACAACTACATTAATGCTTTGAAATAATGTAAACCTAGGGTTTACAATGAGATGGAGCTTAAAGCTTGAATACTCATTATGTTGTTGTATAATGTTTAGAAGTTGACAAACAACCAAATACCCCACCGGTTTTACAAGGAAACAAGAAAGAAGTTGTGAGGAAAAAGAGGTAAACAAACTATCTCAATGTAGTTAAATGCCTTAGGAAAATGAGCTTGATTTGCTTGTTAAAACTACCTAAGGAGCCAATGGTGAACGAGCTAGTAAAATGCTCTCAAGGAGTTTATTAAAGGAATAAGTATTGTTGGGTGTATTTGCAGGTCAAAGGCATTATTATGTGGGAAATTCAGTGTTTAAGGTTCATGCAATTTAAGGGCCTAAGAGCCATGCATTTAAGGGCCTAAGTGCCAAGCAATTTAAGTTATGCACTATATTGTGATGTAGTGCTTAATGTGTGAAGTTTGTGTATAAAATGTGTTTGATGGATTTTAGGTGTTCTTGAATAAATTAAGGTAGAAACCTAAGTGTTTGGATGTGGGTATATACTAGAGAAGCTATGGCCAAATTTGGGAAAAATGTGTGAGAAGTTCTAAGTGTTTCAAGTGGTTTTGGTGAACTAGGAAGGATTAAAGGTGAATGAATGTTTACTTGAGAAGAAAACATGTATAAGGTGATTTAGAGTGATGCAAGGATTTAGGTGTTATCTTGGAAGTTCTAGGAATTCAATGTGTGTTGTGAATGTATTAAAGTCTTGGAGGAGTTGTCTAAGGTTTAGGTAAGGTTGGTGTTCAAGGAACAAGTGATGTTTAGGTATGATGTAAAAAGGAGATTTAGTTAGTAAGAAAATAATGCTTAAGAGATGATGTTAAGATGAGAAGAAAGTGTTTTGGGATAGTAATTATAATAGGTGAGAAACACCACTTAGGAACCTAGTACAAATGTTGAAAGTGTTAAGAAATTTTACAAGAAATAAGTAAAGGTTTAAGGAGTTAGATGATGAGTTTAGTGGATGTTGTATGTAGATATAAGGTTACCAAATGTTGTTAGGAAACATTAAGAGGCCTTAGGAGAAGTTTGGTGAAGAATTGGTAAAGTTTGGGTAAGTTTAGAAGGCGACCGACCCAGGGGTCCGACCCAGTTTTGGGTCGGTCGAGCCTCTGTTAGATGTTAGGAATGTGTTCGGTAATGGTCCGACCCAAAAGGGTGGGTCGGACATGGGTCGGTCGGTCAAGTTTCAAAGGAAGAAAATGTTCGCACATGGTCCGACCCAGTCGAGTGAGTCGGACGTGGGTCGGACGGGCATGATTATAAGGAAGTAAAAGGGTTCTGTAATGGACCGACCCAGCTGTGGGTCGGACGGTGGGTCGGTCGACCAAAAAACATGGTTTAAGGTTATGAAATGATATGTAATGATGGGGATTGATAGGTAATGATGTAATAAGGTTGTTAAGGACATGTTAGGTGAGTTTTAAATGGCGATTAAGTGGGTGAAAAGTTGTATCAAAATGTAAAAGTAAAACAAGTTAAAATGTAAAGTTATGTAACTAAGTTAACAGGGGAAAGTTAAGCATTAGACATTAAATAATCAAGCAAACCCCGATGTTAATAAAAACACATGTGATGTTAACAGTTGTTCGAGAATTGCTCGAGGAACATAAGTGGACGTGGTAAAGTGGACTCCGGTGACAGGTATGGTTTCTTGCAACCTCGTCTACCGGATTACACCGGCTTGTATGCCAATGTGTTTTTCTGTATGTTTGCCACGTTGTAAGATTAAACATGTAAGAGTTTACAGTAATTCATTTATGTGGCGTGTACAACTCCGATACCATTTAACCTCGAAAGTGTTAACCTTAGTTAACTGAGTCTAGGATCACATGAGAGTTCGGTATTCAGAGTAAACGACCCGTACCATGGGACGTACTAACCACGGCTATGCGTGTGTGTTAATTGTGTGATATGTGTATGTGAATGTAGGGATCTCCCTTGTATATTTAACCCAGTTGTAATACTGTATGTGTTGTTATGTGATAGGCTCCATAGTGGGGTTCTAACTAATATCTAAAGTAAGTATGTACTAACAGTAGTGAGGAATCGGTTTGGCCGGTCGCGCGTTGTTTGGGAGAGGGTATCCTTCCTAGCCTTACCCTTCTCTTTGTTATGGTTGTTTCCCTCACGGGTTATGATCTCCCATTAGCTTACTCCAAAGCTTGGCTATTCTGACTTATGATCGGTTTAGGGGGAACATGTGTTTGTGGTGTGTTCGGGCCTCCAAACCCGAACCGCCTTAACTTAAGTTACTCGTCCAACTATTAGGACGGTAATGAGTGTGTTGTTATTGTATAACGAGCTTATCATGAGACTGGCAACATTCTCTAGGCTCACCAGTGTGTAAACAAGGTTTGGGTCGGTTCCTAAGAGAACCACTCCCGTTATGTTATGTATTTTGTTGTGATGCAATATTCATTGCGGTATTATGTTGTGTACGTGGAAACGTGCAAAGTGTTAAGTGTTGTATGTAGTGTATGTTGTAGGTTGTATAATGTGGAGTGTGTGGATCATGGATATGATTCCCAGTTTGTGATAAGAGACGTTTAAGGATAACCCGATTTAAGGGTAAGTGTCGTCTATTAAGGAAGTAGCTCCATTAGAGGAGGAACACTCTAGGGATAATGAATACCAAGAGTGACTTATTAAGTAGGATGTATTATCCGATTGTTGAGCCCCTTGAGGCGAAATGTTAAGTTTGTGTGTTTATTGTTAATGCATGATTTAAATATAATCAACTGCATGTTAAGACGACAATTAGTTGTGCGTGGCCCGGTAGCATGTGGGCTGCGGGATTACCATACCAGCAAAGGTGCTGAGCCCCTTGGGGCCACCCCTTTCTCTTCTTTTCCTATTTCAGGTACGAAGTGCTGGAAGCCGTTCGAGAGTAGGACGGGTAGTCATTGTACATGGGTAAACTTTTAAGTGTATGTATACAGTAGGTGTAGTAAGACCGAAATTGTTGTCGGCAACAGTTTATAAATACTCGGTATAGTTGATAAGGTGTATGTTGTTGTTGTTGTTAATGGAAAGGGATACTAATGTATAGTTGCTCGGGAATTTAGCCCATCAGACCGGTACATTGTGTATGTATTAGCCTTGTTAGCCACGTGGGTGGCTAACGGCGTGTAACACCAACAAGTTAAGTAATGTGATGAGGTTGTTCTTCCGCTGCAGTTTGTTGTAAGTATGTTAATGTTGGATGGGGTGTTACAAAAAGTGGTATCAGAGCGAAGTATCGCTCTGATGACTGAATTACCGAGCTTAGGAAGTACCGAGTTAGGATTTTAGTGCTTTGGGTTAAGGGTTGAGTGATAGCGTGAGAGATACGCTAGTTAGGTATGACCAGTGAATACTGGAAACCTACAATATCCTTCCCACCCTCCACAATCCCTGTATATAACTTGGGGAAACAACGCCAGGGAGATGGAAGTCCTCTCTTACTCGGGGATACCCGATCTGGCTGTTATTAAATACCCTTAGGGTGCGGAGAACCTGTCATACGGTAGATCCCGAAGACTGGGAATCCCGGAGACGGTCTCCATCTGAATAATGTTAACCGCATTTCATAGCAATGAATGAAGGATCTTGTGTATTGGAGAATAGAATTTCCGGCAACCTGGGTCGACATGCAGAGCAGTCGAGAATACCAGCTTGCAACGCACTAACCGTGCAACAGGCAAGAATTGGATTACTGGAAACCGAGACAAGTGTCTACGGGACCACAGTTGTTAAGTGATACACCAACGGTATACCAACCGCTAAAGGAACTACAACGTAGTGCCCAAACAAGAGACAAGTCTCAGTAACCACGACAAGTGCGTGGAACGGGATATAAGGAGGATACAATACTAAGACAAGGTGGTCTCCCAGAATGGGAAATACCCTAGTTAATGATTATTATGTGAATACAGTGAGAAGTCACCTGGACAAGTTATTATCAAGACAGTAAGATCAGTGAGGGCCAACAAGGCCACTGATGACAGTGCGGGTAAAAACAATACCACAACCGGTATGTGTTAAACTGATAGCCAGTTAGCATGGCGCACTTGCCATAGCAAGTGCTGCTATAATAGGGCTGTTCGGGAAATTTATAACCACTACGAAGTACTTGGAAAAGTACATAAAGTTAAATGTGATTGTCATAACAGTGGAAGGGCCTGTTAGCCTAACCTCTGTAATTGTAAGTACACCAGTCAGCAAGAAGCTAGACTTGGTTAAGGTAAGAAGATGTTGTGAAACCAGAAAATTTTTCTTTCAACCCAGATTTATTCAAACCCTTTTCTTTTCAAAACCAAATTTTCTTTCAAACCAACACTTCTTTCCAACCTTCTTTTAAACCAAACCAGTAATACCAAGGGCAGATGATAAGGTACAACAATGGATAAACTTTCCCTCGATTAAGTTCGGGAAGTAAGGAATGAATATTGTCACGGGACAATATAAGGGAGTTGACAACAGAATACTTCACCTAGGCGTGTGACGGACACTACAAGTGTACCAACTGTGTTGTGGGACGACCGCACTCCGATAGGAGCATGTGGGCCTGACAGACCTACTTATGGGTTAGTTGGGTAAGTAGTAATGTATCAGTGTGATACCCCACATATGTATACAAGTGGAGTCCGAAACACGGGAAGTAGTCGACTCCGATCTACGGTCAGCAGTATAAGTCAAACAACAGCTAAGGATTACCATGAATGGTTGAAGTAGAGGAACCCAGTTAAGTTAACGAGACTAAAAGGATTAGTGAATTCCTTTCAAGGAAATGTTTAAGAGTTAGCAAGTGCGAAGGGCACGAACTGTTATGTAAAGACATCACATATGTCTTAAGGATCCTTAGGGATAAACATTATAGCTGGAATGGTGACCCAGCCTGTACATGGCAAGCAGATGCCTAATGTGGACACATTAATGTGCAATGAACGGATAAATTCCCAGAATGAGTACCTACACTACCAGGAAATGTTAAATCTTCACAGAAGAAGATAATAACCAGTAAAGAACGCGAAAGGCGTAGCTAACGGAATGTACCAATAAGTGTGAGCCAAATGTAAAGGCATAACTTAACAACACCCAGGAGCAATCCTTGAAGGGTGTTCACATCAACAATTGTTGAATGAAATGCATGACAGAAGCACAAGGGTTGAAACTAACACACAGTTTAGACATAAGTTGTCAGGAGACGGACTGACAATCCTAAGGGGCATCCCATGAAAGGAAACAGAATGCAACGACCTTGTAATATTGTACAGAGAAGTACATGTGTGTGGACAGCCTATAATGAGCCCAGCTCAAGGCAAATAAGGCTTATAATCCAAAAGCAGGATATATCATATAAATTCGATTGATGGTAGAAGTTTAGGTTGTATAAGCGAATAGAGTGGTAAACGAACCACTGCATTAAGAGTGGGGATACCTCTCGACATTGTGACACCGCAGGAGCGGTAGTTATGTGAATCAAGTTCAAAATATGTTAAGGATTGACCATGTTGTTATTGAAAGAGAAATTAGCTTAGTAGTGTGTATAAAGTGAAGCACCTGGCTGATAACGCCGGCTTGTGACTCGAATGATCGATGCTCAAGGAGCATTCAGTGGTCATCCAAATGAGGGATGAACCATAATATGAATAATGTAAATTTATGTGTGGAAGTTAATGTGACAGTAAATATTATGTGAGTTAGTGTTATACGATAAGTAGGAGCACGGTGCGCAACAAGCGACCGTTGTATAAATGTTGTTAAACGAAAACGTAACAGATAAAACCAGTTAAGAGTTAAACTCAGTGGAGATGCAAGATAAGTGATGTTAAACAAACTGAGCAATAAGCCAGTGGTAGGTACTGTGTGATGAGGAACTCAGTGTGAATTCCATGGCGAGTCGCATAAGGGATTTACTGTCGAGAGTTTACGCCTCTGCACTCTGTATGACTGAGTGTTTTGGTATTGCACTTCGCAGTAATGATCGAGTGGGATAGCTAGGAATTGGAAACATGTTGATTGTGGACAAATAATGTTATAATGGCCGATGCATAGGAAATGCAAGGTCGCACCAATAAAAGAGTACTTGTACAAAACCAAACGTGGAAATATGATTAACAGTAAGTGACTACAGTAGCACTAACTACCAAATATCGGTATGGAATATACCCCAAATATTGGAAATAGCAGAGAGAGCACTACACACTAGGTAGTAGCTCAAACTCAACCGACAGTAAGTCGGAAGGGAAAAAGTCAATTATTGTGAAATACATAATTGTATACACAGTAAATGGTTATGGAAGTGGATGGAAAGTTTATAACTCACCGAATTCGCTAACGGTAAAAGATACCACGCGTCGGTTGAGAAACCATTGTCACCAAGATAAAGGTGATAATTGGGGATGTACAATACAGTAAGAATAACAAATGGAGCAATTAAGCTCTACAGTTTGAGTTTCGCAGCAGAAACTAGTGAGCCAGTGATTCAAGTGTTGAATGTACATGGTGAACATGAGTGAATGGCTAATTATTAACGCCTAGAAGCCTCACAGGCTAGGACCGAAACCGGTTATGAGTTACAACTCCAATGAGAATTCTTGGTTTAGGAACTAAACCGCCAATATGGTTAAGATCCTCTAATCAGAATCCATTGTGTAATAGACCGCGTGGAAGTTAAAACACTTCACGACGGCAGAACATTTAAGCCAATGTTTAGTGATTGATTACGTGGGCGTAATCCCTTTTAAGGGGGGTAGAGCGCAAAACCACTTGGTGTATATTACCGTACAAGTGTACGTAGTGGTGTGACTCATATTGTGCATAGCACAAAATTATTGTTTGTTTGATGATTGGTGTGTGTACGTAAACATACACATTCATTCATGGTTTAATTGTGGTAATTGCACACAGAAGATGCGAATACCATTGTGATAAGTGTGTGTGTTTGTTAACAGTTGTGTGTGATAGTACAAGTGTGGGGAGTAGAGAAACTCCCGAGGGAATAAGAGCCCCGACAGTGTATAAATGTAAAATCAGGGTGTTGTATTTTGATAAATAAAATATATATATATATATATATGTATACTTAATAGTGATGCATGAAAGGGCATGATACCGACATAGAACCTAGTGAGAATAAGATTCCCTAGGCAACATGATTAAAAAGTGAATGGAGGTAACTGATAGACGGAGTTCTATCCTTGGAGATGTATGATCATGATTAGAATAATTTAAAAGATAGAAAATTGGAAATGAGTGATTTACTTGATGCTTGAAAATGAAGTGGGAGGTGGAACTTGATTTGCATGTGATCAAGGGAAGCCGAACACAAATGGGGGTGGAAGGATAGTTCAACACTGATGCTGATCACATCAGGGTTGGATGACTCTTGAAACTCCCTATAAGTGGTCACGAATAACCACGCTAATAAAGGAAGCAAAGAGCTTAAGTTGGACTTGGAGTTGTGTGTGTTTTCAAAAAGGATTTTAAATTGGTATTTATAAAACGTTGATGGATACTTTACGTAATTAAAGTTTTCTTACTTAACCTCACAAGGAATTTTAAACTTATGTGATTGTTGAATCTCCCAAAGGCACGGGGACGGAAGGTGTCCATCGCGACCGGGTTCTGCGGGATCACAGTGTATATCAAGGATATTTTTGATTGCTATACATGCTCTGACATGTTGTGTGGTATGTGTAATGAATGTTGTTTTGACTTGGATTTCCTAAAAGTGTATGCTATTGAGACCTATGAGTCTAAATGTGTGGTGTTACATAGACCTATGTGTCTAAAGACTGTTATGTTACCAGGACCTATGTGTCCAAATGTTGTTATGTTACCCAAGACCAGTGAGTCAAAGGGGTTGTTATGTATGTGTAAGTGTTGTTAAGATACCCGGACCATAGAGTCCGAGGTTATCATTTGGATATGTTATGTTATGTGTGGATGTGAATGTGTTGCCCGGACCATCAAGTCCGAGGTTGTGATGTAAAGTGTGTTTGGTTAAGGAAGTTTATTTTCAAGTGATTACTGTGTTCTAATCTAATGATGTGTGAAAAGTGTGAACTTCGAGGACGAAGTTCTTTTAAGGGGGGTAGATTGAAATACCCCAAACCTTGATATGTGGTTTAAATATCAAATTATGGTATGTAAAGGCTAAAAAGTGCCTTAGTAACATCAGTGAACAATTTAAAACATAGTAAAGTGCAATGAAGCACTAAGACACAGTTGAGCAAAAACATGCTCTAAGCTATGAGTGAACTTGGTTAGGACCCAAAGAGCCTACCAAGACTGGATAACATTTAATTATGATTTAATAAGGCTAAATAAGTCCTTAAGAAACTTTGGTGGACAGTTAAACCAAATAAAACATAAGAAATACCTTAAAGTCAGTATGAGCAAAAATGTGCTCTAAGCTTGGGATGAATGTGTATAAGACCTAATGGTCATACCTATACCTTATTTATATGTTAATGAACATATTAAATCAATTACTAAAGAAAACCAAGCTTGAAAACAAGTTAAAACACAAAATGTGCTTTAAGGAGTCTTAAAGCACGTTTTTGAAAAATTGTCTTGTAAATGAGTTTTGAATGGCTAAATGTCCATCATTACTCTTTAATTAACATGTGTACTATATAGTATCACATTTGGGTGGCCATATTAGTGGGAAATCAAAAATTTCACTTCTATGTGCCTTAGTTTGTGAATAGTAACTTTTATAAGCTAGTTTGTAACATATAATGTTATAAGTAATTAAATTGGTCAACAAAGACCAAAACACCCTCCTAGCTAAATGGTGGCCGGTTTTTAGTAAGGTGAGTCATCACCATGTAAAATAAATTAAAGGAAGGAAGGAAAAGAAAGTAAAAGAAGAAAGTTACTTTAGTACATAAATATCTTCTAAAAGTAGACTCCAATCTTCATTCTCTCATTTCCTCCAATTCCCACCGTCTTCTACCTTCCTTCTTTCTCTCTTTTACGATTTTCCATAGCACCACACAAGAACTCCATCTTTGAATGCTTGTAACTCCTAGCTCCATGGTCCAAATTCAATTTCAAGACCACCATTCTCTTAGTTAAGCCAAGCTCTACAATCTTGTCTTTTCAAAACTTCAAAACCTCCATTTCGGTGCCAAGAGAAACCTCCATGGGAAGAGCTTGAGCTCATCTTTTCATGCCTTGACATTCTCCTTTGCTTCAAGGTAAGGAAACTCTAAGAAAAATCAAGTTTCCTCCATGTTTGGTGTGTGACCGAAAATATTCATTAATGGAGCTCCTTGTGTTGCCTTGTTCTAGCTCCATTTGAATCATTCAAGGACTAGGTGGAGTCCTCTCTTCATAGATATTCAAACACCCTCCAAAGATTAAGGTAAAACAACTACATTAATGCTTTGAAATAATGTAAACCTAGGGTTTACAATGAGATGGAGCTTAAAGCTTGAATACTCATTATGTTGTTTGTATAATGTTTAGAAGTTGACAAACAACCAAATACCCCACCGGTTTTACAAGGAAACAAGAAAGAAGTTGTGAGGAAAAAGAGGTAAACAAACTATCTCAATGTAGTTTAAATGCCTTAGGAAAATGAGCTTGATTTGCTTGTTAAAACTACCTAAGGAGCCAATGGTGAACGAGCTAGTAAAATGCTCTCAAGGAGTTTATTAAAGGAATAAGTATTGTTGGGTGTATTTGCAGGTCAAAGGCATTATTATGTGGGAAATTCAGTGTTTAAGGTTCATGCAATTTAAGGGCCTAAGAGCCATGCATTTAAGGGCCTAAGTGCCAAGCAATTTAAGTTATGCACTATATTGTGATGTAGTGCTTAATGTGTGAAGTTTGTGTATAAAATGTGTTTGATGGATTTTAGGTGTTCTTGAATAAATTAAGGTAGAAACCTAAGTGTTTGGATGTGGGTATATACTAGAGAAGCTATGGCCAAATTTGGGAAAAATGTGTGAGAAGTTCTAAGTGTTTCAAGTGGTTTTGGTGAACTAGGAAGGATTAAAGGTGAATGAATGTTTACTTGAGAAGAAAACATGTATTAAGGTGATTTAGAGTGATGCAAGGATTTAGGTGTTATCTTGGAAGTTCTAGGAATTCAATGTGTGTTTGTGAATGTATTAAAGTCTTGGAGGAGTTGTCTAAGGTTTAGGTAAGGTTGGTGTTCAAGGAACAAGTGATGTTTAGGTATGATGTAAAAAAGAGATTTAGTTAGTAAGAAAATAATGCTTAAGAGATGATGTTAAGATGAGAAGAAAGTGTTTTGGGATAGTAATTATAATAGGTGAGAAACACCACTTAGGAACCTAGTACAAATGTTGAAAGTGTTAAGAAATTTTACAAGAAATAAGTAAAGGTTTAAGGAGTTAGATGATGAGTTTAGTGGATGTTGTATGTAGATATAAGGTTACCAAATGTTGTTAGGAAACATTAAGAGGCCTTAGGAGAAGTTTGGTGAAGAATTGGTAAAGTTTGGGTAAGTTTAGAAGGCGACCGACCCAGTTTTGGGTCGGTCGAGCCTCTGTTAGATGTTAGGAATGTGTTCGGTAATGGTCCGACCCAAAAGGGTGGGTCGGACATGGGTCGGTCGGTCAAGTTTCAAAGGAAGAAAATGTTCGCACATGGTCCGACCCAGTCGAGTGAGTCGGACGTGGGTCGGACGGCATGATTATAAGGAAGTAAAAGGGTTCTGTAATGGACCGACCCAGCTGTGGGTCGGACGGTGGGTCGGTCGGACCAAAAAACATGGTTTAAGGTTATGAAATGATATGTAATGATGGGGATTGATAGGTAATGATGTAATAAGGTTGTTAAGGACATGTTAGGTGAGTTTTAAATGGCGATTAAGTGGGTGAAAAGTTGTATCAAAATGTAAAAGTAAGACAAGTTAAAATGTAAAGTTATGTAACTAAGTTAACGGGGAAAGTTAAGCATTAGACATTAAATAATCAAGCAAACCCCGATGTTAATAAAAACACATGTGATGTTAACAGTTGTTCGAGAATTGCTCGAGGAACATAAGTGGACGTGGTAAAGTGGACTCCGGTGACAGGTATGGTTTTCTTACAACCTGCGTCCTACCGGATTACACCGGCTTGTATGCCAATGTGTTTTTCTGTATGTTTGCCACGTTGTAAGATTAAACATGTAATGAGTTTACAGTAATTCATTTATGTGGCGTGTACAACTCCGATACCATTTAACCTCGAAAGTGTTAACCTTAGTTAACTGAGTCTAGGATCACATGAGAGTTCGGTATTCGGAGTAAACGACCCGTACCATGGGACGTACTAACCACGGCTATGCGTGTGTTAATTGTGTGATATGTGTATGTGAATGTAGGGATCTCCCTTGTATATTTAACCCAGTTGTAATACTGTATGTGTTGTTATGTGATAGGCTCCATAGTGGGGTTCTAACTAATATCTAAAGTAAGTATGTACTAACAGTAGTGAGGAATCCGGTTTGGCCGGTCGCGCGTTGTTTGGGAGAGGGTATCCTTCCTAGCCTTACCCTTCTCTTTGTTATGGTTGTTTCCCTCACGGGTTATGATCTCCCATTAGCTTACTCCAAAGCTTGGCTATTCTGACTTATGATCGGTTTAGGGGGAACATGTGTTTGTGTGGTGTGTTCGGCCTCCAAACCCGAACCGCCTTAACTTAAGTTACTCGTCCAACTATTAGGACGGTAATGAGTGTTGTTGTTATTGTATAACGAGCTTATCATGAGACTGGCAACATTCTCTAGGCTCACCAGTGTGTAAACAAGGTTTGGGTCGGTTCCTAAGAGAACCACTCCCGTTATGTTATGTATTTTGTTGTGATGCAATATTCATTGCGGTATTATGTTGTGTACGTGGAAACGTGCAAAGTGTTGTTAAGTGTTGTATGTAGTGTATGTTGTAGGTTGTATAATGTGGAGTGTGTGGATCATGGATATGATTCCCAGTTTGTGATAAGAGACGTTTAAGGATAACCCGATTTAAGGGTAAGTGTCGTCTATTAAGGAAGTAGCTCCATTAGAGGAGGAACACTCTAGGGATAATGAATACCAAGAGTGACTTATTAAGTAGGATGTATTATCCGATTGTTGAGCCCCTTGAGGCGAAATGTTAAGTGTTGTGTGTTTATTGTTACATGCATGATTTAAATATAATCAACTGCATGTTAAGACGACAATTAGTTGTGCGTGGCCCGGTAGCATGTGGGCTGCGGGATTACCATACCAGCAAAGGTGCTGAGCCCCTTGGGGCCACCCCTTTCTCTTCTTTTCCTATTTCAGGTACGAAGTGCTGGAAGCCGTTCGAGAGTAGGACGGGTAGTCATTGTACATGGGTAAACTTTTAAGTGTATGTATACAGTAGGTGTAGTAAGACCGAAATTGTTGTCGGCAACAGTTTATAAATACTCGGTATAGTTGATAAGGTGTATGTTGTTGTTGTTGTTAATGGAAAGGGATACTAATGTATAGTTGCTCGGGAATTTAGCCCATCAGACCGGTACATTGTGTATGTATTAGCCTTGTTAGCCACGTGGGTGGCTAACGGCGTGTAACACCAACAAGTTAAGTAATGTGATGAGGTTGTTCTTCCGCTGCAGTTTGTTGTAAGTATGTTAATGTTGGATGGGGTGTTACATCATGGGCTTGGCTAGCCTGGAGAAGTCCTTCACAAAGCGTCTATAGTACCCAGCCAGCCCAAGGAAACTCCGAATCTCTATCACAGTGCGAGATCTATGCCAGCTCTTCACCGCCTCAATCTTAGCTGGGTCTACTGAGACTCCCTCAGCTGAGATCACATGTCCAAGAAATGACACCTTGTCCAGTCAGAATTCACACTTGCTGAACTTGGCATATAGTTTCTTCTCTCTTAGAGTCTCGAAGGCTGTCCTTAAATGCTGCTCGTGTTCCTCCCGACTCTTGGAGAAGATCAAGATGTCGTCTATGAATACGACCACTGACTTATCTAACTTGGCTTGGAAGACTCTCTGCATCAGGTCCATGAATCTCGCTGGTGCATTGGTCAGTCCAAACGGCATCATTGTGAACTCGTAGTGGCCGTATCTGGTCCGGAAGGTTGTCTTCTCTATATCTGACTTAGCAACAGCTATCTGATGATATCCGGAACGCAGGTCAATCTTGGAGAACACCTTAGCTCCCCTCAGCTGCTCGAACAAGTCATCGAACCTGGGCAGTGGGTACTTGTTCTTGATCGTGACATTGTTCAGCTCCCTGTAGTCGATACAGAGTCTCATGCTCCCGTCCTTCTTCTTGACCAAAAGCACTGGAGCACCCCAAGGTGAGATATTGGGTCTAATGAGACCCTTATCTAGTAGCTCCTGCAGCTGTTTCTTCAAATCAACCATCTCTACAGGGCCCATCCGGTCGGGAGCCTTAGTAATCGGTCCCGTGCCAGGTATGAGGTCGATGTTGAATTCAACCTCTCTCAACGGTGGTAGTCCAGGTAGCTCCTCTGGGAAAACGTCGGGGTACTCCGACACAACTGGTACATTGCTCCTGAACTTCGGATCCGTCCTCAGATCCTGGGCATAACAGTAGTAGGCGGCCGCGCCCTTGGACACCTCCTTCATCAGGGATAACACCGACACAACCTTCACGGTCGGGTGCTTAGGCTGCATTTGGTATGACACTGTGACCCCTGTAGCTGACTTCAGGAGGAGGCGATGCTCTGCACAGTGTAGTCTGCCTCTGTACCGCTGTAGCGTGTCCATGCCCACAATTATGTCGAATCCCATGTCAGGGAAGACTATGGCATCAAGAAGGAAGTCTGCTTCCTTGATGTGTATGCTCAGATTCTTGCACTGCTTGCTGCACTTGATCAACTCTTTGGATGGCAACAAGACTGAGCAGTCATGGATATCCTCTGTAGGGGCATCAATCTTAGCATGGAAAGCTTGGGATATAAAGGAATTGGAGGCTCCAGAGTCAAACAGGACGGTGGCCTCCGCTCCATTAATTAAGAACGTGCCTGAAATTATAGGATAGATTTTTAAGATTCTGGGCAAATGTTCCAAGGTAATTACTCAGGGTTAATGCTTGTACCTGTGATGACCATTCCATTGCTCTTTGCTTGAGCTTGGTTCAACACATTCAACCTGATCCCTGAGTTTCCAACCCCTACAATGAAGCAATAAAATTCTTAGAATTTCCATTCTTATTGAGAGCTTCATGAGCAACTTAAAATTTACAATGCTGAAATTGTAAAGTACAAGGCTAGGTCTGTCTAAAGGTTAGGTTTAGACGGCCCGGTTTAATGTGGGTCTGGTTAATGATGGGTGTGGGGGTTGTGTTGGGCTTGATTCTATTCACCCCATGGTAGATGAGTCTAGCTGCCCCACCAAAAATCAGTACACCACCCGACTTCAAGAGGATCTTGGTAGCAAGGTCAATCCTCCTTTGATCACCAAATAGGAACTCCGCGTTGTCTCCAAGTGATATGGATACCACTGGAACTCCTCTGGTGACGGACTCTGGCGATTCGTCCTTGTCTTGGTGCATTCCTAGCTTACCCTCCTTTCCATAGAAGTTGATGATGCACACGTCTGAGGTTAGGTCTGGGACGGGCTCATCCTCCAATTCTTGTGCTGCCTTAACTGCAGCTCCAATGAAGGTCTGCAATTCTTCCGGGATTGGTGACACCTCCACTTCTTCATAGCTATTTGTGGTGTGATTCCACTTCTTACCTAGGCACATGATCTTCATCTTCATGGTTGAACCATTCTTGAAGGTAGGGGTGTAAAAATTTCCTTCCTTCACACCTAACTCCTTGATCTTGAGGATCAATGCATACTGGACTGCTGGGGTCAGGTACTCTCGTAGTAAGATCATCCCGGGTCTCAATACCTCACACTTCTCTGGTGGGTGTGGTTTGGCTTCAAAGGGGATGTTGGGTGTGGAAAATGGCAAAATAGGAAAGCAAATATCGAAAGCTGAATGGAAACAACAATTGCCATTAAATGAATAAGTCACGGTTTACAACTGGTAATGAAAGATTCAAAACAAGACAAAATAAAGGGTTTATCGTTCATCCCTTATTACATTGAAAAAGAAAGCTAGCTAGTGGAATGTAAAGAAAGTAGAATCTAAGCTTCTTCGCTAGGGAAGTAGTCCTCACCAGGTGAACTCGGGTCATCCCTTGCTGCCTCGACACGGTCCACCAGGTTAAGAATCGGTGCCTTGCCCGGCCTTTGAGGGTAGTTCTGTCCCGGCCTCTGTGGATGGTTCCGGGCAGGGTGGCTGGTAGATGGTCCAGCACCTCCTGTGCCACCTCAACCTTTTCCTCCATTAGTGTAATGGATGGGGCTCTAGTCGATGACCCGGTGCGTGGTTTGTAGTTCCTGGAATCCGGGTTCAAGAAGCATTCGAACGATCTGTGCCCCTTCTTGCCGCAGTGGTTGCAATCCACCAAGTTTCCCTTACAATCCTTGCCCGGGTGGTCCTTCTTGCACCACTTGCAGAAGTACCTTCTTGCAGATTGGTTTCCTGTTTCAGTTCAAGGTTAGTAACGTGATAACAAAATGTAACCACATGGGAGATTCTAATTTATCTCACCCCTAAATGGCTGGGAGCGGAGGGGCTCAGCATCATCATGATAAGAGACAATGGCTTTCTCGTTCCCTCCCTTGTAAGATCTTCCTTTCTTGTCATGATTCTGGGAAGAGCTTCCTCCATTCCCTCTTCCACGATCTCCCTTTCCCTTGCCTAGCACAGAGTCCTGGTAGGCAATGGTGGTCTCACAGTCATTCGCGTCATCCGCTAGCTCCTGTCGTGACAATATGTGTTAGTGGGGAAATCTTTGTGTACCAGAAATTCTAAATCATGTTCCATACCTGTAAGGTCATCCCTCTGGTGGAACCGATCATAGTCATGATCCTGAAGTTCAAGCCGGTATGAAATTTATCCACCAGATACCTCGGAGCGTAAGCTCCCTCTCCAATAACAGCGAGCAGCTCCACAAATTTGTTATAGTACTCAGCAACAGAGGAAGTTCCTTGCTTCAGTGTAACACCCCTAATCCTAAACCTGTAATAAACGCCGCGAGTCGTAGCAAAAATAAATAGCGTCGCAGCGGAAAATAAAACTATCTAACCTTGGTGTTACACGCCGTTACTCACCCTTGTGAGCAACAAGGCATCCAAACTCTACCCATCAACTAACAACGCTGTGATGAAGAGATACTGGGCACTCTACTTATTACAGACCAAATCCAAACTAAATGAGAAACTAAATAAAATACAACAATCCCAAAATATAGTACATAAACAAACGACATGTGTTTATTAAAACACAGCTGCTACCCTGTTTCCCGCACTCCGGCTTGTGTACTCTTCAATGACCTGAAATGTTTGGCCCAATGAAGGGCTCAGCAAACTATGCTGGTATGCTAAATGTAGTCCTAAGTCATCTAGATTTCCTTAAGTCGTTTAGCCATCTTGACATTAGATTCATTACAGATAATCCGGTTTACAAGAATAACAGAAGTACTGTAAACACCGAGCAATCACATAACAATTCATCTGCAACACACAGTGTATGATAATACACATCAAACAATAATCAACACCAGACACGATGTGAATATTTAACAACAGACTTGTTAGTAGGTCACATGACCCTTAACCTTTTAAACCAACCATTTAATAACCTGTGAAAATTGACAATATGTCCACTGGGTTCCAAAGGAACCGTTACCAGCTGACCTTATGGCCCTTGATAAATATTGACCGATCCGGTCGAACTGTGCACCAACGGCAGTGCATTCCGCCATCCCCGAATGTGGTTGATGGATTTCCTTTGAGTGACTCCCCATTGAAGTCTCTCGTAGTGATCACAATGCGCAACCAGAAAGTCGAAACGATCCGGATTCCTCTCATAATAAGTTAGTCCTTTTTGTCAGTGACATAATAACTCATACTTGAATTAAGACTATAACAATAGTCCTTTGTTAGGTTCAACAATACCTGAAGGTCAGTTAGTCTTTTTTTTTTCAGTTTAGATGTATAAACTGTTAGTCACAGGACAATTGCGTATAAATACAACGCAACAATTTAAGCAATACCACATACAATATCACTCACATAAAATCATAGATATCATTCTTAAACATTTAAACACGTAATGTCTGGACCTTAGGATAATCCTTAGGACATTCAGACCACACAATTAACATACCGTTCACCGGGGTGATAGCTAGCTTGACAATGCGTACTCTAGTAACTCTTTCTCGTACACTGTTGTTCATGCATGCAATAACGTACATTTATTAATATGACTGTCCACCAAATATTACAGTACAGTCCCTGTAGAACTTATTCTCGTTGTATATCAACTCCGTAAGTTATTTACTTTCCCCGGTTATTTTAAACAGTAGCTCTAGAAACCCCAACGGTTCATCATTTTATGTGAAGTTCACATGTGATAACGAATTATCTTTATACGGTATACCTTTATCCCATTAATTATATATCCATAATTATTTCCACTTACTATATATATCATATCATTTAGTTACCTATGTTATAACCATTTTTATTTTATAAACTATATATTATATTTCATAATATACCATATATAATACATTATATTACATAATCTTAACTCCTTTCTTTATTAAATTACCAAAACCACCATAATAATTCGGTATTCATAACTTGTACCCAACAACTTTTATAAATCATCAAATATCCTTATAACTTCTATAATTTACTATTTAACCACACTAATTTTTTGGTAATTACATTTATGCCCATAAATTTTCACAAATCATCATATACTCATTTATAGTCTCGTTTTTTTTTTGCAAATATTTTCCTTATTCACAATTTAACCCTTAAACCTTATATAAGTTACACATAAACTTATAAACTATAGTTTTATTATTTAATTTTCTTAATTACCTAATATACCCTTATACTTTCGTAAATTGCATAACCACCCCTATTTAAATTCGGTTTTCAATTTATATTTCCATAAATTACATATTCACCCCAAAACTTTTATAAACTTAATATTTTATGTCATAAATCATTTTAACCCAAAGTTTTTGGTCAACACTTTGACCAAGACTTAATTTCATAATTAATACTTCAATATACCCATAAAAATTACATATATTTTCGGTAATATCCCAAACTTCCCAAAAATCACAAAATAGTCCCAAAACTTTATTAAATGTTATCCTTAACACTTAAACACTTATTTAAATTCACCAAAATTCATAATATTAATTCCTATCTTATATTACACAACAAATACACCAAATAATTCCTTATATTCTCGGAAATCTTTATTTGGACCCTAAACTTTTCAAAATTACATTTTAACCATATAACTTATTAAAATAGCCATTTAAATATTTGTAACTATTTTTAATGTTCCAAAAATTTATAAAATAAGTTAATACACTTATATGTATTTCAAAATTCACCAAATTTCATGTAATGTTCTCGGCCACCATTAAAATTTATCATATGGTTTTAAAACTTGTTTTAAACTTTATAATATGTAAATATAAATGTATACAAGCCATATAACACTTCTAAAAATTATGTTAATGACTTAGAATGATTATAAACCAAAAATAGAACATAAAATTCCTAGACTTCTCGGTTTGAATAATTGTGTAACATAATTAATTTTCATGACCTAAATATATACTTTAAGGTAATAATCTTACCTTATGTGTCATAAATTATTTTCTTGGCAATATAACCTATAGTTTTTCGGTCTCAAATTATTTAAAGGTTATACAAAGTTTTTATACCAAAGTTTGAAGCTTAAATCAAACTTAAACTTAATAAACCTTATTTATATAAACTTACCCTTAAATCAAGACAATATTTGTGCTTGATTTTTTTCCTTGTACATGTGCAAGGGATTTATTTGTTAGACTTCTAATAAGAGCTTATAAATAATATTTGTAGTAATTTCACAAGAGTTTACCTTAGGAATTTATCAAGGTATTTTTGATACACCTTGAGATGATTGTAGATCCAATTTTCCTTCATGAAATAATGAAGAGAGTATGGATTTAGAAGACATAATATTTTCGGACCTAGTAGAAATTTGTTTAGAGTTTTCAAACATGAAAATACCTTAGATTAACCTTGATTACTCCTTGAATTGCTGTTGAATCAAGACAACTCCTTGGAGAACAATCTTGATGGCGAATTCTTGTAAGCTTGATAGATTATTCTTGCTTCAAGACTTGATAAAATTAACTAGGAAATTACATTAAAATGGTGTTAGGAATTATTATACCATTAATAGAGTTTATTAGCATTTATGAATTTAATTAGGAATTGAACAAGAAAACAAAGAGGGAGCTTATGAGGAAGACTTACCAATTCGTGGAGAATGCAAGGAATAGACTTGCCATTCTCGTATATTATATGGTAAGTTCTTCATTTACTTTGTTTAATTATTTTATGCATGATTATACTTATTTATTTATCAAATTGTTACATAATTGAATCATCATTATCTCTTAGCTAATATAGGCCTACGGCTGTTAGTGGAGCATTACCAAAATGGCAACTCCAATCATGCTAGTTAACGGTTAGAAAAGATTGGTTAGGATTAGTTTAGCTTTGTTTATGTATTAGCTTTATTCTAGGATATGTATTATATAGTCAAATTAACTCTTTTGTTTTTTTTGTTGCAGGTATGCACGATCGGTTAAGGAATGGAGAATCATACAGCACTTCCTATCCCATTGTTACGGTAACCATTTGCTAGTAGGTTAGTTTAAATTCTTTATATCATTAAGCTTGTTTAATAATTCAATCTTATCTCAACTTATCAAATCTTGTCTTGCAGGTGGAGATCGCATGGGCTGAAGGTGGTGGCTCCATTAATTCCTCACCATACAATCATACGGCTAAAAGGGATGGTGTGGGTTAATTTTGAGTTTTTAATACATCATTAGGTTATATCTTGTAATATAAGCTAACTTGTTTAATTTTGTTAATTGTCATTGCAGGTATACGGTGGAGAGAGCTTCAATTAATGTCTTGTTGATATCATACTAATTAATTTAGGTAGGAATGAGTCATCATGTAAAATGACATGTTTTTGAATTGAAACTAGCCAAAAATGGACTATAAATCTCGCCTAATATGTAGATAAATTGGGACTGATTTTTCATTTGATTTTTATCACACTATATTGTACTAAGACCACACCAATATGTGTAATAGGTTCCAGCATTTAATTGGCACATTTTTATTATGGAAAAAGATGAAAGTTTTAAGGTAAAAATGCTGATTTTAGGTACCTTTTTGTACTAAAAATCGCCCCCATTTATCCTATGATTTTAGTACAGTCATCAATTATTTAGATGGTCATTTTGTCCACTTTTAAGTTTATCAACTCGTGGCTCCTCAAAAACTTTAAGGCATTTGCGTAAAACGCATTTTTGTGACACCCGAAGGTGTATTTTTGTGCTTTAAGGATTTAATAAGAATTAATTAGTCGCTAAGTGTTTCATGTGTTTATCTACATTATTTATAGCCAATAATAATATGTTGAAGTGTTACATTGAGTTATATAGGGTTACATAGACCCATAACACAATTTTTAGGTTACCCGGGCAAGAAGGAGCGTTAAGAAACTCCCCCGAGTATTTTGTCTTTAACTGAGAATTTTGTCTTAAATGTTTATTAAGGTATTATTATGCATTTGGAATGAGGTATAATGCTTTACTTTATTTAATATGGTATTTCCGGGACTTTCGGGCCTTAAGGGGCCTTTAAGAGAATTCCCGGGTATTTAATATTTTTACTCAGTTCCAACTGAGTACTTGTGTTCCAAAGGTCATGTAATGATCCTTGGTTGACCTCATATGATTTTCATAGCTTATAATATTTATATACTTAAGGTCGGGCTTTAACGCACGTTTTTGACCTTAAGGAGTTTTTGTGCGTTCTTAACGCTTGAGTGTTTATATACTCTCTTTAGGGTTTAATAATCCCCTAAATAATATATATTTATTATAATTTAATTATTTAGATGTCAGGGGTATTTCAGTCTACCCCCCTTAAAAGGACTTCGTCCCGAAGTCATAACTTATACATCCAATGGAATCAAGTTCCTCATATCTATCCCTTGTACGCAACTCGAATATACATATGTCCAACGTATCACAGTATAAATAGTTTAATAATTTTAAATCAATAAGTGTCCATACTTCCTAGCTATCCCACAAGGTCCTCACCGCACAAGTGCAATACCAAATCCTCAGTCCTACAGAGTGCAGAGGCGTAAACCCTTGACAGTGATTCCCTTGTGTGATTGCAGTAAGAATGAACATATCATAAAATAAATAAGTAATTCCATAATCCATTCAATCAAGTGCCACATAGGACACACCAACACCAATTGTTACATAGAATGCAACCAATATTCATACAAACAATTGCACACATGCGCAACAACCAATCGAACAACCAAGTACAAACCAAAGATAGACTGCAGATATGCAAGTCGCATGTGGTGCTCTACCCCCCTTAAAAAGGGTTACGCCCATGTACCCCCACAAGTATACACAAAGCTAAGCGAAAAGTGCTGGATACTTGTCTCGCATGGAGTTTTCTAACTCCCATGTCACCTCCTCAACGTCATGATTTGACCACTGAACTTTGACCATTCTAATGGTCTTGTTCCTGGTCTCCCTAGTCTTGGAGTCTAAGATGCGAACTGGGGTCTCCTCATATCTGAGTGTAGGATCTAGCTCGAGTGTCTCGGGCTCTAAAACATGCGATGGATGAGGCACATACTGCTTAAGCTGTGAAATGTGGAATACATTGTGCACTCTCCCAAGCTCAACAGGTAAGTCTAATCTGTAAGCTAATGGGCCCACTCGCTCCGTGATAAGGTACGGTCCTACATATTTCGGGCTAAGCTTGCCCTTCTGCCCAAACCTAAAGATTCCCTTCATAGGTGAAACTCTGAGGAAGACTCGATCGCCTACTACGAACTCAAGGTCTCTCCTATGAACATCAGCATATGATTTCTGTCTGTCCTGGGCTATCTTCATATTTTTACGTATCTGCACGATGTCTTCTTTCATTTGGTCTAAGTACTCTGGCCCTAAGATGATGTTCTCACTGGGCTCGTCCCAACATAGTGGTGTCCTACATGGTCTGCCGTACAGTGCCTGAAATGGTGGCATCTGAATGGATGCATGATAGCTGTTATTATAGGCAAACTCAATCAGATGTAGTCGATCTATCCAGCTTCCCTAGAAGTCTAAGGCACAAGCTCTGAGCATGTCCTTCAATGTTTGAATCGTTCTTTCACTCTGGCCATCCGTCTATGGATGGAAGGTTGTACTTAGCTTCAGCTTGGTACCCAATGCCTCCTGAACCTGCTGCTAGAATCTGGAAACAAATCTAGAATCTCGATCTGACACAATAGACTTTGGTACGCCATGGTATCTAATAACCTCCCTCTGGAAGATATCTGCCAGCTTGGGGACCTTCCATGTGTCCTTGATCGGAATGAACTTAGCTACCTTTGTCAATCTGTCGACGATGACCCAAATCATGTTAGCACCTCCTCTAGTCGGTGGAAGACCTACCACAAAGTCCATGGATATATCCTCGAACTTCCAGTATGGAATGGGCATCGGCTGTACTAAACCGCCCGGTCTCCGGTGCTCAAATTTCACCTTCTGACATGTCATACATCTCGCCACAAATTCTGCAACATCCTTTTTCATGCCGCTCCACCAGAAATGTAACTTCAAATCCTTATACATCTTTGATGACCCTGGGTGTACTGATAATGAAGAGCAGTGAGCTTCCTGCAGTATCTTTTCCTTCAAGTCTGGGCTGGACTCTGGAATGCACAAACGGCCATTCAGTCTGATCAACCCGTCTTCACTAAGTGCAAAGTCACATTTCTATCTCTCAAAGATGCCATCAGTCATCTGCTGTCTAATAGTCTTCATGTACTGGTCATTAGCCTGAGCACAACGCACCTCCTCGATGAGGTCGTTGTCTCCTGTCATGGCAAATAGAGAATGAGCTCTGCGGCTCAGGGCATCAGCAACTACATTTGCCTTACCCTCCTTGTATCTGAGGTCGATGTCGTAGTCCTTCAGAAACTCGACCCATCGCCTCTGTCTCATGTTAAGCTCCTTCAGAGTGAACAAATGCTGAAGGCCTTTTATGATCTGAATAAACTGTCACTGTCACTCCATATTGGTAGTGTCGCCAGATCTTCAGTGCAAAAACAACTGCTCCCAGTTCTAAATCATGAGTCGGGTAGTTCTCTTCGTGTTTCTTCAACTGTCGTGATGCATAAGCAACAACTTTTCCATTCTGCATAAGTACACACCCAATCCCTGTGCCTGAGGCATCGCAATATACTTCAAATCCGTCGGTCCCTTCTGGAATGGTGAGTATCGGTGCCGACGTCAGTAGGTCTTTCAGTTTCTGAAAGGATTCCTCACAATCTGCTGTCCATACAAATGGAGAATCTTTCTTCATCAGGTTAGTCATCGGTTTCGCTAGTTTGGAGAAATCCTGTACAAATCATCTGTAGTAACCAGCTAACCCCAAGAAACTACAGATATCTGTCACTGTCTTTGGTCTCGGCCAAGTCTTAACCGTCTCAATCTTTGCAGGGTCTACAGATATTCCGCTGGCTGATATTACATGCCCTAGAAAAGATACACTGTCCAACCAGAAATCACATTTTGAAAGCTTGGCATACAACTGATTCTCCCTCATGGTTCGCAAAACTTGCCTCAGATGCACCTCGTGCTCGTCCTTAGTCTTAGAATATACCAGAATGTCATCGATAAATACAACCACTGATGAGTCTAACTGCTCCCTGAACAACCGGTTCATAAGATCCATGAATACAGCTGGGGCGTTCGACAATCCAAATGGCATAACTGTGAACTCGTAGTGCCCGTAGCGCGTACGAAAAGCTGTCTTCTCTATGTCCTCATCTGCTATCCGTATCTGGTGGTATCCTGATCTTAGGTCAATCTTCGAGAAAACTGTAGCACCTCTTAACTGGTCGAACAAATCATCAATCCGTGGTAGCGGGTACTTGTTCTTCATTGTGACTGCATTCAGCTCCCTGTAGTCTATGCATAATCGCATGCTACCATCCTTCTTTTTCACGAACAACACCGGTGCTCCCCATGTTGATACACTCGGTCTGATATAGCCTTTGTCTAGCAGATCTTCTAACTGAATCTTTAGCTCTTTCATCTCTGCTGGTGCCATCCTGTAAGGTGCTTTAGTAATAGGTCCTGTACCTGGTACTAAGTCGATGGAGAACTCCACATCTCTCTTAGGTGGCATCCCTGGTAGCTCCTCAGGAAACAAATCAGGAAAGTCTGAAACGACTGGTATGCCTGTCTGAGTCTTCTCTTCTTGCCTCAAGTCCTGGACATAGCATAAGTAGACTAGTTGTCCCTTCTTCAACATCTTCACCAATGTGATAGCAGATACTAGCTTGAAAGTAGGCTCTTTTGGAACACTGCGATAATAAACTGTCTTGCCTCTCGGGCTCTTCAGTAATAATCTATGCTCTGCGCAATGCAGTCGTCCCATGTATTTCTGTAGCCAATCCATGCCCATGATGATATCAAATCCTAAATTATCCAACTCAATTAAATCTACATGAAACTCTTCATCCATGATGTTAATCTGTACTTCCTTGTGTAGTTTCGTGCACCTCACTCTTTCCTTTGTCGGTAATGTGACCAGGAAATCTGAGAGAGGTTCAGGGGTTGTCTCCAGCTTCCTTGCTGATGTAGAGGATATAAAGGAGTGAGACGCTCCTGAATCGAACAGTATCGACGCACTTACACCATTTACCTTAAAGGTTCCCATGATAACATTCCCCTTTTCCTTGGCCCCGGTCTTGTCCATTATATTCAGCACTGCTCCTTCTTTAGACTCGAGGCCTGGGGTTAACAATTGTAAGATAGTGCATAACTCAAAATAGTAAAATGCCATTCATTAATCCAACGATTCTCATATACATCAATATTGTCTAAATGTCAAGTTCAACCGTCCCGGTTTTAAATGGGTGGTGTTTACTAAGGTTGACGGGGCTGTGTTCAACTTAATGCTCTTGATCCCATGGTAACTAATCTCGATTCTCCACCGAATATCAATACATCACCTGACTTCAAAATAATTTTACTCGCCTTATCCATCCTCTTCTGATCACCGTATAAAAACTCAGCATCGTCTCCTATGGAGAATGATACAACTGGTACCCCTTTGGTAATTGACTCTGATGACTCATCTCGGTCCTGGTGTAACCCAAGTTTCCCCCCTTTTCATAAAGTTTGCTATGCAAATGTCTGCTCTCATGTGTGGAATGGGGTTGGTTTCTAATTGTTGTGCAATCTTGACTGCTTCTGTCACCAAAGTTTGGAAACTATCGGGTATCCTAGGAACAAATGTTCCATCTACCTCTCTAACCTCACTATACAATCTAGTTTGTGGATTCCAATTCTTACCCATGCACATCATATACAATTTAAGTTTTGACCCACTACTATATCCTGGATTATAGAATCCCCCTTGGCCTACTCCTAAATTTCTACATTCATTTACAATGGTTATTTGTTCATTTAGATCTAAATATTGCTTGAGTAGGATCATGCCGGGTCGAAGTACTTGGCATTCTTTCTCTGGGTACACTCGACCTTCGCTCATAGGCTCAGGTGCTCTTAGTCTCATAGGTATGGGAAAACAAATGTCGAAACATCCTATTAAGTAAGAGATTCCTAAATTAGGTCTCTCTAAATTTTATTTCACACAAAACACACATACAAGTCTTAATGACTGAATAACAATAAACATACATTCACAGCATCATGCTCTTATTCTAGGTGCTAGGCTTACCGAATTCGCGCTGAGCGCTAGTCTCGGCGCCTGGAGTTCCCACTGTATACAGGGTGTTCCTACTTGGCACTATCTCATTCCCCTTTTGACTCCCGGATGAGGATGGCTGTCCTCCCGGTCCCCTAGTATAGGTATTATTCTGAGGTGACTGACCTCCTCTGGGTCCTCCAGTCTCAGCAGCTGGTGGTCTCTGTGAACCCTTACCTCCCTTGTATACACGGCTTGCTGGGTTAGAAAAACATTCGTAATCCCTGTGGCCCTCCTTCTTGCAGTAACGGCACTCCACCTTCCTGCCTTGGCAGTCCACTCCTGGGTGATCTCCTCCACAGCGCTTACAGTAGTAATGGCGCTGGGTTGGCTTATTGCCAGCTGTTCATGCAACGTGGTTTAGTAAGGTATAGCTAGTAAATGTTTGGTTAAATGAGAGGTGGGTATTCTTACCCCTAGGTGGTGCCGATCTCAGTGGCTGTGCATCAATGGCTGTGCCGGTCAGGCGAGGGACCTGCTCCTTCGCCTTCTGACCTTGAAAATCCTTCTTCCCTTTCTTCTTGTCAAAGAATCTCCTGTTGAGGGTTTAGGTTAGTGATTCAACTAAGTATAGGCAATATATAGGTATTTCTCCTTAAGTAAAGGTTTCTTACTTCCCCTTCTTGTAGGATCCCCAGATGTGGCTTCCCCGCCTTCTTGTCCCTCGGTATTCTTCCTCTTCTTACCCTGGGCTTCCTCCCTGGACTGTATCATTAATTCAGTCGCTGATGCTGCATCATAGCACTCTTGAATGGTATTGAAACGGATTGCTCCCATTGCACTCTGGATACGGAACTGTAAACCTCCCCTGAATTTTTGAATCTTCACGATATCGGAGTAGTCAACTCCCGGAATGTAGTCAAGCAAGCTCGTAAACCGCGCATAGTACTGGTCGACTGACTGGCTCCCCTGGAGTAGAGTCTCAAACTCTTGCCGCTTCCTCTGCTTCAAGTGCTCGGGGTAGTATTTCTCTCGTAGCACATTCACGAACGCTGTCCACCCAAAGTCTGGTGTGGCTCTATGGTGGCCCTCTACCGACCGCCACCAAGTATCAGCTGCATCCTTCAAGTTGTATGCGGCAATGTCAACCTGCTGGTTCTCTGGGACTCTGACGGCCTGAAAGCTTTCTGGTGCTCGACGATGAACTTCTCCAGAGCGGCGGGGTCTGGTTCCCCTGAGTAAGTTGGAACTCGTGCGTCAACCACACTCTTCAACCAATTAGTCTCCCTGGGCTGTGGCGGGTGGGGTATGGCTCCTGCAACTTGTGCTCCTAGCTGTGCGGCGAAGGCGGCCATGGCCTCTGCTAGGCCTGGTATTTCCGGGACATCAGCTGGTGCAGCTCCACTTCGTCCTCCTCTGCCTCCTCCACCTGATCTTCTGCCTCCAGACATCTATAGTATAATATACTATTATTACTACTCGGTGATACACCGTATTACACACAATCACAAACAAGTAAATAGTTAACTGCTAGCAGTAAAATATATATCCTAGGGTTTTTCTTTCTAAGTCACGAATCCTCACGGACGTTTCCCGTTATCCCATGTTCCTATGCTCATTGTTTTTGACTCAGTATTCTTCATCAGAGCGGTACTCCGCTCTGATACCACTTTTTGTAACACCCCTAATCCTAAACCTGTAATAAACGTCGCGAGTCGTAGCAAAATAAATAGCGTCGCAGCGGAAAATAAAACTATCTAACCTTGGTGTTACACGCCGTTACTCACCCTTGTGAGCAACAAGGCATCCAAACTCTACCCATCAACTAACAACGCTGTGATGAAGAGATACTGGGCACTCTACTTATTACAGACCAAATCCAAACTAAATGAGCAACTAAATAAAATACAACAATCCCAAAATATAGTACATAAACAAACGACAGGTGTTTATTAAAACACAGCTGCTACCCTGTTTCCCGCACTCCGGCTTGTGTAATCTTCAATGACCTGAAATGTTTGGCCCAATGAAGGGCTCAGCAAACTATGCTGGTATGCTAAATGTAGTCCTAAGTCATCTAGATTTCCTTAAGTCGTTTTAGCCATCTTGACATTAGATTCATTACAGATAATCCGGTTTACAAGAATAACAGAAGTACTGTAAACACGAGCAATCACAACAATTCACTGCAACACACAGTGTATGATAATACACATCAAACAATAATCAACACCAGACAAGATAAATATTTAACAACTGACTTGTTAGTAGGTCACATGACCCTTAACCTTTTAAACCAACCATTTAATAACCTGTGAAAATTGACAATATGTCCACTGGGTTCCAAAGGAACCGTTACCAGCTGACCTTATGGCCCTGGATAAATATTGACCGATCCGGTCAAACTGTGCACCAACGGCAGTGCATTCCGCCATCCCCGAATGTGGCTGATGGATTTCCTTTGAGTGACTCCCCATTGAAGTCTCTCGTAGTGATCACAATGCGCAACCAGAAAGTCGAAACGATCCGGATTCCTCTCATTATAAGTTAGTCCTTTTTGTCAGTGACATAATAACTCATACTTGAATTAAGACTATAACAATAGACCTTTGTTAGGTTCAACAATACCTGTAGGTCAGTTAGTCTTTTTTTTTCAGTTTAGATGTATAAACTGTTAGTCACAGGACATCGCGTATAAATACAACGCAACAATTTAAGCAATACCACATACAATATCAATCACATAAAATCATAGATATCGTTCTTGAACATTTAAACGCATAATGTCTGGACCTTAGGATAATCCTCAGGACATTCAGACCACACAATTAACATACCGTTCACCGGGGTAATAGCTAGCTCGACAATGCGTACTCTAGTAACTCTTCTCGTACACTGTTGTTCATGCATGCAATAACGTACATTTATTAATATGACTGTCACCAAATATTACAGTACAGTCCCGTAGAACTTATTCTCGTTGTATCAACTCTGTAAGTTATTTACTTTCCCCGGTTATTTAAACAGTAGCTCTAGAAACCCTAACGGTTCATCATTTTATGTGAAGTTCACATGTGATAATGAATTATCATTGTACGGTATACCTTTATCCCATTAATTATATATCCATAATTATTTCCACTTACTATATATCATATCATTTAGTTACCTATGTTATAACCATTTTTATTTTATAAACTATATATTATATTTCATAATATACCATATATATACATTATATTACATAATCTTAACTCCTTTCTTTATTAAATTATCAAAACCACCATAATAATTCGGTATTTAACTTGTACCCAACAACTTTTATAAATCATCAAATATCCTTATAACTTCTATAATTTACTATTTAACCACACTAATTTTGGTAATTACATTTATGCCCATAAATTTTCACAAATCATCATATACTCCATTTATAGTCTCGTTTTTTTTTTTTGCAACATTTTCCTTATTCACAATTTAACCCTTAAACTTTATATAAGTTACATAAACTTATAAACTATAGTTTTATTATTAATTTTCTTAATTACCTAATATACCCTTATACTTTCGAATTGCATAACCACCCCTATTTAAATTCGGTTTTCAATTTATATTTCCATAAATTACATATTCACCTTAAAACTTTTATAAACTTAATATTTTATGTCATAAATCATTTTAACCCAAAGTTTTTGGTCAACACTTTGACCAAGACTTAATTTCAATTAATACTTCAATATACCCATAAAAATTACATATATTTTCGGTAATATCCCAAACTTCCCAAAAATCACAAAATAGTCCCAAAATATTACAAATGTTATCCTTAACACTTAAACACTTATTTAAATTCACCAAAATTCATAATATTAATTCCTATCTTATATTACACCACAAATACACCAAATAATTCCTTATATTCTCGGAAATTTATTTGGACTCTAAACTTTTCAAAAAATTACATTTTACCACATAACTTATTAAAATAGCCATTTAAATTGTAACTATTTAATGTTCCAAAAATTTATAAAATAAGTTAATACACTTATATGTATTTCAAAATTCACCAAATTCATGTAATGTTCTCGGCCACCATTAAAATTTATCATATGGTTTTAAAACTTGTTTTAAACTTTATAATATGTAAATATAAATGTATACAAGCCATATAACACTTCTAAAAATTATTTAATGACTTAGAATGATTATAAACCAAAAATAGAACATAAAATTCCTAGACTTCTCGGTTGAATAATTGTGTAACATAATTAATTTATATGACCTAATATATACTTTAAGGTAATATTACCTTATGTGTCATAAATTATTTTCTTGGCAATATAACCTATAGTTTTTCGGTCTAAATTATTTAAAGGTTATACAAAGTTTTTATACTAAAGTTTGAAGCTTAAATCAAACTTAAACTTAATAAACCTTATTATATAAACTTACCCTTAAATCAAGACATATTTGTGCTTGATTTTTTCCTTGTACATGGCAAGGGATTTATGTGTTAGACTTCTAATAAGAGCTTATAAATATATTTGTAGTAATTTCACAAGAGTTTACCTTAGGAATTATCAAGGTATTTTGAACACCTTGAGATGATTGTAGATCCATTTTCCTTCATGAAATAATGAAGAGAGTATGGATTTAGAAGAATAATATTTTCGGACCTAGTAGAAATTTGTTTAGAGTTTTCAAACATGAAAATACCTTAGATTAACCTTGATTATCCTTGAATGCTGTTGAATCAAGACAACTCCTTGGAGAACAATCTTGATGGCAAATTCTTGTAAGCTGATAGATTATTCTTGCTTCAAGACTTGATGAAAATTAACTAGGAATTACATTAAAATGGTGTTAGGAATTATTATACCATTAATAGAGTTTATTAGCATTTATGAATTTAATTAGGAATTGAACAAGAAAACAAAGAGGGAGCTTATGAGGAAGACTTACCAATTCGTGGAGAATGCAAGGAATAGACTTGCCATTCTCGTATATTATATGGTAAGTTCTTCATTTACTTTGTTTAATTATTTTATGCATGATTATACTTATTTATTTATCAAATTGTTACATAATTGAATCATCATTATCTCTTAGCTAATATAGGCTTACGGCTGTTAGTGGTGCATTATCAAAATGGCAACTCCAATCATGCTAGTTAACGGCTAAAAGGATTGGTTAGAATTAGTTTAGCTTTGTTTATGTATTAGCTTTATTCTAGGATATGTATTATATAGTCAAATTAACTCTTTTGTTTTGTTTGTTGTAGGTATGCACGATCGGTTAAGGAATGGAGAATCATACAGCACTTCCTATCCCATTGTTACGGTAACCATTTGCTAGTAGGTTAGTTTAAATTCTTTATATCATTAAGCTTGTTTAATAATTCAATCTTATCTCAACTTATCAAATCTTGTCTTGCAGGTGGAGATCGCATGGGCTGAAGGTGGTGGCTCCATTAATTCCTCACCATACAATCATACGGCTAAAAGGGATGGTGTGGGTTAATTTTGAGTTTTTAATACATCATTAGGTTATATCTTGTAATATAAGCTAACTTGTTTAATTTTGTTAATTGTCATTGCAGGTATACGGTGGAGAGAGCTTCAATTAATGTCATGTTGATATCATACTAATTAATTTTGGTAGGAATGAGTCATCATGTAAAATGACATGTTTTTGAATTGAAACTAGCCAAAAATGGACTATAAATCTCGCCTAATATGTAGATAAATTGGGACTGATTTTTCATTTGATTTTTATCACACTATATTGTACTAAGACCACACCAATATGTGTAATAGGTTCCAGCATTTAATTGGCACATTTTTATTATGGAAAAAGATGAAAGTTTTAAGGTAAAAATGCTGATTTTAGGTACCTTTTTGTACTAAACATCGCCCCCATTTATCCTATGATTTTAGTACAGTCATCAATTATTTAGATGGTCATTTTGTCCACTTTTAAGTTTATCAACTCGTGGCTCCTCAAAAACTTTAAGGCATTTGCGTAAAACGCATTTTTGTGACACCCAAAGGTGTATTTTTGTGCTTTAAGGATTTAATAAGAATTAATTAGTCGCTAAGTGTTTCTTGTGTTTATCTACATTATTTATAGCCAATAATAATATGTTGAACTGTTACATTGAGTTATATAGGGTTACATAGACCCATAACACAATTTTTAGGTTACCCGGGCAAAAAGGAGCGTTAAGAAACTCCCCCGAGTATTTTGTCTTTAACTGAGAATTTATCTTGAGAATTTTGTCTTAAATGTTTATGAAGGTATTATTATGCATTTGGAATGAGGTATAATGCTTTACTATATTTAATATGGTATTTCCGGGACTTTCGGGCCTTAAGGGGCCTTTAAGAGAATTCCCGGGTATTTAATATTTTTACTCTGTTCCAACTGAGTACTTGTGTTCCAAAGGTCATGTAATGATCCTTGGTTGACCTCATATGATTTTCATAGCTTATATTATTTATATACTTAAGGTCGGGCTTTAACGCACGTTTTTGACCTTAAGGAGTTTTTGTGCGTTCTTAACGCCTGAGTGTCTATATACTCTCTTTAGGGTTTAATAATCCCCTAAATAATATATATTTATTATAATTTAATTATTTAGATGTCAGGTGTATTTCATTCAGCTGCTCGAACTCGCTCCTCATCCTCTTCTGTAGGTAGGATGGATAGAACTTGGCTCTTAGGGCCACTAAGAAGGCTGGAAAGCCGAAGTCCGCCTGGGAAGTCAGCTCAGCTCTAGCGGTCTGCCACCATCGATGCGCGGGTCCCTAGAGGAAGTAGGCCGCTATGTCCACCTGGCGATTCGCTGGAACGTGCAGAGAGGTGAAGGCCTTCTGCATCTCGTCGATGTATTTCTCTAAGGTCTTCGGTTCTGATTGGCCTTTGTAGATTGGAGGACGTAGATCGTTGACCGCTTTCAGCTAGTTGAACTCCCGGGGACCGTTAGGTGGTGGCGGTGGTGGTTATGGGATCTGAGCCTGCTGCTGAGCTAATGCAGCCGTCACAATCTGCGCTATACCTCTGGGGTGACAGTGTCGGGTCCATAGCCTCCTGAGGGACCATCTCCTCTTTCTCCTCTTCGAGACATTTAGCTGGTATTGACGGTTTTGTTACTCAGAAGGTGTATTGTTGAGTCTAAATATCTATGTAGTAAAGTATGTAACATTTATAACGTCCTAAGGACGGTTCGTAGATACGTGAAGTAAAACGTAAGTAGTAAAGTAAGTATGGGGTAAGGGTCACGCGCCTTTCTGGAATTCTCACTTCCCAATTCCACCCCAGTTCCCCAGTTTTAAGTGCACCTACAATCTAAGTATTTCACTTGGCTTGTTTTCTCGGGTTCCGAGCGTAACTACGCTCTGATACCAATTTCTGTAACGCAGCTATTTAACATATTTATAGCGGAAATAAAATACTAAAGACGTAACAGAGCATCGGGTTCCAAACACCCGACATCAACCTCACCAATTACAAACTTAAAACATTACAAAAGCCACGGTCTGAACCTCGAGTAAACTTAACAAAAACATAACAGTAATTAAATACATTAACTCTCCACAAAACCTAATCCCATCCCAATCACTCGTTCTCTTCGTGGCCACCTATATATTAATTTGTACCTGCAAGATAAAACCAAGCAGCCCACCCCGGGAGGGGTGAGTCAGTTCCCTGGAATGGAACCTGTATGATTCTCCAAAACAAAATCTTTAAACATATCTCTTAAATAAGCAATAACTGGAAGTCAAACAACTTAAAACAAAACAGAGGAACAAGGCACTTAGAAATCACCAAGTCAAGTTGACAAGATAAGGAATAGAGATAAATAACAGAAAGGTAAAGTTAGTCAATCAAGTCACACCATGGGTTAGTGAACATCCATTGCTTATGTTAGATTTTGTTCCAGTCAGGAGTAGAGAGACTCGGATAATCACAAGGACTAGGAATGAATGAGAGAAACCAGGAACCAACAACTCAAGAGTGGAATCAAATCAACTGGGAGAGATGGCCCCCACCGCCAAGTACGTCCTTTTAGGACAGTGGATATACAGCCCCTCACTGTTTACTACGTCCCTTTTGGGACAGGGGATATACAGTCCCTCACTGTTACCATTGAAGACGCGCGCACGTCACAACAAAAGACTCAGCTCATGGATGAAACAATATCCAGAGTCAAAGGAAGAATTTACCAAGATTGACCTTTCCATATTCCCACTAGATCATTAACTGCACCAGAGCAATACCAAAACACTCAGTCCTACAGAGTGCAGAAGCGTAAACCCTAGGCAGTTAATGTCTAATGAAACAACCAAATAGAAGGAACCAATAACCATGTAAGTTTCACATTCAAGGCTCAGTTAGTCACATCAAGCTGAGTTAGCGACACCAACAGTTTCCTTTTGAAATTCCTTTAAACTCAGTTAGCGTTTCTCAAAACATTCCATAAAGTCTGTTAGCAAAAGTATCTGAGTACGAGAAATCATACCTGGTATGTGAAGAACAATAATTAACTCGAATGAGTGATCCCCCACTAGTAACCAATAATTTAGGTGTTCCAAGTGTTGATTAGTTAAGGGACTTATAAACTAAACATCCTTTATTCTTACTGATTTATAGTTCCATGTTTACCATTATTCTCTCACAAAGATTTGGGCTAGATTTTGTTAATTAAATCTTTTGTTAGGCCCATTTCGTTTAATTTGGAATGATTTAGGATTAATCCCTAAGAGTGGCCCAAACTCTCTTTGAATTGTTTAAGTGGGCTTTTGGAGTTCATAGACTTGGGCTCAGTAGGTTAGCCCAAGACTGTGTTACGTTTACGTTGTTTAATTAAACCCTTAAGTTATCGGTGACTATTTTATTACACACCGATTAAAGTCCTAAAGTTTAATATATATATATTCTTCTTATTATAGTCCCCACAAGGAATGTTATTTCCTTAATCTATTTTTAATGTATTTATATATGTATATATATCTATATATATTAAGATTTATCCGGAACATTTTATAAGAAATTTTATTGTATTTAATTATATTTAATAACTTTTAGACATGTCCACAACCGATATATGGTTTATAAAATAAAGTATTTTCTTTTATTTATTTACTATATATATATATGCATGTACATGTATTAGAATTTATTTAAGTCATCCTTTATATAGCGTATTGTATTTAAATTATCTCTATTAACTTCAACATATATCTGCATTCCATGTATGTTTTATTAAGTATTTCTTTTGTACATTCTAGAATATTAGCTTCTATAGTATTCAGCTAATATAAGTGTTGATTTATTTAGTTCCTTGTTTTAACCTAAGTTACTATTTTATTCCTTTTATATATGTATATATATGTATATTTCCTTAGTTTTAATTAAGAATGTTAACTTCCATATTATATAATAAATAAAATGTAGATTAGTTTAGTTCCTTGATTTAACATCAGTTTCTATTTTATTTCTCTCATATAAGTATATATACATAAATATATATATATGTAAACAATTTTTACTTCACTTAAAAGTTAATTCCCAAAATATTATTAAACACAATGTTACTAGATGCTAATTTAGTCTTCTCATATTTTTCCCAACCTAAAAAGTTTATTAGTAACTATACTTTAATTTCTGTTACATTAAATACCTTATATTATAAGATACTTATGAAAAACCTTATAAATACAATTTTTAAACCCATTTCCTCATGTCCAAAATTCCTTAAATTAAATATATAGTAACTATAACATTTTAGACATATTATAAAAAATTTATTTCATAAAAATATCTTTTTAAATTATCCAAATAATTCCATAATACTCATAATTCGCAAAAATCATAACTTACGTTTAACAACTCAAAACCGATATTAATTTACATCATAATAAACTACATTTTAGAAGGAGTCTATGGTAAAAATTTCAAGTCAAAATACATTCGGGAAGGTCATTAAATAAATTCGACAATTTAGGGTTTAATTCTAGAATTATTACAAAACTTAAACATTAAAAAAAACTTCTACGTTTTAATCTCGGTCGTCCGTTTCTCTTAACTCCGATCGGACGGCCACTGAAACTCGAGTTCTTCAGCGAACTCAGCTGACGACCCGAGTAAAATCGGTGATTTCTCTCAACTCACATAACCGAATTTGATGATGTTTGTCTCATTGGATTCGAAATTCCAAGACGCTTCTAATGGTACCAATTATGTGAGCTATGATGTAGTATAACGTAAACACGATTCTGGGTATCGAAGTTAGGGTTTATGTGAGTTCCGATTCACTTTTCGACAAATTCTCCTAACACAATGCATAATAAGTGAAATTGAAAGCTGGGTTAGGTCGGTAATGCAAAATCGAGTGACAACATCGGAAGAATTGAACGAAGACTTACCAGAGAAGCACCGGTGACGGAAATCGTAATCGGTTTTCTGGTAAAAGTTCGAACTTTGAACTGTTTGAGTAGCTAACTTTGTGGATCTATAAAATAAGTTCTAGATCGAATTAGACTATGTGTGTGGGCTTAATCGAAAGAGGAATTATAGATCTACAAATTGATAGCAGGAACTTAATCTAACTTGCAATATATAGAAAGAAATCCAACCCGAAAGTTACGAGTTTATACCTGCGGGTTCTGTAGGATTATATGTGCGTGAGAAGGCAGAAACTTTAGACGCCTCGTTCTTGCACACGGTTGGGATTTAGCCTTAGTTGTAAACATAAGAGTTGTAGATGGGTTAGAGATCTACACAACAAGCTAAAGAACTTGGATTTTGGATGAGAGACGAAGAAGTTATGATCAAACGAAAGTACCTTACCGATCACGTTTTCTGGGAATCTGGGTTATGGCTTTGCAGGGAGGCGACTTTGGATCGATTTTCCGGTGGATGTAGGAAGAGTTAGGTTATGTGTGAGCTATGGTTGTAAAGAGGCGATTAAGGTGAATAAGAAGATGGCACTGGAAAATTCGAAAGGATGAGTGAGATACGGCCGTCACAAGTTAGGGAAAAATGCTGGTGAGAATGAGAATACTTAGCCGATTGTGCTGGGAATTCCGGCGAGGCTGACGTGGCGGACACGTGTCTGAGTCAGGCGAACCCTAGCCATGTCAGCAATCTACAAAATTTTGACCCTAAACTTCATTCTATCATAACTTTGGCTAGGATGATCCGTTTTTGACGTTCTTTTTATCAATCTTCTTGGTTTTCCATAACCTTTTTATTGGTATAGGTTTCATGGGCTGGTTTGACCATTCTCAAAAAGTCAACCCTAGCAAGGCTTAATAAGCTTTAGGGTTTCCATGATTTTATATTGACTTTTATGATTCAATTTAATGTTCCAACTCTTTCTAAAATCTTTATAATATACTTGGAGTGTTTAGAAATTTTTCCAAGATTTATTGACTTATAGATCTTATTATTAAATTCATAATACTAATAATAATATAGTAATCCAATATTTAATAGTATTCTTTAGGATTAAATAGAAGAAATCCCATGATTTAATTTCCATAATTCCATATAAGAATATAATAATTTATTATTCATAATTCCATACAATAATTTAATAATTGATAGTATTATTTATGGTTTAATAAAAGAAATCCCCTAAATTAATTTAAATTAATTTATGGGTATTTCAGTATATCCCCCTTAAAAGAAACTTCGCCTCGAAGTTTAAAAATCAACTTGAGACGATAATAATTCCAATGAATTTCCATACCAATCCAATCCTTAATTTCCATCCATTCTATTTCAATATTCCACTCGAGATTACTCAGAATCAAACTAAATCAAAATATACCAAGATATATATTTCATGATGAAAATCAAAAGTCACATACTACTGTGTCGTAATGTAAAACTACGTACACATATACACCTCTCACTCTACTAATAATGGTCTCACTCTACTAGTAATGCAACAGGGCATAATCCGGATGAGGTAATGAAGGAGGAGAATGCCAGTATATCTCCCTTAAAAGACCTAAGGTACGCCCTCGTACCGCTACTAACGTGAGCTACAGAGGGATAGGAAAACATCATGCGAATAGATGTGGGTACTTCACTCTCATAGAGTCCTCAGTGTCCCAAGTAGCTTCCTCAACCCCATGATGCTCTGAAAGAACTTTCACCAGTTTGACTGATCTGCCTCTCGTTTCTCGGACCTTCATGTCCAAGATCCGAATAGGAGTCTCCTCATACCTCAGTGTAGGCTCAATCTCCAATCTCTCTGGCCGCAGTACGTGGGAAGGGTCAGGCATATACTTCTTCAGCTGAGATACATGAAACACGTCGTGTACCTTCCTCAACTCCACTGGTAGATCTAGTCCGTAAGCAGCTGAGCCCACTCGCTCTGTAATCCTGTACGGGCCGACATACTTAGGGCTTAGTTTCCCCCTCATCCCAAATCTGAATATACCTCTCATCGGAGACACTCGTAAGAAAACCATGTCACCCAACTGAAACTCGAGCTCCCTGGTGCGCTGATCCCCATAAGATTTCTGTCTAGACTGCGTTGCCCTTATGTGCTGCTGAATAACTGTGACGTCATCCTGTAGTGTCTGAATGTACTCGAGCCCAATCAAGACTGCCTCAGTAGGGTCACTCCATGATAAGGGAGTCCGGCACGGCCTGTCATACAGAGCCTGGAATGGTGCCATGCCGATAGACGAGTGGTAGGAGTTATTGTAGGAGAACTCCACCAGGTGTAGACGCTCTACCCAACTCCCCTGATAGTCCAGAGCGACCGCTCACAGCATATCCTCCAGTGTCTGGATCGTCCTCTCAATCTGCCCATAAGTTTGAGGGTGAAAGGCTGTGCTAAGGCGTAGCTGACTACCAAACGCTTCCTGCACCTGACGCCAAAATCTACTGAGGAAACGTGTGTCACAATCGGAGACGATCATCTTCGGTACACCATGGTACCGGATGTGCTCTATGGTGAACACCTCAGCCAGCTTGGGCACCTTCCATGTGTCCTTGATAGGTATAAACCAGGCTGTCTTGGTCAACCTATCGACTATCACCCAAATAGAATTCAGTCCACCTCTAGCTGGTGGGAGACCGACCACAAAGTCCATGCTGATGTCGTCAAACTTCCAGCACGCTACTGGTAATGACTGAATCTGGCCTCCTGGTCGACGATGCTCAAACTTCACCTTGTGACAGGTGAGGCATCGGGAGACGAAATCTGCTACATCCCTCTTCATCCTGCTCCACCAGAATAGCTGCTTCATATCCTTATACATCTTGGTGGCTCCAGGGTGTTCAAATAACGTAGAGGAATGAGCTTCATAGAGAATCCTGGTCTGAAGTTCTGTTGCATCCTGAGGAACGCAGAGTCTGCCTCTGACTCGAAGGTGTCCCTCGCTGTCTAGCTCGTAGTCATACTTCAGACCATCAGTCAAACCATCTGCTAACTTATGCCTGATGCCCTACAGATATACATCACTATCCTGGGCTGCATATACCTCCTCAGCTATCATGGTCGTCTCTAGTAAGGCTATGAGTGAATATGCTCTCCTGCTCAGAGCGTCTGCCACGAAATTCCCTTTAACTTCAGTGTACTGAAGGTTGATGTCATAATCAGCCAGTAGCCACAATCGTCACTGTCTCAGGTTCAGCTCCTTCTAGGTCCCGATGTATTTCAGACCTTATGCTCTGTCATAATCCGGACTGTGCTCCATACAAGTAGTCGCAGATCTTCAAGGCGAAGACTATGGCAAGGAGCTCAAGGTCGTGTGTGGGGTAATTTTTCGTGCTTTCTTCAGCGGTCGAGAAGCATATGCTACCACTCTGCCATTCTGCATCAGTACCCCCACCGATCCCTCTGCCTGAAGCATCACAATATACCACGTATCCCTCGTTCCCTTCAGGGATCACTAATACTGGAGTTGTGGTCAGGGCGTCCTTCAGTGCCTGAAAGGAGACCTCACAAGCCTCTGTCCATACAAACGAGCTGTCCTTCATCAGAGAGGTCAAGGGCTTGGCTAGCCTGGAGAAGTCCTTCACAAAGTGTCTGTAGTAGCCAGACCAAGGAAACTCCGAATCTTTGTCACAGTGCGAGGTCTATGCCAGCTCTTCACCACCTCAATCTTAGCTGGGTCTACTGAGCCTGCCTCAGCTGAGATCACATGTCCAAGAAATGACACCTTGTCCAGTCAGAATTCCAACTTGCTGAACTTGGCATATAGTATCTTCTCTCTTAGAGTCTCCAAGGCTGTCCTTAAATGCTGCTCGTGTTCCTCTCGACTCTTGGAGAAGATCAAGATGTCGTCTATGAATACAACCACTGACTTATCTAACTGGGCTTGGAAGACTCTCTGCATCAGGTCCATGAATCTCGCTGGTGCATTGGTCAGTCCAAACGGCATCACTATGAACTCGTAGTGGACGTATCTTGTCCGTAAGGCTGTCTTCTCTATATCTGACTCAGCTACGGCTATCTGATGATATCCGGAACGCAGGTCAATCTTGAAAAGCACCTTAGCTCCCCTCAGATGGTCGAACAAGTCATCGATCTTTGGCAGTGGGTACATGTTCTTGATCGTGACATTGTTCAGCTCCCTGTAGTCGATACAGAGTCTCATGCTCCCGTCCTTCTTCTTGACCAAAAGCACTGGAGCACCCCAAGGTGAGACACTGGGTCTGATGAAACCCTTATCTAGTAGCTCCTGCAGCTGTTTCTTCAATTCAACCATCTCTGCAGGGCCCATCCGGTAGGGAGCCTTAGTAATCGGTCTCGTGCCAGGTATGAGGTCGATGTTGAATTCAACCTCTCTCAACGGTGGCAGTCCAGGTAGCTCCTCTGGGAAAACCTCGGGGTACTCCGACACAATGGGTACATCACTCCTGAACTTCGGATCCGTCCTCAGATCCTGGGCATAACAGTAGTAGGCGGTCGTGCCCTTGGACACCTCCTTCATCAGGGACAACGTCGACACAACCTTCATGGTCGGGTGCATAGGATGCATTCGGTATGACACTGTAACCCTTGTAGCAGACTTCAGGAGGAGGCGATGCTCTACACAATGTAGTCTGCCTCTATACCGCTGTAGCGTGTCCAGGCCCACAATTATGTCGACTCCCATGCCAGGTAAGACTATGGCATCAAGAAGGAAGTATGCTCCCTTGATGTGTATGCTCAGATTCTTGCACTGCTTGCTGCACTTGATCAACTCTTTGGATGGCAACAAGACTGAGCAGTCATGGATATCCTCTGTAGGGGCATCTATCTTAGCATGGAAAGCTTGGGATATAAAGGAATGAGAGGCTCCAGAGTCAAACAGGACGGTGGCCTCCGCTCCATTAATTTAGAACGTGCCTGTAATTATAGGATAGATTTTTAAGATTTTGGGCAAATGTTCCAAGGTAATTACTCAGGGTTAATGCTTATACCTGTGATGACCATTCCATTGCTCTTTGCTTGAGCCTGGTTAAACACATTCAACCTGATCCCTGAGTTTCCAACCCCTACAATGAAGTAATAAAATTCTTAAAATTTCCATTCTTATTGAGAGCTTCATGAGCAACTTAAAATTTACAACACTGAAATTGTAAAGTACAAGGCTAGGTCTGTCTAAATGTTAGGTTTAGACGGCCCGGTTTCATGTGGGTCTGGTTAATGATGGGTATGGGGGCTGTGTTGGGCTTGATTCTCTTCACCCCATGGTAGATGAGTCTAGCTGCCCCACCAAAAATCAGTACATCACCCGACTTCAAGAGGATCTTGGTAGCAAGGTCTATCCTCCTTTGATCACCAAATAGGAACTTCGCGTTGTCTCCAAGTGATATGGATACCACTGGAACTCCTCTGGTGATGGACTCTGGCGATTCGTCCTTGTCTTGGTGCATTCCTAGCTTACCCTCCTTTCCATAGAAGTTGATGATGCACACGTATGAGGTTAGGTCTGGGACGGGCTCATCCTCCAATTCGTGTACTGTCTTAACTGCAGCTCCAATGCTGGTCTGCAATTCTTCCGGGATTGGTGGCACCTCCACTTCTTTATAGCTCTTAGTGGTGTGATTCCACCTCTTACCAAGGCACATGATCTTCACCTTCATGGTTGAACCATTCTTGAAAGTAGGGGTGTAAAAATTTCCTTCCTTCACACCTAACTCCCTGATCTTGAGGATCAATGCATACTGGACTGCTGGGGTCAGGTACTCTCGTAGTAAGATCATCCTGGGTCTCAATACCACACACTTCTCTGGTGGGTGTGGTTTGGCTTCAAAGGGGATGTTGGGTGTGGAAAATGGCAAAATAGGAAAGCAAATATCGAAAGCTGAATGGAAACAACAATTGCCATTAAATTAATAAGTCACGGTTCACAACTGGTAATGAAAGGTTCAAAACAAGACAAAATAAAGGGTTTATAGTTCATCCCTTATTACATTGAAAAAGAAAGCTAGCTAGTGGAATGTAAAGAAAGTAGAATCTAAGCTTCTTCGCTAGGGAAGTAGTCCTCACTAGGTGAACTCGGGTCATCCCTTGCTGCCTCGACACGGTCCACTAGGTTAAGAATCGGTGCCTTGCCCGGCCTTTGAGGGTAGTTCTGTCCCGGCCTCTGTGGATGGTTCTGGGCAGGGTGGCTGGTAGATGGTCCAGCACCTCCTGTGCCACCTCGACCTCCTCCTCCATTAGTGTTAGTGGCCGGGGCTCTAGTCGATGACCCGGTGCGTGGCTTGTAGTTCCTGAAATCCGGGTTCAAGAAGCATTCGAACGATCTGTGCCCCTTCTTGCCGCAGTGGTTGCAATCCACCAGGTTTCCCTTACAATCCTTGCCCGGGTGGTCCTTCTTGCACCACTTGCAGAAGTACCTTCTTGCAGGTTGGTTTCCAGTTTCAGTTCAAGGTTAGTAACGTGATAACAAAATGTAACCACATTGGAGATTTTATTTATCTCACCCCTAAATGGCTGGGAGCGGAGGGGCTCAGCATCAGCATGATAAGAGACAATGGCTTTCTCGTTCCCTCCCTTGAAAAGTCTTCCTTTCTTGTCATGATTCTGGGAAAAGCTTCCTCCATTCCCTCTTCCACGATCTCCCTTCCTCTTGCCTAGCACAGAGTCCTGGTAGGCAATGGTGGTCTCGCAGTCATTCGCGTCATCCGCTAGCTCCTGTCGTGACAATATGTGTTAGTGGGGAAATCTTTGCGTACCAGAAATTCTAAATCATGTTCCATACCTGTAAGGTCATCCCTCTGGTGGAACCGATCATAGTCATGATCCTGAAGTTCAAGTCGGTATGGAATTTGTCCACCAGATACCTCGGAGTGTAAGCTCCCTCTCCAATAACAGCGAGCAGCTCCACAAATTTGTTATAGTACTCAGCATTAGAGGAAGTTCCTTGCTTCAGCTGCTCGAACTCGCTCCTCATCCTCTTCTGTAGGTAGGATGGATAGAACTTGGTTCTGAGGGCCACCAAGAAGGCTGGAAAGCCGAAGTCCGCCTGGGCAGTCAGCTCAGCTCTGGCGGTCTACCACCATCGATGCGCGGGTCCCTGGAGGTAGTAGGCCGCTATGTCCACCTGGCTATTCGCTGGAACGTGCAGAGAGGTGAAGGCCTTCTGCATCTCGTTGATGTATTTCTCTTAGGTCTTCGGTTCAGGTTGGCCTTCGTAGATTGGAGGACGTAGATCGTTGACCGCCTTCAGCCAGTTGAACTCCCGGGGACCGTTAGGTGGTGGCGGTGGTGGTTGTGGGATATGAGCCTGCTGCTGAGCTAATGCAACCGTCACAATCTACGCTATGACCTCTGGGGTGACAGCGTCGGGTCCATAGCCTCCTGAGGGACCAGCTCCTCTTCCTCCTCTTCGAGACATTTAGCTGGTATTGACGGTTTTATTACTCTGAAGGTGTATTGTTGAGTCTAAATATCTATGTAGTAAAGTATGTAACATTTATAACGTCCTAAGGACGGTTCATAGATATGTGAAGTAAAACGTAACTAGTAAAGTAAGTATGGGGTAAGGGTCACGCGCCTTTCTGGAATTCTCACTTCCCAATTCCACCGCAGTTCCCCAGTTTTAAGTGCACCTACAATCTAAGTATTTCACTTGGCTTGTTTTCTCAGGTTCCGACCGTAACTACGCTCTGATACCAATTTCTGTTACGCAGCTATTTAACATATTTATAGCGGAAATAAAATACTAAAGGCGTAACAGACCATCGGGTTCCAAACACCCGACATCAACCTCACCAATTACAAACTTAAAACATTACAAAAGCCACGGTCTGAACCTCGAGTAAACTTAACAAAAATATAACAGTAATTAAATACATTAACTCTCCACAAAACCTAATCCCATCCCAATCACTCGTTCTCTTCGTGGCCACCTGTATATTAATTCGTACCTGCAAGATAAAACCAAGCAGCCCACCCCGGGAGGGGTGAGTCAGTTCCCTGGAATGGAACCTGTACGATTCTCCAAAACAAAATCTTTAAACATATCTCTTAAATAAGCAATAACTGGAAGTCAAACAACTTAAAACAAAACAGAGGAACAAGACACTTAGAAATCACCAAGTCAAGTTGATAAGATAAGGAATAGAGATAAATAACAAAAAGGTAAAGTTAGTCAATCAAGTCACACCATGAGTCAGTGAACATCCATTTCTTATGTTAGATTCTGTTCCAGTCAGGAGTAGAGAGACTCGGATAGTCACAAGGACTAGGAATGAATGAGAGAAACCAGGAACCAACAACTCAAGAGTGGAATCAAATCAACTGGGAGAGATGGCCCCCACCGCCAAGTACGTTCTTTCAGGACAGAGGATATACAGCCTCTCACTGTTTACTACGTCCCTTTTGGGACAGGGGATATACAGTTCCTCACTGTTACCATTGAAGACGCGCGCACGTCACAACAAAAGACTCAGCTCATGGATGAAACAATATCCAGAGTCAAAGGAAGAATTTACCAAGATTGACCTTTCCATATTCCCACTAGATCATTAACTGCACCAGAGCAATACCAAAACACTCAGTCCTACAGAGTGCAGAAGCGTAAACCTTAGGCAGTTAATGTCTAATGAAACAACCAAATAGAAGGAACCAATAACCATGTAAGTTTCACATTCAAGGCTCAGTTAGTCACATCAAGCTTAGTTAGCGACACCAACAGTTTCCTTTTGAAATTCCTTTAAACTCAGTTAGCGTTTCTCAAAACATTCCATAAAGTCTGTTAGCAAAAGTATCTGAGTACGAGAAATCATACCTGGTATGTGAAGAACAATAATTAACTCGAATGAGTGATCCCCCACTAGTAACCAATAATTTAGGTGTTCCAAGTGTTGGTTAGTTAAGGGACTTATAAACTAAACATCCTTTATTCTTACTGATTTATAGTTCCATGTTTACCATTATTCTCTCACAAAGATTTGGGCTAGATTTTGTTAATTAAATCTTTTGATAGGCCCATTTCGTTTAATTTGGATGATTTAGGATTAATCCCTGAGAGTGGCCCAAACTCTCTTTGAATTGTTTAAGTGGGCTTTTGGAGTTCATAGACTTGGGCTCAGTAGGTTAGCCCAAGACCGTGTTTACGTTTACGTTGTTTAATTAAACCCTTAAGTTATCGGTGACTATTTTATTACACACCGATTAAAGTCCTAAAGTTTAATATATATATTCTTCTTATTATAGTCCCCACAAGGAATGTTATTTCCTTATCTATTTTTAATGTATTTATATATGTATATATATCTATATATTAAGATTTATCCGGAACATTTTATAAGAAATTTTATTGTATTTATATATTTAATAACTTTTAGACATGTCCACAACCGATATATGGTTTATAAAATAAAGTATTTTTTTTTTATTTACTAATATATATATATGCATGTACATGTATTAGAATTTATTTAAGTCATCCTTTATATAGCGTATTGTATTTAAATTATCTCTATAACTTCAACATATATCTGCATTCCATGTATGTTTTATTAAGTATTTCTTTTGTACATTCTAGAATATTAGCTTCTATAGTATTTAGCTAATATAAGTGTTGATTTATTAGTTCCTTGTTTTAACCTAAGTTACTATTTTATTCCTTTTATATGTATGTATATTTCCTTAGTTTTAATTAAGAATGTTAACTTCCATATTATATAATAAATAAAATGTAGATTAGTTTAGTTCCTTGATTTAACATCAGTTTCTATTTTATTTCTCTCATATAAGTATATATACATAAATATATATGTAAACAATTTTTACTTCACTTAAAAGTTAATTCCCAAAATATTATTAAACATAATGTTACTAGATGCTAATTTAGTCTTCTCATATTTTTCCCAACCTAAAAAGTTTATTAGTAACTATACTTTAATTTCTGTTACATTAAATACCTTATATTATAAGATACTTATGAAAAACCTTATAAATACAATTTTAAACCCATTTCCTCATGTCCAAAATTCCTTAAATTAAAATATAGTAACTATAACATTTAGACATATTATAAAAAATTTATTTCATAAAAATATCTTTTTAAATTATCCAAATAATTCCATAATACTCATAATTCGCAAAAATCATACTTACGTTTAAAACTCAAAACGATATTAATTTACATCATAATAAACTACATTTTAGAAGGAGTCTATGGTAAAAATTTCAAGTCAAAATACATTCGGGAAGGTCATTAAATAAATTCGACAATTTAGGGTTTAATTCTGGAATTATTACAAAACTTAAACATTTAAAAACTTCTACGTTTTAATCTCGTCGTCCGTTTCTCTTAACTCCAGACGACGCAACACTGAAACTTGAGTTCTTCAGCGAACTCAGCCGACGACCCGAGTAAAATCGGTGATTTCTCTCAACTCACATAACAATTTGATGATTTTGTCTCATGGATTCGAAATTCCAAGACCTTTCTAATGGTAACCAATTATATTGACTTTTATGATTCAATTTAATGTTCCAACTCTTTCTAAAATCTTTATAATATACTTGGATGTTTAGAAATTTTTCCAAGATCTTATTATTATAAATCATAATACTATATAATATATATTATAGTAATCCAATATTTAATAGTATTCTTTAGGATTAAATAGAAGAAATCCCTGATTTAATTTCCATAATTCCATATAAGAATAAATAATTTATTATTCATAATTCCATACATAATTTAATAATTGATAGTATTATTTATGGTTTAATAAAGAAATCACCTAAATTAATTTAAATTAATTTACGGGTATTTCAGTATATCCCCTTAAAAGAACTTCCCTCGAAGTTTAAAAATCAACTTGAGACGATAATAATTCCAATGAATTTCCATACCAATCCAATCCTTAATTTCCATCCATTCTATTTCAATATTCCACTCGAGATTACTCAGAATCAAACTAAATCAAAATATACCAAGATATATATTTCATGATGAAAATCAAAAGTCACATACTACTGTGTCGTAATGTAAAACTACGTACACATTACACCCTCTCACTCTACTAATAATGGTCTCACTACTAGTAATGCAACAGGGCATAATCCGGATGAGGTAATGAAGGAGGTATGCCAGTATATCTCCCTTAAAAGACCTAAGGTACGCCCTCGTACCGCTACTAACGTGAGCTACAGAGGGATAGGAAAACATCATGCGAATAGATGTGGGTACTTCACTCTCATAGAGTCCTCAGTCTCCCAAGTAGCTTCCTCAACCCCATGATGCTCCGAAAGAACTTTCACCAGTTTGGCTGATCTGCCTCTCGTTTCTCGGACCTTCGTGTCCAAGATCCGAATAGGAGTCTCCTCATACCTCAGTGTAGGCTCAATCTCCAATCTCTCTGGCCGCAGTACGTGGGAAGGGTCAGGCATATACTTCTTCAGCTGAGATACATGAAACACGTCGTGTACCTTCCTCAACTCCGCTGGTAGATCAAGTCCGTAAGCAGCTGAGCCCACTCGCTCCGTAATCCTGTACAGGCCGACATAGTTAGGGCTTAGTTTCCCCCTCATCCCAAATCTGAATATACCTCTCATCGGAGACACTCGTAAGAAAACCATGTCACCCAACTGAAACTCGAGCTCCCTGGTGCGCTGATCCCCATAAGATTTCTGTCTAGACTGCGTTGCCCTCATGTGCTGCTGAATAACTTTGACGTCATCCTGCAGTGTCTGAATGTACTCGAGCCCAATCAAGACTGCCTCAGTAGGGTCACTCCATGATAAGGGAGTCCGACACGGCCTGTCATACAGAGCCTGGAATGGTGCCATGCCGATGACGAGTGGTAGGAGTTATTGTAGGAGAACTCCACCAGGTGTAGACGCTCTTAACCCAACTCCCCTGATAGTCCCAAGCGACGCTCACTACATATCCTACAGCGTCTGGATCGTCCTCTCAGTCTGCCCATCAGTCTGAGGGTGAAAGGTTGTGCTAAGGCGTAGCTGAGTACCAACGCTTCCTGCACGTGACGCCAAAATCTACTTAGGAAACGTGTGTCACATCAGGACGATCATCTTCGTACCCCATGGTACCGGATGTGCTCTATGGTGAACACCTCAGCCAGCTTGGGCACCTTCCATGTGTCCTTGATAGGTTAAACCAGGCTGTCTTGGTCAACCTATCACTATCACCCAAATAGAATTCAGTCCCCCTCTAGCTGGAGGGAGACCGACCACAAACGTCCATGCTGATGTCGTCAAACTTCCAGCACGGTACTGTAATGACTGAATCTGGCCTCCTGGTCGACGATGCTCAAACTTCACCTTGTGACAGGTGAGGCATTGGGAGACGAAATCTGCTACATCCCTCTTCATCCGCTCCACCAGAATAGCTGCTTCAAATCCTTATACATCTTGGTGGCTCCAGGGTGTACAAATAACGTAGAGGAATGAGCTTCATAGAGAATCCTGGTCTGAAGTTCTGTCGCATCCTGAGGAACGCAGAGTCTGCCTCTGACTCGAAGGTGTCCCTCGCTGTCTAGCTCGTATCATACTTCAGACCATCAGTCAAACCATCTGCTAACTTATGCCTGATGCCCTCAGATATACATCACTATCCTGGGCTGCATATACCTCCTCAGCTATCGTGGTCGTCTCTAGTAAGGCTATGATGAATATGCTCTCCTCTGCTCAGAGCGTCTGCCACGACATTCCCTTAACTTCAGTGTACTGAAGGTTGATGTCATAATCAGCCAGTAGCTCGACCCATCGTCACTGTCTCAGTTCAGCTCCTTCTAGGTCCAGATGTATTTCAGACTTATGCGTCTGTCATAATCCGGACTGTGGCTCCATACAAGTAATGTGTCGCCAGATCTTCAAGGCGAAGACTATGGCAAGGAGCTCAAGGTCGTGTGTGGGTAATTTTCTTCGTGCTTCTTCAGCTGTCGAGAAGCATATGCTACCACTCTGCCATTCTGCATCAGTACCCCCACCGATCCCTCTGCCTGAAGCATCACATATACACTATCCTCGTTCCCTTCAGGGATCACTAATACTGGAGCTGTGGTCAGGGCGTCCTTCATGCCTGAAAGGAGACCTCACAAGCCCTCTGTCCATACAAACGAGCTGTCCTTCATCAGAGAGGTCAAGGGCTTGGCTAGCCTGGAGAAGTCCTTCACAAAGTGTCTTAGTAGCCAGACCAACCAAGGAAACTCCGAATCTTGTCACAGTGCGAGGTCTATGCCAGCTCTTCACCGCCTCAATCTTAGCTGGGTCTACTGAGACTGCCTCAGCTGAGATCACATGTCCAAGAAATGACACCTTGTCCAGTCAGAATTCCAACTTGCTGAACTTGGCATATAGTTTCTTCTCTCTTAGAGTCTCCAAGGCTGTCCTTAAATGCTGCTCGTGTTCCTCCCGACTCTTGGAGAAGATCAAGATGTCGTCTATGAATACAACCACTGACTTATCTAACTGGGCTTGGAAGACTCTCTACATCAGGTCCATGAATCTCGCTGGTGCATTGGTCAGTCCAAACGGCATCACTATGAACTCGTAGTGGACGTATCTTGTCCGGAAGGCTGTCTTCTCTATATCTGACTCAGCTACAGCTATCTGATGATATCCGGAACGCAGGTCAATCTTGAAGAACACCTTAGCTCCCCTCAGATGGTCGAACAAGTCATCGATCCTGGGCAGTGGGTACTTGTTCTTGATCGTGACATTGTTCAGCTCCCTGTAGTCAATACAGAGTCTCATGCTCCCGTCCTTCTTCTTGACCAAAAGCACTGGAGCACCCCAAGGTGAGACACTGGGTCTGATGAAACCCTTATCTAGTAGCTCCTGCAGCTGTTTCTTCAATTCAACCATCTCTGCAGGGCCCATCCGGTACGGAGCCTTAGTAATCGGTCCCGTGCCAGGTATGAGGTCGATGTTGAATTCAACCTCTCTCAACGGTGGCAGTCCAGGTAGCTCCTCTGGGAAAACCTCGGGGTACTCCGACACAATGGGTACATCACTCCTGAACTTCGGATCCGTCCTCAGATCCTGGGCATAACAGTAGTAGGCGGTCGCGCTCTTGGACACCTCCTTCATCAGGGACAACGCCGACACAACCTTCACGGTCGGGTGCTTAGGATGCATTCGGTATGACACTGTAACCCTTGTAGCTGACTTCAGGAGGAGGCGATGCTCTGCACAATGTAGTCTGCCTCTATACCGCTGTAGCGTGTCCAGGCCCACAATTATGTCGACTCCCATGCCAGGTAAGACTATGGCATCAAGAAGGAAGTCTGCTCCCTTGATGTGTATGCTCAGATTCTTGCACTACTTGCTGCACTTGATCACTCTTTGGATGCAACAGACTAGCAGTCATGGATCCTCTTAGGGCATCTATCTTAGCATGGAAAGCTTGGGATAAAAGGAATGAGAGGCTCCAGAGTCAAACAGGACGGTGGCCTCCGCTCCATTAATTTAGAACGTGCCTGTAATTATAGGATAGATTTTTAAGATTTTGGGCAAATGTTCCAAGGTAATTACTCAGGGTTAATGCTTATACCTGTGATGACCATTCCATTGCTCTTTGCTTGAGCCTGGTTCAACACATTCAACCTGATCCCTGAGTTTCCAACCCCTACAATGAAGTAATAAAATTCTTAAAATTTCCATTCTTATTGAGAGCTTCATGGGCAACTTAAAATTTGCAACACTGAAATTGTAAAGTACAAGGCTAGGTCTGTCTAAAGGTTAGGTTTAGACGGCCCGGTTTCATGTGGGTCTGGTTAATGATGGGTATGAGGGCTGTGTTGGGCTTGATTCTCTTCACCCCATGGTAGATGAGTCTAGCTGCCCCACCAAAAATCAGTACATCACCCGACTTCAAGAGGATCTTGGTAGCAAGGTCTATCCTCCTTTGATCACCAAATAGGAACTTCGCGTCGTCTCCAAGTGATATGGATACCACTGGAATTCCTCTGGTGATGGACTCTGGCGATTCGTCCTTGTCTTGGTGCATTCCTAGCTTACCCTCCTTTCCATAGAAGTTGATGATGCACACGTATGAGGTTAGGTCTGGGACGGGCTCATCCTCCAATTCGTGTGTTGTCTTAACTGCAGCTCCAATGCTGGTCTGCAATTCTTCCGGGATTGGTGGCACCTCCACTTCTTATAGCTCTTAGTGGTGTGGTTCCACTTCTTACCAGGCACATGATCTTCACCTTCATGGTTGAACCATTCTTGAAGGTAGGGGTGTAAAAATTTCCTTCCTTCACACCTAACTCCCTGATCTTGAGGATCAATGCATACTGGACTGCTGGGGTCTGGTACTCTCGTAGTAAGATCATCCTGGGTCTCAATACCTCACACTTCTCTGGTGGGTGTGGTTTGGCTTCAAAGGGGATGTTGGGTGTGGAAAATGGCAAAATAGGAAAGCAAATATCGAAAGCTGAATGGAAACAACAATTGCCATTAAATAATAAGTCACGGTTCACAACTGGTAATGAAAGGTTCAAACAAACAAAATAAAGGGTTTATAGTTCATCCCTTTTACATTGAAAAGAAACTAGCCAGTGGAATGTAAAGAAAGTAAGTCTAAGCTTCTTCGTAGGGAAGTAGTCCTCACCAGGTGAACTCGGGTCATCACTTGCTGCCTCGACCGGTCCACCAGGTTAAGAATCGGTGCCTTGCCCGGCCTTTGGGGTAGTTCTGTCCCGGCCTCTGTGGATGGTTCTGGGCAGGGCGGCTGGTAGATGGTCCAGCACCTCCTGTGCCACCTCGACCTCCTCCTCCATTAGTGTTAGTGGCTGGGGCTCTAGTCGTGACCCGGTGCGTGGCTTGTAGTTCCTGAATCCGGGTTCAGAAGCATTCGAACGATCTGTGCCCCTTCTTGCCGTAGTGGTTGCAATCCACCAGGTTTCCCTTACAATCCTTGCCCGGGTGGTCCTTCTTGCACCACTTGCAGAAGTACCTTCTTGCAGGTTGGTTTCCTGTTTCAGTTCAAGGTTAGTAACGTGATAACAAAATGTAACCACATTGGAGATTCTAATTTATCTCACCCCTAAATGGCTGGGAGCGGAGGGGCTCAGCATCAGCATGATAAGAGACAATGGCTTTCTCGTTCCCTCCCTTGAAAAATCTTCCTTTCTTGTCATGATTCTGGGAAGAGCTTCCTCCATTCCCTCTTCCACCATCTCCCTTCCTCTTGCCTAGCACAGAGTCCTGGTAGGCAATGGTGGTCTCGCAGTCATTCGCGTCATCCGCTAGCTCCTGTCGTGACAATATGTGTTAGTGGGGAAATCTTTGCGTACCAGAAATTCTAAATCATGTTCCATACCTGTAAGGTCATCCCTCTGGTGGAACCGATCATAGTCATGATCCTGAAGTTCAAGCCGGTATGGAATTTGTCCACCAGATACCTCGGAGCGTAAGCTCCCTCTCCAATAACAGCGAGCAGCTCCACAAATTTTTATAGTACTCAGCAAGAGAAGTTCCTTGCTTCAGCTGCTCGAACTCGCTCCTCATCCTCTTCTGTAGGTAGGATGGATAGAACTTGGCTCTCAGGGCCACCAAGAAGGCTGGGAAGCCGAAGTCCGCCTGGGCAGTCAGCTCAGCTCTGGCGGTCTGCCACCATCGATGCGCGGGTCCCTGGAGGAAGTAGGCCGCTATGTCCACCTGGCGATTCGCTGGAACGTGCAGAGAGGTGAAGGCCTTCTGCATCTCGTCGATGTATCTCTCTAAGGTCTTCGGTTCAGGTTGGCCTTCGTAGATTGGAGGACGTAGATCGTTGACCGCCTTCAGCCAGTTGAACTCCCGGGGACCGTTAGGTGGTGGCGGTGGTGGTTGTGGGATCTGAGCCTGCTGCTGAGCTAATGCAGCCGTCACAATCTGCGCTATGACCTCTGGGGTGACAGCGTCGGGTCCATAGCCTCCTGAGGGACCAGCTCCTCTTCCTCCTCTTCGAGACATTTAGCTGGTATTGACGGTTTTTTACTCAGAAGGTGTATTGTTGAGTCTAAATATCTATGTAGTAAAGTATGTAATTTATAACGTCCTAAGGACGGTTCAGATACGTGAAGTAAAACGTAAGTAGTAAAGTAAGTATGGGGTAAGGGTCACGCGCCTTTCTGGAATTCTCACTTCCCAATTCTACCCAGTTCCCCAGTTTTAAGTGCACCTATAATCTAAGTATTTCACTCGGCTTGTTTTCTCGGTTCAGAGCGTAACTACGCTCTGATACCAATTTCTGTAACGCCCCTATTTAACATATTTATAGCGGAAATAAAATACTAAAGGCGTAACAGACCATCGGGTTCCAAACACCCGACACAAACCTCACCAATTACAACTTAAAATTACAAAGCCACGGTCTGAACCTCGAGAAACTTAACAAAAATAAACAGTAATAATACATTAACTCTCCACAAAACCTAATCCCATCCCAATCACTCGTTCTCTTCGTGGCCACCTGTATATAATTCGTACCTGCAAGATAAAACCAAGCAGCCCACCCCGGGAGGGGTGAGTCAGTTCCCTGGAATGGAACTGTACGATCTCCAAAACAAAATCTTTAAACATACTCTTAAATAAGCAATAACTGAAGTCAAACAACTTAAAACAAACAGAGGAACAAGGCACTTAAAATCACCAAGTCAAGATAAGATAAGGAAGAGATAAATAACAAAAGGTAAAGTTAGTCAATCAGTCACACCATGAGTTAGTGAACATCCATTGTCTTATGTTAGATTCGTTCCAGTTAGGAGTAGAGAGACTCGGATAGTCACAAGGACTAGGAATGAATGAGAGAAACCAGGAACCAACAACTCAAGAGTGGAATCAAATCAACTGGGAGAGATGGCCCCCACCGCCAAGTACGTTTTTTAGGACAGGGATATACAGCCCTCACTGTTTACTACGTCCCTTTTGGGACAGGGGATATACAGCCTCACTGTTACCATTGAAGACGCGCGCACGTCACAACAAAAGACTCAGCTCATGGATGAAACAATATCCAGAGTCAAAGAAGAATTACCAAGATTGACCTTTCCATATTCCCACTAGATCATTAACTGCACCAGAGCAATACCAAAACACTCAGTCCTACAGAGTGCAGAAGCGTAAACCCTAGGCAGTTAATGTCTAATGAAACAACCAAATAGAAGGAACCAATAACCATGTAAGTTTCACATTCAAGGCTCAGTTAGTCACATCAAGCTGAGTTAGACCCACCAGTTTCCTTTTGAAATTCCTTTAAACTCAGTTAGCGTTTCTCAAAACATTCCATAAGTCTGTTAGCAAAAGTATCTGAGTACGAGAAATCATACCTGGTATGTGAAGAACAATAATTAACTCGAATGAGTGATCCCCCACTAGTAACCATAATTAGGTGTTCCAAGTGTTGATTAGTTAAGGGACTTATAAACTAAACATCCTTTATTCTTACTGATTTATAGTTCCAGTTTACCATTATTCTCTCACAAAGATTTGGGCTAGATTTTGTTAATTAAATCTTTGTTAGGCCCATTTCGTTTAATTTGGAATGATTTAGGATTAATCCTAAGTGGCCCAAACTCTCTTTGAATTGTTTAAGTGGGCTTTTGGAGTTCATAGACTTGGGCTCAGTAGGTTAGCCCAAGACTGTGTTACGTTTACGTTGTTAATTAAACCCTTAAGTTATCGTGACTATTTTATTACACACCGATTAAAGTCCTAAAGTTTAATAATATATTCTTCTTATTATATCCCCACAAGGAATGTTATTTCCTTATCTATTTTAATGTATTTATATATGTATATATATCTATATATATTAAGATTTATCCGAACATTTTATAAGAAATTTTTATTGTATTTAATTTATTTAATAACTTTTAGACATGTCCACAACCGATATATGGTTTATAAAATAAAGTATTTTCTTTTTTTATTACTATATATATATGCATGTACATGTATTAGAATTTATTTAAGTCATCCTTTATATAGCTATTGTATTTAAATTATCTTATTAACTTCAACATATCTGCATTCCATGTATGTTTTATAAGTATTTCTTTTGTACATTCTAGAATATTAGCTTCTATAGTATTCAGTAATATAAGTGTTGATTTATTTAGTTCCTTGTTTTAACCTAAGTTACTATTTTATTCCTTTTATATATGTATATTATCCTTAGTTTTAATTAAGAATGTTAACTTCCATATTATATAATAATAAAATGTAGATTAGTTTAGTTCCTTGATTTAACATCAGTTTCTATTTTATTTCTCTCATATAAGTATATATACATAATATATATGTAAACAATTTTTACTTCACTTAAAAGTTAATTCCCAAAATATTATTAAACATAATGTTACTAGATGCTAATTTAGTCTTCTCATATTTTTCCCAACCTAAAAAGTTTATTAGTAAACTATACTTTAATTTCTGTTACATTAAAAATCTTTTATTATAAGATAACTTATGAAAAACCTTATATATACAATTTTTAAACCCATTTCCTCATGTCCAAAATTCCTTAAATTAAATATATAGTAACTATAACATTTTAGACATATTATAAAAATTTTATTTCATAAAAATATCTTTTTAAATTATCCAAATAATTCCATAATACTCATAATTCGCAAAAATCGTAACTTACGTTTAAAAACTCAAAACCGATATTAATTTACATCATAATAAACTACATTTTAGAAGGAATCTATGGTTAAAATTTCAAGTCAAAATACATTCGGGAAGGTCATTAAATAAATTCGACAATTTAGGGTTTAATTCTGGAATTATTACAAAACTTAAACATTTAAAAACTTCTACGTTTTAATCTCGGTCGTCCGTTTCTCTTAACTCCGATCGGACGGCCACTGAAACTTGAGTTCTTCAGCGAACTCAGCCGACGACCCGAGTAAAATCGGTGATTTCTCTCAACTCACATAACCGAATTTGATGATGTTTGTCTCATTGGATTCGAAATTCCAAGACGCTTCTAATGGTACCAATTATATTGACTTTTATGATTCAATTTAATGTTCCAACTCTTTCTAAAATCTTTATAATATACTTGGAGTGTTTAGAAATTTTCCAAGATTTATTGACTTATAGATCTTATTATTAAATTCATAATACTATATAATAATATATAGTAATCCAATATTTAATAGTATTCTTTAGGATTAAATAGAAGAAATCCCATGATTTAATTTCCATAATTCCATATAAGAATATAATAATTTATTATTCATAATTCCATACAATAATTTAATAATTGATAGTATTATTTATGGTTTAATAAAAGAAATCACCTAAATTAATTTAAATTAATTTACGGGTATTTCAGTATATCCCCCTTAAAAGAAACTTCACCTCGAAGTTTAAAAATCAACTTGAGACGATAATAATTCCAATGAATTTCCATACCAATCCAATCCTTAATTTCCATCCATTCTATTTCAATATTCCACTCGAGATTACTCAGAATCAAACTAAATCAAAATATACCAAGATATATATTTCATGATGAAAATCAAAAGTCACATACTACTGTGTCGTAATGTAAAACTACGTACACATATACACCTCTCACTCTACTAATAATGGTCTCACTCTACTAGTAATGCAACAGGGCATAATCCGGATGAGGTAATGAAGGAGGAGTATGCCAGTATATCTCCCTTAAAAGACCTAAGGTACGCCCTCGTACCGCTACTAACGTGAGCTACAGAGGGATAGGAAAACATCATGCGAATAGATGTGGGTACTTCACTCTCATAGAGTCCTCAGTCTCCCAAGTAGCTTCCTCAACCCCATGATGCTCCGAAAGAACTTTCACCAGTTTGGCTGATCTGCCTCTCGTTTCTCGGACCTTCGTGTCCAAGATCCGAATAGGAGTCTCCTCATACCTCAGTGTAGGCTCAATCTCCAATCTCTCTGGCCGCAGTACGTGGAAGGGTCAGGCATATACTTCTTCAGCTGAGATACTGAAACACGTCGTGTACCTTCCTCAACTCCGCTGGTAGATCAAGTCCGTAAGCAGCTGAGGCCCACTCGCTCCGTAATCCTGTACAGGCCGACATAGTTAGGGCTTAGTTTCCCCCTCATCCCAAATCTGAATATACCTCTCATCGGAGACACTCGTAAGAAAACCATGTCACCCAACTGAAACTCGAGCTCCCTGGTGCGCTGATCCCCATAAGATTTCTGTCTAGACTGCGTTGCCCTCATGTGCTGCTGAATAACTTTGACGTCATCCTGCAGTGTCTGAATGTACTCGAGCCCAATCAAGACTGCCTCAGTAGGGTCACTCCATGATAAGGGAGTCCGACACGGCCTGTCATACAGAGCCTGGAATGGTGCCATGCCGATAGACGAGTGGTAGGAGTTATTGTAGGAGAACTCCACCAGGTGTAGACGCTCTTCCCAACTCCCCTGATAGTCCAGAGCGACCGCTCACTACATATCCTACAGCGTCTGGATCGTCCTCTCAGTCTGCCCATCAGTCTGAGGGTGAAAGGTTGTGCTAAGGCGTAGCTGAGTACCAAACGCTTCCTGCACGTGACGCCAAAATCTACTTAGGAAACGTGTGTCACAATCAGTGACGATCATCTTCGGTACCCCATGGTACCGGATGTGCTCTATGGTGAACACCTCAGCCAGCTTGAGCCCCTTCCATGTGTCCTTGATAGGTATAAACCAGGCTGTCTTGGTCAACCTATCAACTATCACCCAAATAGAATTCAGTCCTCCTCTAGCTGGAGGGAGACCGACCACAAAGTCCATGCTGATGTCGTCAAACTTCCAGCACGGTACTGGTAATGAGTGAATCTGGCCTCCTGGTCGACGATGCTCAAACTTCACCTTGTGACAGGTGAGGCATTGGGAGACGAAATCTGCTACATCCCTCTTCATCCTGCTCCACCAGAATAGCTGCTTCAAATCCTTATACATCTTGGTGGCTCCAGGGTGTACAAATAACGTAGAGGAATGAGCTTCATAGAGAATCCTGGTCTGAAGTTCTGTCGCATCCTGAGGAACGCAGAGTCTGCCTCTGACTCGAAGGTGTCCCTCGCTGTCTAGCTCGTAGTCATACTTCAGACCATCAGTCAAACCATCTGCTAACTTATGCCTGATGCCCTGTAGATATACATCACTATCCTGGGCTGCATATACCTCCTCAGCTATCGTGGTCGTCTCTAGTAAGGCTATGAGTGAATATGCTCTCCTGCTCAGAGCGTCTGCCACGACATTCCCTTTAACTTCAGTGTACTGAAGGTTGATGTCATAATCAGCCAGTAGCTCGACCCATCGTCACTGTCTCAGGTTCAGCTCCTTCTAGGTCCAGATGTATTTCAGACTCTTATGCGCTGTCATAATCCGGACTGTGGCTCCATACAAGTAATGTCGCCAGATCTTCAAGGCGAAGACTATGGCAAGGAGCTCAAGGTCGTGTGTGGGGTAATTTTCTTCGTGCTTCTTCAGCTGTCGAGAAGCATATGCTACCACTCTGCCATTCTGCATCAGTACCCCCACCGATCCCTCTGCCTGAAGCATCACAATATACCACGTATCCCTCGTTCCCTTCAGGGATCACTAATACTGGAGCTGTGGTCAGGGCGTCCTTCAGTGCCTGAAAGGAGACCTCACAAGCCTCTGTCCATACAAACGAGCTGTCCTTCATCAGAGAGGTCAAGGGCTTGGCTAGCCTGGAGAAGTCCTTCACAAAGTGTCTGTAGTAGCCAGACCAAGGAAACTCCGAATCTTTGTCACAGTGCGAGGTCTATGCCAGCTCTTCACCGCCTCAATCTTAGCTGGGTCTACTGAGACTGCCTCAGCTGAGATCACATGTCCAAGAAATGACACCTTGTCCAGTCAGAATTCCAACTTGCTGAACTTGGCATATAGTTTCTTCTCTCTTAGAGTCTCCAAGGCTGTCCTTAAATGCTGCTCGTGTTCCTCCCGACTCTTGGAGAAGATCAAGATGTCGTCTATGAATACAACCACTGACTTATCTAACTGGGCTTGGAAGACTCTCTACATCAGGTCCATGAATCTCGCTGGTGCATTGGTCAGTCCAAACGGCATCACTATGAACTCGTAGTGGACGTATCTTGTCCGGAAGGCTGTCTTCTCTATATCTGACTCAGCTACAGCTATCTGATGATATCCGGAACGCAGGTCAATCTTGAAGAACACCTTAGCTCCCCTCAGATGGTCGAACAAGTCATCGATCCTGGGCAGTGGGTACTTGTTCTTGATCGTGACATTGTTCAGCTCCCTGTAGTCATACAGAGTCTCATGCTCCCGTCCTTCTTCTTGACCAAAAGCACTGGAGCACCCCAAGGTGAGACACTGGGTCTGATGAAACCCTTATCTAGTAGCTCCTGCAGCTGTTTCTTCAATTCAACCATCTCTGCAGGGCCCATCCGGTACGGAGCCTTAGTAATCGGTCCCGTGCCAGGTATGAGGTCGATGTTGAATTCAACCTCTCTCAACGGTGGCAGTCCAGGTAGCTCCTCTGGGAAAACGTCGGGGTACTCCGACACAATGGGTACATCACTCCTGAACTTCGGATCCGTCCTCAGATCCTGGGCATAACAGTAGTAGGCGGTCGCGCTCTTGGACACCTCCTTCATCAGGGACAACGCCGACACAACCTTCACGGTCGGGTGCTTAGGATGCATTCGGTATGACACTGTAACCCTTGTAGCTGACTTCAGGAGGAGGCGATGCTCTGCACAATGTAGTCTGCCTCTATACCGCTGTAGCGTGTCCAGGCCCACAATTATGTCGACTCCCATGCCAGGTAAGACTATGGCATCAAGAAGGAAGTCTGCTCCCTTGATGTGTATGCTCAGATTCTTGCACTACTTGCTGCACTTGATCAACTCTTTGGATGGCAACAAGACTGAGCAGTCATGGATATCCTCTGTAGGGGCATCTATCTTAGCATGGAAAGCTTGGGATATAAAGGAATGAGAGGCTCCAGAGTCAAACAGGACGGTGGCCTCCACTCCATTAATTTAGAACGTGCCTGAATTATAGGATAGATTTTTAAGATTTGGGCAAATGTTCCAAGGTAATTACTCAGGTTAATGTTTATACCTGTGATGACCATTCCATTGCTCTTTGCTTGAGCCTGGTTCAACACATTCAACCTGATCCCTGAGTTTCCAACCCCTACAATGAAGTAATAAAATTCTTAAATTTCCATTCTTATTGAAAGCTTCATGGCAACTTAAATTTACAACACTGAAATTGTAAAGTACAAGGCTAGGTCTGTCTAAAGGTTAGGTTTAGACGGCCCGGTTTCATGTGGGTCTGGTTAATGATGGGTATGGGGCTGTGTTGGGCTTGATTCTCTTCACCCCATGGTAGATGAGTCTAGCTGCCCCACCAAAAATCAGTACATCACCCGACTTCAGAGGATCTTGGTAGCAAGGTCCATCCTCCTTTGATCACCAAATAGGAACTTCGCGTCGTCTCCAAGATATGGATACCACTGGAATTCCTCTGGTGATGGACTCTGGCGATTCGTCCTTGTCTTGGTGCATTCCTAGCTTACCCTCCTTTCCATAGAAGTTGATGATGCACACGTATGGTTAGGTCTGGGACGGGCTCATCCTCCAATTCTGTGTGCTTAACTGCAGCTCAATGGTCTGCAATTCTCCGGGATTGGTGGCACCTCCACTTCTTTATAGCTCTTGTGGTGTGATTCCACTTCTTACCTAGGCACATGATCTTCACCTTCATGGTTGAACCATTCTTGAAGTAGGGTGTAAAATTTCCTTCCTTCACACCTAACTCCTGATCTTGAGGATCAATGCATACTGGACTGCTGGGTCAGGTACTCTCGTAGTAATCATCTCCCGGGTCTCAATACCTCACACTTCTCTGGTGGGTGTGGTTTGGCTTCAAAGGGGATGTTGGGTGTGGAAATGGCAAAATAGGAAAGCAAATATCGAAAGCTGAATGGAAACAATTGCCATTAAATAATAAGTCACGGTTCACAACTGGTAATGAAAGGTTCAAAACAATACAAAATAAAGGTTTATAGTTCATCCCTTATTACATTGAAAAAAGAAAGCTAGCTAGTGGAATGTAAAGAAAGTAGAATCTAAGCTTCTTCGCTAGGGAAGTAGTCCTTCCTAGGTGAACTCGGGTCATCCTTGCTGCCTCGACACGGGTCCACCAAGGTTAAGAATCGGTGCCTTGCCCGGCCTTGAGGGTAGTTCTGTCCTGGCTCTGTGGATGGTTCTGGGCAGGGTGGCTGGTAGATGGTCCAGCACCTCCTTGTGCCACCATCGACCTCCTCCTCCATTAGTGTTGGCCGGGCTCTAGTCGATGACCCGGTGCGTGGCTTGTAGTTCCTGAAATCCGGGTTCAAGAAGCATTCGAACGATCTGTGCCCTTCTTGCCGCAGTGGTTGCAATCCACCAGGTTTCCCTTACAATCCTTGCCCGGGTGGTCCTTCTTGCACCACTTGCAGAAGTACCTTCTTGCAGGTTGGTTTCCTGTTTCAGTTCAAGGATAGTAAGTGATAACAAATGTAACCACATTGGAAATTTTATTTATCTCACCCCTAAATGGCTGGGAGCGGAGGGGCTCAGCATCAGCATGATAAGAGACAATGGCTTTCTCGTTCCCTCCCTTTGAAAAGTCTTCCTTTCTTGTCATGATTCTGGGAAAAGCTTCCTCCATTCCCTCTTCCACGATCTCCCTTCCTCTTGCCTACCAGCACGAGTCCTGGTAGGCAATGGTGGTCTCGCAGTCATTCGCGTCATCCGCTAGCTCCTGTCGTGACAATATGTGTTAGTGGGGAAATCTTTGCGTACCAGACATTCTAAATCATGTTCCATACCTGTAAGGTCATCCCTCTGGTGGAACCGATCATAGTCATGATCCTGAAGTTCAAGTCGGTATGGAATTTGTCCACCAGATACCTCGGAGTGTAAGCTCCCTCTCCAATAACAGCGAGCAGCTCCACAAATTTGTTATAGTACTCAGCATTAGAGGAAGTTCCTTGCTTCAGCTGCTCGAACTCGCTCCTCATCCTCTTCTGTAGGTAGGATGGATAGAACTTGGTTCTCAGGGCCACCAAGAAGGCTGGAAAGCCGAAGTCCGCCTGGGCAGTCAGCTCAGCTCTGTCGGTCTACCACCATCGATGCGCGGGTCCCTGGAGGAAGTAGGCCGCTATGTCCACCTGGCTATTCGCTGGAACGTGTAGAGAGGTGAAGGCCTTCTGCATCTCGTCGATGTATTTCTCTTAGGTCTTCGGTTCAGGTTGGCCTTCGTAGATTGGAGGACGTAGATCGTTGACCGCCTTCAGCCAGTTGAACTCCCGAGGACCGTTAGGTGGTGGCGGTGGTGGTTGTGGGATTTGAGCCTGCTGCTGAGCTAATGCAGCCGTCACAATCTACGCTATGACCTCTAGGGTGACAGCGTCGGGTCCATAGCCTCCTGAGGGACCAGCTCCTCTTCCTCCTCTTCGAGACATTTAGCTAGTATTGACGGTTTTGTTACTCAGAAGGTGTATTGTTGAGTCTAAATATCTATGTAGTAAAGTATGTAACATTTATAACATCCTAAGGACGGTTCGTGGATACGTGAAGTAAAACGTAAGTAGTAAAGTAAGTTTGGGGTAAGGGTCACGCGCCTTTCTGGAATTCTCACTTCCCAATTCTACCCCAGTTCCCCAGTTTTAAGTGCACCTACAATCTAAGTATTTCACTCGGCTTATTTTCTCGGGTTCAGAGCGTAACTCCGCACTAATACCAATTTCTGTAACGCCCCTATTTAACATATTTATAGCGGAAATAAAATACTAAAGGCGTAACAGACCATTGGGTTCCAAACACCCGACACCAACCTCACCAATTACAACTTAAAAGATTACAAAAGCCACGGTCTGAACCTCGAGAAAACTGAACAAAAACATAACAGCAATAAAATACATTAACTCTCCACAAAACCTAATCAAATCCCAATCACTCGTTCTCTTCGTGGCCACCTGTATATTAATTCGTACCTGCAAGATAAAAACCAAGCAGCCCCCACCCGGAGGGGTGAGTCAGTTCCCTGGAATGGAACCTGGTACGATTCTCCAAAACAAAATCTTTAAACATATCTCTTAAATAAGCAATAACTGGAAGTCAAACAACATAAAACAAAACAGAGGAACAAGGCACTTAGAAATCACCAAGTCAAGTTGACAAGATAAGGAATAGAGATAAATAACAGAAAGGTAAAGTTAATCAATCAAGTCACACCATGAGTCAGTGAACATCCATTGCTTATGTTAGATTCAGTTCTAGTCAGGAGTAGAGAGACTCGGATAGTCACAAGGACTAGGAATGAATGAGAGAAACCAGGAACCAACAACTCAAGAGTGGAATCAAATCAACTGGGAGAGATGGCCCCCACCGCCAAGTTCATCCTTTTAGGACAGGGGATGTACAGCCCCTCACTGTTTACTACGTCCCTTTTGGGACAGGGGATATATAGCCCCTCACTGTTACCATTGAAGACGCGCACACGTCACAACAAAAGACTCAGCTCATGGATGAAACAATATCCAGAGTCAAAGGAAGAATTACCAAGATTGACCTTTCCATATTCCCACTAGATCATTAACTGCACCAGAGGAATACCAAAACACTCAGTCCTACAGAGTGCAGAAGCGTAAACCCTAGGCAGTCGATGTCTAATGAAACAACCAAATAGAAGGAACCAATAACCATGTAAGTTTCACATTCAAGGCTCAGTTAGTCACATCAAGCAGAGTTAGCCACACCAACAGTTTCCTTTTGAAATTTCTTTAAACTCAGTTAGCGTTTCTCAAAACATTCCATAAAGTCTGTTAGCAAAAGTATCTGAGTACGAGAAATCGTACCTGGTATGTGAAGAACAATAATTAACTCGAATGAGTGATCCCCCAATAGTAACCTATAATTAAGGTGTTCCAAGTGTTGATTAGTTAAAGGACTTATAAACTAAACATCCTCTATTCTTACTGATTTATAGTTCCAGGTTTACCATTATTCTCTCACAAAGATTTGGGCTAGATTTTGTTAATTAAATCTTTTGTTAGGCCCATTTCGTTTAATTTGGAATGATTTAGGATTTATCCCTGAGAGTGGCCCAAACTCTCTTTGAATTGTTTAAGTGGGCTTTTGGAGTTCATAGACTTGGGCTTAGTAGGTTAGCCCAAGACCGAGTTACGTTTACGTTGTTAAATTAAACCCTTAAGTTATTGGTGACTATTTTATTACACACTGATTAAAGTCCTAAAGTTTAATATATATATTCTTCTTATTATAGTCCCCACAAGGAATGTTATTTCCTTCATCTATTTTTATGTATATATATATATATATATATATATTATATATTATTTAAGATTTATCCGGAACATTTTTTAAGAAATTTTATTGTTTTTAATTATATTTAATAAATTTTTGACATGTCCACAACCGATATATGGTTTATAAAATAAAGTATTTTCTTTTATTTATTTCCTATATATATATATATATATATGCATGTATGTTATTAGAATTTATTTAAGTCATCTTTATATAGTCGTATTGTATTTAAATTATCTCTATTAATTCAACACCATCTATCTGCATTCCGTGTATGTTTTATAAAGTATTTCTTTTGTACATTCTAGAATATTAGCTTCTATAGTATTTAGCTAATATAAGTGTTGATTTATTTAGCTCCTTGTTTTAACCTAAGTTACTATTTTATTCCTTTTATATATGTATATATATATATTCCTTAGTTTTAATTAAGAATGTTAACTTCCATATTATATAATAATAAAATTAGATTAGTTTAGTTCCTTGATTTAACATCAGTTTCTATTTTATTTCTCTCATATAAGTACATATACATAAATATATATATGTAAACAATTTTTACTTCACTTAAAAGTTAATTCCCAAAATATTTATAAACATACTGTTACTAGATGCTAATTTAGTCTTCTCATATTTTTCCCAACCTAAAAAGTTTATTAGTAAACTATACTTTAATTTCTGTTACATTAAAAATCTTATATTATAAGATAACTTATGAAAAACCTTATAAATACAATTTTTAAACCCATTTCCTCATGTCCAAAATTCCCCAAATTAAATATAGTAACTATAACATTTAGACATTATATAAAAATTTATTTCATAAAAATATCTTTTTAAATTATCCAAATAATTCCATAATAATCCTAACTCGCAAAAATCATAACTTACGTTTAAAAACTCAAAACCGATATTAATTTACATCATAATAAACTACATTTTAGAAGGAATCTATAGTTAAAATTTCAAGTCAAAATACATTCGGGAAGGTCATTAAATAAATTCGACAAGTTAGGGTTTAATTCTGGAATTATTACAAAACTTAAACATTTAAAAACTTCTACGTTTTAATCTCGGTCGTCCGTTTCTCTTAACTTCGATCGGACGGCCACTGAATTTCGAGTTCTTCGGCGAACTCAGCCGACGACCCGAGTACTAAATCGGTGATTTCTCTCAACTCACAGAACCGATTTTGATGATGTTTGTCTCATTGGATTCTAAATTCCAAGACGCTTCTAATGGTACCAATTATGCGAGCTATGACGCAGTATAACGTAAACACGATTCTGGGTATCAAAGTTAGGGTTTATGTGAGTTCCGATTCACTTTTCGACAGATTCTCCTAACACAATGCATAATAAGCGAAATTGAAAGCTGGGTTAGGTCGGTAATGCTAAATCGAGTGACAACATCGGAGGAACTGAACGGAGAATTACCAGAGAAGCACCGGTGACGGAAATCGTAATCGGTTTTCTGGAATAAGTTCGAACTTTGAACTGCTTGAGTAGCTAACTTTGTGGATATATAAAATAAGTTCTAGATCGAATTAGACTACGTGTGTGGGCTTAATCGAAAGAGGAATTATAGATCTACAAATTGATAGCAAGAACTTAATCTAACTTGCAATATACAGGAATAAATCCATCCCGAAAGTTACGAGTTTATATCTGCAGGTTCTGTATGATTATATGTGCGTGACAAGGCAGAAATTTTAGACGCCTCGTTCTTGCACACGGTTGGGATTTTGCCTTAGTTGTAAACATAAGAGTTGTAGACAGGTTAGAGATCTACACAACAAGCTAAAGAACTTGGATTTTTGATAAGAGACGAAGAAGTTATGATCAAACGAAAGTACCTTACCGATCACGTTTTCTGGGAATCTGGGTTATGGCTTTGCAGGGAGGCAAGTTTGGATCGATTTTCCGGTGGATGTAGGAAGAGTTAGGTTATGTGTGAGCTATGGTTGTAAAGAGGCGAATAAGGAGAAAAGAATGAAGAAGACGACACTGGAAAATTCGAAAGGATGAGTGAGATACGGCAGTCATAAGTTAGGGAAAAATACTAGTGAGAATGAGAATACTTAGCCGATTTTGCTGGGAATTCCGGCGAGGCTGACATGGCGGACACGTGTCTGAGTCAGGAGAACCCTAGCCACATCAGCAATCTACAAATTTTTGACCCTAACTTCATTCTATATCATAACTTTGGCTAGGATGATCCGTTTTGACGTTCTTTTTATCAATCTGCTTGGTTTTTCCATAACCTTTTTATTGGTATAGGTTTCATGGGCTGGTTTGACCATTCTCAAAAGTCAACCCTAGCAAGGCTTAATAAGCTTTAGGGTTTCCATGATTTTATATTACTTTTATGATTCAATGTAATGTTCCAACTCTTTCTAAAATCTTTATAATATACGTGGAGTGTTTAGAAATTTTTCCAAGATTATTGACTTATAGATCTTATTATTAAATTTATAATACTATATAATATATAGTAATCCAATATTTGATAGTATTCTTAGGATTAAATAGAAGAAATCCCATGATTTAATTTCCATAATTCCATATAAGAATATAATAATTTATTATTCATAATTCCATACAATAATTTAATAATTGATAGTATTATTTATGGTTTAATAAAGAAATCCCCTAAATTAATTAGGGTATTTCAGATCATTAATACCTAGTCTCACTAAACCATTAATTTCCTACACATAGCTAAGGTCTAAAATTGTATATACATCACATATGTTCCTCGGCTGTACAGATTTTCACACTTGACATTTTAAAAATATTTTTCTTTCATCACTAGTTCATAAGCTTGACTTAAACAAGTCATAATCATCTAAGCTCATTAACCAAGTATATACCCATTATTTTCTATACATCATAATTGTTTAAACAACATATAATATACATACAACTTTCGGTTTTATACCCATATTATAGGGTTATGGTTTTTAAAACATGAAATAAGGTAACAAGTGCTTAGTATAATCACAATAGACTTTTCACCAACTTGTGAATCTCATGGCTCTATAAATATACATGCACCTTAGGTTATTTTTCTTGGTCTATGAAATTATTTCACTTAAACACCAAGGTAGCCAATAAGATATGTATTAGTGTTTTACCTTTTGTAACTTGACTTTACTCTTGGAGATCAGCCCCCAAGTCCACGGCAGTATGGTGGGATGTTCCCTCTTTTCGATTGGCATTTTACAAGAGATAAAGGTTGGATTAATCACCTTATTATGTAGCTATTTCAAGAGGTCTTTAAGTGTTGTTTTTTAACCTTAAAAAAATTTCATTACCTTATGACTTTAGAGAGGTTTTCAAGCTTGGTTTTTCGGTTGTCTACAGCAGGGGAAGATAGTCTCAGATTTGTGCAGGAAATAAGGAGAAAACAAGGTTCAAAATTGCCATGACATGTCTCTGTTTTACCTTCATGTGGAGCTCCCTATCTTGTGTGTTCATTGAGGTTTTTCAGCTCAGGAGAGGGGTTGTCACCAGCTTCATGTGTGCAAGAAGAGAGCAGGAGAAGGTGTGAATAAAATGAGATCGTTGGACTTATACATAACAAGGAGAATGAGGTATTTTTAGGTGCATTTTTTTACCTTGTTTATGCTTGTTTCTTCCTTGTTGCTGTAGCTCCTAGTGGCCCATGCCCATGGAATTTCTCGGTTTATATGCAAGAAAGAAAAAGAGTGATGTTTCTAGGTAAGGGAAGTGGTGTTTGGTGGTGAAAAAAATGGTGAAAGTACTAAGCCTCCATGGCTGTTTTATTTGTTGCATGCGGCTGAACAAGGAGGGATGAGATGATGTCTCTATCTTCTTCTTTTTTTTTTCTTTGTTGTTGTGCGGTTGGGAGGAAGGACAGGTTGTCGAGAGAATGGGCATGGGCAGATAAAAATGTTGTGGGGAGTGAGTATTAGAAGGGGAGGAAAGTCAATAGCTAGTCTAGCTACCCTTGTATTAATTCTAGCTTGTTTTGATTACTTTCCCATCTTGTATTTGATCTCCTTTTTCCAGCAGCATTTGGAAGTGATAGGAAGGAAAGGCTGTGTACAGCCGAGAGGTAAGAGGGAAGGGAGGAAGAGATTTGCAAAAATAGGAATGAAAGGAAGGAGTGGGTGTTAGTAGTAGTACCTGGCTAGATTACTTTATGTCTAGTCTCACATGTTTTCTTTCCTCTTCTTGTCTTTGCAGCAGCCAAAACAGGAGGGAGGCTGATGTATTTGTCTACCGAGAATATCAAGAAGAGATGGGAGAGAGGAATGAGATAAGGTACAAGTAATTATCTTTTTTTTTGTAGACTTGTACTTGTTGCTTTCTAATTTTACTTTTGTGTTTTCTATGTCTCATGTGTGCAGCCGTAAGCATGGAGGGAGGAGGGGCTGGTGCACTTGATTACTTTGGTGTGTGAGAGGAGAGGTAAGTACTTGTAGTCTTATTTTATGTTATAGACATGTACTTGTTTATCTTCCCCATGTTGCTCACTTTTTCTATATTTCCTTCTTCCTTTGATTGTGTATGTGTCGAATATGTACATAAATGAAGGGATATTTTTTTATTTTTGTTCATTAATGTAACATTAATGTTATACTTCAATGTGTATAGGTGACTTGTTATGTATTAGGTGATAACATGTATTATTTCATGCTTTAGTGTATATATACAAGTGTTTGTTGTATTTAAAGTTTTGGTTTGAGTATATATATTACTCCATGTAATTTTATCACTTTATTTGTGACATTAGTATATGCATTAAGGTATTACATGTTGTATTGGTTTTAGGAGTTTATTTCTCCTTAATAATGTTCTCTCTTTGATTAGAGATTTAGTGTATGTCTTAATGTCCATTTGGACTATATATTTATATCATACCATTTATGGTGAGTATTACCCATTAGGTGGATAATTATTCTCTTTATTAAGTTAATCCCTTATTAATTGGAGTAAGAAATATTTGGGGTATTTCAAGAGCGAGGGTTCACGCAAGCCGATTTCACCCCGGGACCCGCCTTAGGCGTCCCCTGTCAGGGACTCACACCATTTAAGGTGATGTGAATAAGTGGGGGAAAAGAGAAGGATTTTGTCTAACCACATCCCCTTAATACCTGGGCTTTAGCCCCAAACACTTTCCTGGCAGTGCCCTTACCTAGCTCATTGTCTGGTCATTCAAAAACCCAACTGTAGACGCACACCTTTAGGTGATGTGAAAAGAGTGGGGAAGCCTAAAGAGAATAGCGTGCAAGCCCTATTCCTTTGCGGTAACCTGGGCCCAAGTCCCAAGAACCTCTTCGGATCGATCCATACCCGTTGGTCTAAATCATCAACTGAGGACATTTTGAACTTGTGTGGAACCTTGTTTGCTCGTGTGATTGGCCCATTGGTAGCCTGAGAATTGATAGGAATCCACCCTACAATCGGCCCAGCCCAATTCATATTTCAATTATTTACGGCCTAAAGGCGAAATTGAGTGTTAGTAAAGAAACCCATTGGCTCAATTTGTATTAATTCCTTATATGTGTCCTTTTTTAAAAAATCAGACCATGGCCCACTACTTCAAATTCACTAAGTCTTGTGATATAACTATGAAAGATGTGTTCAATTGGTCAAAGAAGGTCAACAAGCTATGAAACTGGCTAGTGTTCCTGATACGTCCTCGACTGGTCATGGATGTCTCTTTATCCTATGTGAACTACTTGATATTTCAGGGGAGTACTTGATAAACTCAAACTGAAAACTCCTTTTTGATTGAGAATTTACACACAAAAATTCACTCAATCTCCCTCCGCCCTACCTACGGACTCTGGGACAGTTTAGGACTTTATCCCTAAGTCCTCTACCCTTTTCTTGACAGCAGGCCAACGGTTCCCCCCGACTGATCAGTCTACCAATACACACAGTATTCATTCACCAACCCAGTCCTATCCAGCTCACCAACTTTCTAGTACTTACACACACTTAGTCTAACTTACACTTGCTCTAGTTATCTCTTTTTTCATGTATGACCAAGTTGATTTGCATAAGACGTTATACATCGTATTTAAACAAGTAAGTTAAGATGTGTAACAAACAGCCTATGATCTCTAGACTCTAGGAGCCGTTTGCTTCTTCATCACAGCAAAATAGCCACGCTCGAATATAGGCTGATCTTCAACTTGCTTTGGAACCGTCAGGACACGTGTCGCTCTATGGTTGGACACGTTGGATTAGGTGGTCGGTCACCACTTGCTTGATTTTGTTTGCCTCATTAATGCTCTCCCGGGCTTTATTTAATGTTACGTATTGAGTGCCTCTTAATAGCCCTGGCCTTGTCTTGTTATCTTGTTCATTAATGAGCAAGACTTTGTCGTGAGCTAGTTGCTTGTGTGGATGCATGAGTGTGCATGAGTTTGTTGGCACACTTGATGTCTTTTGTCCATCTACTGCGTCTGATGCATGAGAGATATGGTTGTGTAGTATTTGACTTCTTGTGGTACTAGAAGTTTTATTGGTGCTCTCCCAGACAGGTGCCCTACTGGATGGGCACATGTCATGAACGAAGTGCGCTTGCAACCTTGCGTGTTAAGCCACTCCTTTACCTGTTTATCTAAGTTATAACCTCAACAAACATATTAGATAAACAACACAAGTTTGCTATCATCAAAACTAAAGGATCTTGACTTAACAATTTCTCCCTTTTTGATGATGGCAACTGATACAATATTTTGGACATATATACTTGACGTTTGGTATTTAGTTATGGAGTGAGAATTCCCCCTAAGAAGGATTCCCCTTAAGTTTGTTAAGAGAATGATAAATATTAGCAACAACAACCTTGTATCGCGCCATAGTAAGAGTCTTTCCATCAAGATTTCATTACATAACACAAGGATGATAGACATAAGTTCACAAGTACATATCTTTTCTTTTCCCCCTTTTCCATACAGCAAAATAGGGAGCAACTACACGACTGAAGTTATTGAACAAACCATAACATTTCATAGATTAAAGACTACATTTGATAGAGAAACTTTTAAGAGGTGTGGCGCTTGGATGTGTCGGAATCGGGAGAATCTAAGCCACGAGGGTCATCATCAGAGTAACTTTGCTATCTGGAATCTTTGTGCAAACTTGTGGAGTAATAAGTGACTAACTGGGTCTGGCTGGCACTTACATTGGTGGACCATGCAGACAACACTTCTGATTGTGGACGAAGATAGGAAGGAGGGAGACCTTTCTTTTGTTTCGTGAATTTCCTAATGGTGGAGAAAATGGTTTCCATTAGAGCTAGATGAACTGTAATTTTCATGATTCATGATTGCTGTGAAAGAGAGCGTTTAGTGATAGGAGATTTGATTGTGAGAGCGATGGTTGAGCGATGGATATAAAGATAGGTGAGGGACATGCCACCGTTTGGTCGTGGGGGTGTAATAACTGTGTATTAATGGTGTTACAGTCCTAGGGAATCGATAACCTGTCATGTGACGATCATGCACAGGTCGCATGAAAGGTGTTGTCTCTGATCAAGAGGTAGTGTATAATCAAGAAAGAAGCATCCAATGCAATAAAGTCATTCGTAAACAAGATTTGCATTCAGATAGAAAATGTAATAGTTGCATTTCAGTTGATATCAAAAGTTGACGTTTTGAAGCAGATAGTCAATGGCAAGAAAAACAAAGGAAAGATATAAAAATCTAACTGAAACTATAATTTCTCACAAGTTTCACTCGAGTCTCTAAGTGTTTATCTATGAAGTCTATTGCTCCTTGAACCATGTGTTGGACACTAGGTTCTTCGGAGACAGCCTGCACAGCTGTAAGAGTGACTCTTACACGCTGATGAACATCTTGAGCTGAAGTATCAGACTAGTCCTCGACGTCTCGTGGACCAGTGAAAGACTGCGCTTTCTCTTGTGAGCAGAAGTCCTGCCAAGTGGGCGAGGCTCTGATCGTGAGTCCTCGCTCTTGGTAGGCTTTTGAGGGTCGGTGAGCTCCTCTCCTTGGGTTCTAATTCCCCTCTTTGACAACATCTCAGAGCATATGCAGTCCTGAGCGGTCCGAAAGCACTCGTTGTAACACCCCGTCTTATTCCAATCGTGGTAATCGCAAACTTAACAATGTAAACATAAACATCGCAGCGGAATTTTATCCAACACCAGGACCTTGCAATGGTCTGAAATAAGAGAACATACCGAACTTAAATACCCACAACCGAATATCCAAAATACACACCAACCGAGTTTACAAGTATCTCAATAACTAGCATAATTCTCCACAAGCTCTAATATTAACAGACGGGTGCACATGCGCATCCCGTACTCAAAAGTAAACCTGTCCTAAGTCTAACCACCCCTACTCTCCAGATGAGTCCTCATAGGGCGCTTACCTGTAAAATGTAAACAATCGCCCCCTAGGGGGTCAGCACCTTTGCTGGTACGATTCTCTCATAGCCCCTAAGCTAACGGGGCTACGACGACTAATTGTCGATAGCATGGAGTTGATTAGATACACAACATAAATAAGAAGTGCAGTAACAACAATCCACATGAACACACATAGTTCACACACAACGAACGACTTAAAAGCGTTCCCAAATAAATGAGTGAATCATTAAACTCCTTAAGATATATGTTCACTTAAGCTTAGTCCATTCTTAACTTACCTCAATCTTAAACCTTGTCTCAACCTCAGTATACAAACCGTTCTTTAATTAGAAATGGTTGTATCTTATCTCAATGTTCATTTTTGTCGGGTCAAAAGCAACCCCAGCCAATGAGCTATTAACTCCATTGGTTGAATAAACAACTTATCTTATTTTAGGATTTAGGTGATCCTACCGCACCATCTTAATCTGCCTCGTACCTTAAACTGAAATCCGAGGTAGCTGAGTCGACTTTCGACTCCAGGCAATAAGTCCGAAGACAAGTCCTCAAGCGGAAGTCAGATCTGATTCAGATACCGACCCCCTTTCCTTAACATGCATGACCGAAGTCAGTCCCGGATTCCTCAATCCCCCCAAGTTCCAGTTAGTAGAAAGTCTTAATGGCGAAATGTTAGTAAACCTTTCTCGGGTATTAACCAACCAAACAAATTTGGGAGTGAATTCCTTATCTCATCCAATGTTACTAAGTATTGTTAGTACTAATCTCAAGGACAAGTGTGTTAGTACAATGCAAACACACAAGAAGGTAAATAGTCCGGTTGCATGTTTTATCTTGTTTTAGCCATAGCAATTAAACAGATAGCACACAAGTCGAGGGACACCTCGTTAGCAAGCAGGTTACAAGAAAACCATACCATTCACCGTCGGCGGTCGCTTGTCTAATCTCCTTCTGAGTCCCAATTCTCAAGTCATAAAACATTCATCCAACTTAGGTTGTTAATTACTTCCATGTTACTTAACTTACTTAGTCATTAATGTTTCCCATCTAAAACCTCTTAGGTTCTTATAATCTTAATCTTACACACTTAAATTCTTAACTTAACTTAATCCCTTAAGTCCTTATATTCTTATCTTTCTAATCATCATTACCCTCTTAATGGTTTAATACTAATACCATTTAGCATACTTAAAATTTTTTTTTTACATAAGGGTTGACCGACCCAACCCCTGGGTCGGTCCATTCTAGTAACTTTCTGGCTCGAAAAATTCCTCTAGACCGACCCACGACCGACCCAAGGCCCTTTGGGTCAGTCCATTCCAGAAACATTTTGTTCGTTAAATTTTTGCCCGACCGACCCAAGGCCCTCTGGGTCGGTCCATTCCAAAAATATTTCGGCTGGTTATTTACAGTCCGACCGACCAGTGCAGAATCTTCCCAAAAATTGTCTAACTGCTCCCAAACTCTTCCACAAGTTCCCTAATATGTCCTAACATCATGTAGGCACCTAAACTCACCTTAAAACATCCACCAAACCTCTTAATCCACTCACAATCGAACTCCTTAACCATTTACTCAATTCTTACAAGAAATTCCTAACACTTAACCACTTAAACTTCTAACATGTAAATTATTTACCTAAAACTTCACTAACCAAAGTGTTTTCTCCACATCCATGTAACCACTCCTCAAGCATTACCACCCATCTTCCTTTACTCAAGTTTCCTAAAACATTCCCAAAGTCATATACTCTAGTCCCACACTCAGACTTTCACAAGTCACCACACCTTATTTTCTCCCAAACTTTACACAAGTCTCCAAACTTCTCTTGTCATGGTTTTGGTACCTTAATTTAACCATTACAACCCCTAGTTCCTCCTAAACATCCCTAGATCATCTTTTACTCAAGAACACCTTAGTTTGTCCATTTTCCACCTAAACAACCCTTATTGTTTACTAGAACATCCTTAGTCATAGAATCTCCTTAGAACACCTTAAACACTTAGTTTCTTCTCCAAATTTTGACATAGCTTCCTTAGTATATTACTACACCCGAACATTTAGTTTTTAATCTTTAAACAACCATGAACACTCAAATCCTTAATACACATTCTTACACACAAAACTACACCCAAACTACACTACATCACAATATAGTGCATAAACTTAAATTGCTTGGCACTTAGGCCCTTAAATGACTTGGCTCTTAAGCCCTTAAATGCATAAATCTTAAACACTGAATTTCCCACATAATTAATGCCTTCAACCTGCAAATACACACAACAAAGATCCCATTGCAATTTAAATGTTCTTGTAATTCACCTTAGCATTGTTTATCTATCTCCTTTCTCATTTGCTCCTTAATCACAAGTTCTCAAATATAACCATGTTCTTTCTCCTAGGTTTTATAACCCCTCCCTAATGTAAACTCTAAACTACACATATCCCTTATCTAAATCCCATTCCTTAAAACAATAAAACACCTTAAGGTAAGCAATTTACCTTATTTTTCCAAGCTTTTCCTCACACTTTCCTCCTTGGTTTTCCTTATTTGTTTTTCGGCCACCAACTTAAACTCCCTTTGCCAATGTTCTAACCAATATACAATGACTCTAATGAGTGCTAAAGAATACGCCAACCTTAAGGAATCATTCCTAGGTCAAAAATGTGTTTTAAGGTATTAAAATGAATGTTTACCTTTGAAGTCTTAAGATAGGCTTGGATATGAATCAAGGAGGACCTCCTCTAGTCCTTGGAGAATGAAAACAAGCTAGTTCAAGGGATAAAACAAGATCCCATGAGAACATGATTTTCGGTCATGAAGGAAAAACAATGGAAAGTTGATTTTTCTTCTAGTTTCTTTACCTTGAATGAATGGAGAATCAAATGGGCTCTTCAAGCTTATTTTTCCTCCTTTAATGGTGGTTTCCCTTGGCACAAAAATGCAGCTTTTGGAGATTTGAAAGGATAGGAAGCAAGAGCTTGATCTAACTAAGAGTTATCTAAGCTTATTTTTGGATTTGGAGCTAAAATGGAGGTTTGGTGAGCAAATAGAGATCGAGTATGGATGAGGGCTGTTCTTACGTGAATGAAGAAGGGAGGAATATGGTGAAACCGGTGGGAAAAGAAGAGAATGAGGAAGGAGGAGGAGAGAGGTAAGCTAAAGTAGATTTTTGTTTTAAAAAGCAAATAGTGAATTTACTAACTTCCTTCTTATTTCCTTTACTTGCTGGCTCATATGGTGACTCACCACCTTAAAATTCACCCCCCCCCCCCTTACTAATGAAGATATTTATGGTCCTGGTTGACCAATTAATTAAACTTAGTTTACTTAAGCTTAAATTGGGCACTATTTGGTTACTATTCATAATTAGCACATATTTGTGAAATTTTTTGTTTCCCATTGATTTAGGATTCCTAATGTGATACTAATTAGTACACAAGTTAATTAAGGTATAATCATGGGCATTTAGCCACTCAAAACTCCTTCCAAGACAATGTTTCAAAAATGTGCTTTAAGAGTCCTTAAAGCACAATTTGTGTTTTCACTTGTTTTTAAGCTTGATTTTCTTTGGTAATTGCTTTAACATGTCCATTAGCATTTTACTAAGGTCTAAGAATGATATTTGGGTGTTACCCAAAGTTACTCCAAGCTTAGAGCATGTTTTTGCTTAAATTGATCTTATGGTGTTTCCTTGTGTTTTCTACGGTTTAAATTGTTTCTTAATGTTTCTAAAGCATAATTTAGCCTTCTTATATCTTAGTTTAACCTCTAAACACCATATCTAGGTTTGGGGTATTTCAATCTACCCCCTTTAAAAGAACTTTGTCCCCAAAATTCACATATGTACTAAATCATTCACGATACTCAATTTCCTTAATCTTAATACCATATCTTATATTCACATTCACACATCTCAAGACTCAATGGTCTGCCACAAGTACTATACATATCTTAAACTTACCACAAGTGTAATAACTTACACAACTATATCTTACACCAATAAAACAAACGACAAACATGTTCATTTACTAACTCTAAAGTGAGAAAGCTATACCCCCTTAAAAAGGGATACGCCCCGACCCTATACAGACAATCTAGTCAGTAAATAACGAAGGGTACTTCGATCTCATCTTATCCTCTAATTCCCACGTGGCCTCTTCGACATCCTGGTTAGACCAGAGAACCTTCACCAGTCGCACTGACTTATGGAGAGTATCCCTAGTCTTCGTATCCAAGATTCTCTGAGGAGTCTCCACTGATCTCATATTTGGCTCTAAGGTCAATCTCTCAGGTTCTAACACATGGGAGGGGTGGTGCATGTCCTTCTTCAACTGTGAGACATGAAAGACATCATGCACTTTACCCAGCTCAGCAAGTAAATTGTAAGCAACTGGGCCCACCTGCTCCTTAATCTCATAAGGACCAACAAACTTCGGGATCAGTTTGCCCTTCTGCCCAAATCTAAACACACCCTTCATCGGTGAGACTCGCAGAAATACCCGGTCGCCCACTGCGTACTCCAGGTCTCGTCGTCAAATATCAGCATACGACTTCTACCTATCTTGAGTAGCTTTCATATTCTCCCTGATTTGCTGAACTTCAGCCTGGACTTGCTCTAAGTATTCAGGTCCTATAATGACTGTCTCACTCGACTCATCCCAGCAGAGCGGTGTACGACATGGTCTACCGTACAATACAATGCTTGGAAAGGTGCCATCTTGATCGAAGCATGATAGCTATTGTTGTAAGAAAACTCGATCAGATGCAACTTGTCAATCCAACTGCCCTAGAAGTCTAAGGCACATGCTCTCAGCATGTCCTCGAGTGTCTGAATTGTTCGCTCAGTCTGACCATCTATCTGAGGATGGAATGCGGTACTCAACTTCAACTCTGTACCCAACGCTTCTCTCGTAGCTCTCCAGTACCTCGAAAGGAATCTGGTATCTCTATCAGACACTATGGTCTTTGGTACCCCATGGTGTCTCATGATCTCCTTATCAAACAACTCAGCTAACTTAGTTACCTTCCAAGTATCCTTCATCGGTATGAATCGGGCTACCTTGGTAAGGCGATCCACTACGACCCATATCATGTTCAGACCTCCCCTGGTAGGTGGGAGTCCAACCACGAAGTCCATGGAGATGTCATGAAACTTCCACTCCGGAACTGGCATCGACTGTACCACTCCGCCCGGTCGTCGGTGCTCGAATTTCACCTTCTGGCATGTGAGACACCTCAAAACGAACTCGGTAACATCTGCCTTCATCCCTGACCACCAGAAGTATCTCTTCATGTCTTTATACATCTTAGAGGCTCCCGGATGGATGGAAACTGAAGAACAGTGCGATTCTCTCAATATGTGGTCCTTCAGATCTAAACTGCTGCGCGGGATGCATAACCGGCCCTTAAGTCTAATCAAATCATCGTCATGAGTCTGAAGTCGTATTTCTGACTCTCAAAGGTACCCTCTGTCAGCTTCTGTCTGACTTCCCTCATGTACTCATCGGCCCTCTGAGCCTCTCGCACCTCATCAACCAAGCTCGAGGAAGCAAGTAGCGAATGGAGTGAGTGTGCTCGACGGCTCAGGGCGTCAGCTACAACATTGGCCTTCCCTTCTTTGTACTGGAGGTCAATATCAGTCTTTTAGAAATTCTAACCATCTCCTTTGTCTGAGATTCAACTCCTTCTGAGTGAATATATATATTTTAAGCTCTTATGATCGGTATAGATCGTCACACTAACCCCGTACAAGTAGTGGCGCCATATCTTCAAAGCGAAGACTACAGCTCCCAACTCCAAGTCATGAGTGGGGTAATTTTCCTCATGTTTTTTCAGCTGGCGTGAGGCATAAGCGACCACTTTGTCATGCTGCATGAGCACGCAACCCAACCCTCTGCCGGATGCATCACAATAAACCTAATAGCCCTCCGTACCGTCTGGAATGGTCAAAACCGGTGTGGTGGTCAATGAGTCCTTCAAGCTCTGGAATGAACTCTCATAGTCATCCGTCCATACGAACGGTGCATCTTTCTTCATCAGACTGGTCATCAGCTTCGCGACCTTGCTGAAATCCTTAACAAACCTCCGATAGTACCCTGCCAGACCGAGGAAGCTCCGGATGTCGGTAACTGTTTTCGGTCTTGGCCAGGTGCGTACGGCATCTATATTTGCTGGATCCACCGAGATCCTAGCATCCGAGATGACATGACCCAGGAAAGAGACCTGGTCAAGCCAAAACTCACATTTAGAGAACTTAGCATAAAGCCGGTTCTCCCTCAGTATCTCTAACACCCTTCTCAAGTGATTCTCATGCTCAGCTCTCGACTTTGAATATATCAATATGTCATCGATGAATACCACAACCGACTTGTCCAGCTGCTCCCTGAACAAACGGTTCATCAGATCCATAAACTTCATCGGTGTGTTCGATAAACCGAACGGCATCACTGTAAATTCGTAGTGGCCGTATCGTGTCTGGAATGCCATCTTCTCAATATCCCCCTCCTTAATGGCTATCTGATGATACCCCGATCTGAGATCAATCTTGGAAAACACAGACGCCCCCTTCAACTGATCGAATAGATCATCAATGCGAGGTAGTGGATACTTATTCTTCACAGTCACTGCATTCAGCTCTCTGTAGTCGATGCAGAGGCGGAGACTACCATCCTTCTTCTTCACGAAGAGAACTGGCACTCCCCATGGTGAAACACTGGGTCTTATGAACCCCTTATCTAATAAGTCTTTCAACTATTCCTTTAACTCATTCATTTCTGCCGGAGCCATGCGGCACAGTGCCTTGGCTATCGGTCCGGTTCCTGGTAGTAGCTCAATGGTGAACTCTACCTTCCGAGTGGGTGGCATGCCGGGCAGTTCCCGTGGAAAAAGATCGGGGAACTCCGACACTACCGGTAAGTCGGGTCGAACTCGGTGTCTCTCTCTATGTTCTGGACATAGCAGAGATATACCTCTTCCTTCCTCCTCAACTCCTTATACATTGCCATAACGGAGATTATCTTGGTCGAAGGCTCTCTGGGTCTCTGGCAGTATGATATTGCTACCCCAAACGGACTCCTGAGTAGTAGTCGGTGCTCGGCGCTGAGGATACGACCCTTGTGCCACTCCAACCAGTTCATCCCGAAGATCACATCAAACCCCAAATCTCTGAACTCAATGAATGTGACTGGAAAGTCTTCACCCTTAATTCTGATGGTGGCTCCTCGGTAGTAGCGAGTGCAACGAACCTTCTCCTTAGACGGGAGCGTAACCGTGAAGTCGGGTAGCTCATCAGCGTCTAGCCCGGCCCCAACCTCCTCGCAAATGATGCCGAGATAAAGGTATGCGAGGCCCCTGAGTCGAAGAGAACTGATGCCTTAATGCCGTTGATCGGAAAGGTGCCGGTGAGGATAGTACCGCTTTCGCCGGCTTGTGCCTCTGTAAGGATGCTTAGCGCACCTTCCGTACCGAGTCCAAAACCTAATTATGTTTCACAAGCTTTCATGAGTAATGATGGTATAACAAGAGTCGTAACAACTAATATGAACAACACTGTTATTTTATTGATAACCATCATTTTTACATCATGTGCTTATTTCTTACACATCCTTTCTCACATCATTTCTAAAGCATTACATGTCTAATATTGTCTAAAGGTTAAATTCAATCGTCCTGGTCTCATGTGCGTCGCATTGATTACTGCTGACGGTGTTGTATTTGGCTTAATTCTCTTAATCCCATGGTACAACATCCTTGACTCTCCACCCATAACTAATACATCTCGAGACTTAAGTAGTAGCTTATTAGCACGGTCCACACGCTTCTGCTCGCGTATAAGAATTCAGCGTCATCCCCAATGGACCAAGACACTACGGGTATCCCCCTTTCGAGAGACTCCGCTGTCTCGTCCTTATCTTGATGTAGTCCGAGTCGTCCGTCCTTCTCATAAAAGTTAACGATGCACAGATCTGCTTGTATGTCCGGGATCGGGTCAGCTTCCAACTGCTGAGCGATCTCCACGACTTGTGTAATAACCGGATGGAACTCTTCGGGTATTGCCGGTGGTGAGACTCCATCTTGTGCTCTCGTGGTTTGGTACATCTTGGCATACGGATTCCAATCCTTGCCTAAGCTCATCATCTTTAACTTCATCCTTGATCCTCCTGGGTACTCCGGTGTATAGAAACCTCCCGGTCCCACTCCTAACTGACTGCATCTCTGATGATGGCTATTTGTGCTTCGGGTGTCAGGTATCCCCTTAATAAAATCATACCTGGGCGGATAACCTGACATTGTTCGGTTGGAAAGTCTCGGGTTTCGATGTCGGTCTCTTCCGGGTTAAGTGTTGAAGGTATGGGGTAGCAAATGTTGAAGTTTCCTAAGGTGGTAATAGGTTATATCTTACTTAAGTTCTAATCTTATCTTAATCTCATCTAACTTAATTATTCACTAAAGCATGCATGAAATGTGGTAAGCAGGCAATTTTATTACTTAACGGTTTATAGCGGTACCTGGCCTCGATGAGGGTTCAGCCTCATCGTCCTGGTCCACCATGTGAAGAGTGGGTCCCGACTTCTGGACTACTCGGGGGTTCTTGTTGGCTGCAGGCTGTGTTGCCTTTTGACCGTCAGATCCAGCACCCTGATCGGTCTTGCCCTTGCCCTTCATCTCGGGCCTAAAGGCTCTGCTCTCAGGGTTTCGGAAGCACTCATAAGCTCGGTGTCCGAACACCCCACAAAAGTTGCACTCCACATTATTACCCTTGCAGTCGAGCCCGGGGTGGTCCTTGTGACACCACTGACAGATGTAGCTTCGTTGGTAGCCACCACCGGCTCCCTTCCCAGACTCAGATCCCTTTGGCGCCTTAGAGCGCAGCGGCTTTGCAGCAATAGCGTACGTCAGCTTAAGTGGCTCATCAGCAGCCTTCTCAGTCTCCACCTTCCCTTTCTGACTCTTCTGGGCCTGAGGCTGGTACTTCTGTTTCTTGTACCCGCCTTGCCCTTGGTTCTCAGTACTTTTACCAGCCGTCTTCCTCTTGGCAGCATTGTCCTTGTCCCTTAGCTGGACGGTTATCTCAACCTTAGCAGCGGCATGATAGCACTCCTGCTTTTCAAGAATTAGTTTCTCTCATTCTCATAGTCTAAATCTTATTCACTTACTTATATCTTAACCTTTCTCATTACCTGCAAGGTAGTATAACTCGTCGGCTCCATACCGTAGCGGAGTCGATGGCTGAGCCCGCCATAGAAGTGGTCCACCAGAATCTGGTCTGAATACCCTAGACCTGACAGAAGACGAAGCAAGGCGGTGAACTCTGAGTAATACTCGTCCACCGTCATCTTGTCCATCTGCTTCAGCGCGTCTAACTGTAGGCGCTTCTTCGTCTGGACATGAGCGAGATAGTATTTGGCTCGTAGTAGAGTTGTGTACTGCTCCCAGCCGAACTCTGGATTGACCACATGCTCGGCCCTCACCAGCTTCCACCAATCGCCTGCTACTCCCTTCAGATAAAACGCAGCAAGACGCACCTTGATCCCAGCAGGGACATCAAGGGTCTCGAAGGCGGTCTCCAGCTCGGAGATGTACGCCTCAAGCTTGGCGAGATCCGTCTCCCCCTTAAATGATGCGGGTCAAAGGTCAGCAAGACTCTTCACCCAGTTTGGTTCCCGGGGCTGTGGCGATGGAGGTGGTGGTGCGCCTGGCTGGTAGCCCATGTGCCCAAGCGCGGCAGCTACGATCTCAGCTATCGTCTGCCCACCAGGTATATCAGTAGCCTCGTCGCCTCGACCACGGCCTCGGCCTCTCCTTCCTGACATCTGAGCAATTACAATGCGCATTAGGCTTGTATTCACAACGTTTTTGGTTCATGAATTATAACGTCCGTGGACGATAAAGACGATCCACACTTAATAGTGGTCATCTGACTCTGCTCACTCTAACTTCTCACACCCTTAACCCATATCTTATACCTTAACTCATATCCTAACTCTGTGGTTATCCATGTTCGGTATTTCCTTATTCACAGCGTAACTACGCTCTGATACCACTTTTTGTAACACTCCATCTTATTCCAATCGTGGTAATCGCAAACTTAACAACGTAAACATAAACATCGCAACGGAATTTTAACCAACACCAGGACCTTGCCACGGTCTGAAATAACAGAACATACCGAACTTAAATACTTACAACCGAATATCCAAAATACACACCAACCGAGTTTACAAGTATCTCAACAACTAGCATAATTCTCCACAAGTTCTAATATTAACAGACGGGTGCACATGCACATCCCGTACTCAAAAGTAAACCCATCCTAAGTCTAACCACCCCTACTCTCCGGATGAGTCCTCATAGGGCGCTTACCTGCAAAATGTAAACAATCGCCCCCGAGGGGGTCAGCACCTTTACTGGTACGATTCTCTCATAGCCCCCAAGCTAACGGGGCTACGACGACTAATTGTCGATAGCATAGAGTTGATTAGATACACAACATAAATAAGAAGTGCAGTAACAACAATCCACATATGAACACACATAGTTCACACACAACGAAAGACTTAAAAGCGTTCCCACAATAAATGCGAGAATCATTAAACTCCTTAAGATATATGTTCACTTAATCTTAGTCCATTCTTAACTTATCTCAATCTTAAACCATGTCTTAACCTCAGTATACAAACCGTTCTTTAATTAGAAATGGTTGTATCTTATCTCAATGTTCATTTCTGTGGGGTCAAAAGCAACCCTAGCCAATGAGCTATTAACTCCATTGGTTGAATAAACAACTTATCTTATTTTTAGGATTTAGGTAATCCTACCGCACCATCTTAATCTGTCTCCTACCTTAGACTGATATCCGAGGTAACTGAGTCGACTTTCGACTCTAGGCAACAAGTCCGAAGACAAGTCCTCAAGCGGAAGTTGGATCTGATTCAGATACCGACCCCCTTTTCTTAACATGCATGACCGGAGTCAATCCCGGATTCCTCACTCCCCCCAAGTTCCAGTTAGTGGAAAGTCTTAAAGGCGAAATGTTAGTTAAACCTTTCTCGGGTATTAACCAACCAAAAAAATTTGGGAGTGAATTCCTTATCTTATCCAATGTTACTAAGTATTGTTAGTAACTAATCTCAAGGTCAAGCGTGTTAGTACAATCCAAACACACAAGAAGGTAAATAGTCCAGTTGCATGCTTTATCTTGTTTTAGCCATAGCAATTAAACAGATAGCACACAAGCCGAGGGACACCTCATTAGCAAGCAGGTTACAAGAAAACCATACCGTTCACCGTCGGCGGTCGTTTGTCTAATCTCCATCTGAGTCCCAATTCTCAAGTCCTAAAACATTCATCCAACTTAGGTTGTAATTACTTCCATGTTACTTAACTTACTTAGTCATTAATGTTTCCCATCTAAAACCTCTTAGGTTCTTATAATCTTAATCTTACACACTTAAATTCTTAACTTAACTTAATCCCTTAAGTCCTTATATCTTATCTTTCTAATCATCATTACCCTCTTAATGGTTTAATACTAATACCATTTAACATCCTTAAAATTTCTTTTTTTTAACTTAAGGGTCGACCGACCCACCGACCGACCCAACCCCTGGGTCGGTCCATTCCAGTAACTTTCTGGCTCGAAAAAATCCTCTAGACCGACCCACGACGGACCCAAGGCCCTCTGGGTCGGTCCATTCCAGAAACATTTTGTTTGTTAAATTTTTGCCCGACCGACCCAAGGCCAGCCCGACCGACCCAAGGCCCTCTGGGTCGGTCCATTCCAGAAACATTTCGGCTGGTTATTTACAGTCGACCGACCCAGACAGGGTCGGTCCCCTGGGTCGGTCCAGTGCAGAATCTTCCCAAAAATTGTCTAACTGCTCCCAAACTCTTCCACAAGTTCCCCAATATGTCCTAACATCATTTAGGCACCTAAACTCACCTTAAAACATCCACCAAACCTCTTAATCCACTCACAATCGAACTCCTTAACCATTTACTCAATTCTTACAAGAAATTCCTAACACTTAACCACTTAAACTTCTAACATGTAAATTGTTTACCTAAAACTTCACTAACCAAAGTGTTTTCTCCACTCCATGTAACCACTCCTCAAGCATTACCACCCATCTTCCTTTACTCAAGTTTCCTAAAACATTCCCAAAGTCATATACTCTAGTCCCACACTCACACTTTCACAAGTCACCATACCTTATTTTCTCCCAAACTTTACACAAGTCTCCAAACTTCTTATCATGGTTTTGGTACCTTAATTTAACCATTATAACACCTAGTTCCTTCTAAACATCCCTAGATCATCTTTTACTCAAGAACACCTTAGTTTGTCCATTTTCCACCTAAACAACCCTTATTGTTTACTAGAACTTCCTTAGTCATTGAATCTCCTTAGAACACCTTAAACACTTAGTTTCTTCTCCAAATTTTGACATAGCTTTTTTAGTATATTACTACACCCAAAAATTTAGTTTTCATCTTTAAATAACCATGAACACTCAAATCCTTAATACACATTCTTACACACAAAACTACACCCAAACTACACTACATCACAATATAGTGCATAAACTTAAATTGCTTGGCACTTAGGCCCTTAAATGACTTGGCTCTTAGGCCCTTAAATGCATAAATCTTAAACACTGAATTTCCCACATAATAAATGCCTTCAACCTGCAAATACACACAACAAAGCTCCCATTGCAATTTAAATGTTCTTGTAATTCACCTTAGCATTGTTTATCTATCTCCTTTCTCATTTGCTCCTTAATCACAAGTTCTCAAATATAACCATGTTCTTTCTCCTAGGTTTTATAACCCCTCCCTAATGTAAACTCTAAACTACACATATCCCTTATCAAAATCCCATTCCTTAAAACAATAAAACACCTTAAGGTAAGCAATTTACCTTGTTTTTCAAGCTTTTCCTCACACTTTCCTCCTTGGTTTTCCTTGTTTGTTTTTCAGCTACCAACTTAAACTCCCCTTGCCAATGTTCTAACCAATATACAATGACTCTAATGAGTGCTAAAGAATACACCAACCTTAAGGAATCATTCCTAGGTCAAAAATGTGTTTTAAGGTATTAAAATGAATATTTACCTTTGAAGTCTTAATATAGGCTTGGATATGAATCAAGGAGGACCTCCTCTAGTCCTTGGAGAATGAAAACAAGCTAGTTCAAGGGATAAAACAAGATCTTATGAGAACATGATTTTCGGTCATGAAGGAAAAACAATGGAAAGTTGATTTTTCTTCTAGTTTCTTTACCTTGAATGAATGAAGAATCAAATGGGCTCTTCAAGCTGATTTTTCCTCCTCTAATGGCGGTTTCCCTTGGCACCAAAATGGAGCTTTTGGAGATTTGAAAGGATAGGAAGAAAGAGCTTGATCTAACTAAGAGTTATCTAAGCTTATTTTTGGATTTGAAGCTAAAATGGAGGTTTGGTGAGCAAATGAAGATGGAGTATGCATGGGGGCTGTTCTTACGTGAATGAATAAGGGAGGGAGATGGTGAAACTGGTGGGAAAATAAGAGAATGAGGAAGGAGGAGGAGAGAGGTAAGCTAAAGTAGATTTTTGTTTTAAAAAGCAAATAATGAATTTACTAACTTCCTTCTTATTTCCCTTACTTGCTGGCTCATATGGTGACTCACCACCCTAAAAACCGCCCCCCTACTAATGAAGATATTTATGGTCTTGGTTGACCAATTAATTAAACTTAGTTGACTTAAGCTTAAATTGGGCACTATTTGGTTACTATTCACAATTAGTGCACATATTTGTGAAATTTTTTGTTTCCAATTGATTTAGGCTTCCTAATGTGATACTAAGTAGTACACAAGTTAATTAAGGTATAATCATGGGACAATTTTTCAAAAATGTGCTTTAAAAGTCCTTAAAGCATAATTTGTGTTTTCACTTGTTTTTAAGCTTGGTTTTCTTTGGTAGTTGGTTTAACATGTCCATTAGCATGCTACTAAGGTCTAATAATGATATTTGGGTGTTACCCAAAGTTACTCCAAGCTTAGAGCATGTTTTTGCTTAAACTGCTCTTATGGTGTTTCCTTGTGTTTTCTACGGTTTAAATTGTTTCTTAATGTTTATAAGGCATAATTTAGCCTTCTTATATCTTAGTTTAACCTCTAAACACCATATCTAGGTTTGGGGTATTTCACTCGTGGAAGTGCTTAGTATCCGCTCCAAACTCTTTTAGTGCCGCTGTGACCACTCCCTCATGCACTAATCCTTGGTTGACATATCTGCTCTTGTTAAGGGTGAGGAGAATCATGGCTGGAAGGTCTACTTTATCCTACATCCTCAGGGCGTACATGATCCGCACATCTCTGGCGTTGACAATGTGGGTGCTGGTTCCGTGGGGTGATGTTGTGGGTGAGAATGTTGTGGGGGACTCAGTCAGGAATTGACATTTGACTTGCTGAAAATTTTTCATGGTTGCCCCTTTGTTGAAGAGGTTAACCATCTTTCCCCCTTGATATCCCAAGTCATTCCATGTCGTATCTTTGGGAACTACTAGTCCTTCGGGCTCCAGATTGAAAGTCTTACAAATCCAAGACTTGGTGATGTTGATGAGGATTCCTTGGACTTCTAAAATGATGTAGTCCTCATCATCTTCACTTTGGAGAGGACCTAGATGCCTCATGTGCTCTTTGAGCAGCTCGGTGTAGTAGATGGTAGGCTCATGGAAGTAGTTGACCCATCCTTGGAATTCAAGCAGCTCCACGATCTCTCCGAGACCCATCTTCTCCATCCATGTGACGTCCAGCATCTTTAATAAGATGGGACAGGACTTATCGTCGACATTTGCAGCTTTGATGATGGTTGGCTGCAGCTGACTTAATCTGTTTAATCGCTTGAGCGATTGTTGGGGTTGTGGCTTCGCGACTGCTCGTTTTGTCTGAAAGAGCTCCTCGAGCTCTTGAGTGTGCGGTGATGGAGGCATAGATTGTTTTCCTTTGACCTGCTTCAGATGTTCACGCTCCTTGAATGTCAGGATGACTGGTGAGAGCGATTATGTGTCGCTTTCTCCTTCCCGACTGGATCGGGGAGGTGTCAGGGACCGCTCTACGACGTGTAGTGCAGGTTGAGCGAGAGATTCTTCTTTTTCCTTAGAGTCTGGTGTGGTCAGACCCTTTTCTTGAGCTTCCTCTTCTGTTGAGTGTTCTTTTAGTGACTTCTCGTCACTCTGGACCTCCTCTTCTTCCACTTCGTGAGTGATTGGCTCGACGAGGTCAATTGGAGTTGCTTCATCTTCGTTGGTGAAGTGAAGCTTGCGAGATGCTGGTTTGGAAATGTTTAGAGGCGCGAGTTGTGTGGCTAGTGGAAGCATGTGTGAAGCTTTTGCTTTTGGGTTTATTCACAACCGATTGTTTGATGGTGACTTTTGTTGATTTTGAGGGTTGATCGAAGGGTGCCATAGGTTCTGAAGGAGTGACGACAGGTAGTATTTTGGGTTTGAGGTTTCCCGAGTGAATGAGGTTATAAAGTTTGGGTAGGTAAACGTTTATATAGTTTACCTCCTCTGCCTTAGTTCGCCTTCATCCATGACTCTGAGAGTGAGTTGATCTTCCTCCTTTTTGGATAGGCGAGTAGGTGGCTGTGCTATAATAGGACTTGTCGGATGTGTGTCGACGGTCTTCTCTAGGCAGATGTCCCTTATGATAGCCTTGGTGGTCTTTGAACGCTTCTCAGTTTTAGGTGCCATGGTCGATTAAAGGTTTTCTGGAATTTAGTACTTTTCAATCGAGAGTCACGAGAGTATTTGTAAGAGAGAAAAGAATCTGGTTGTAAGATTTAGAGAGATTGAGGGCAATTGTATGACAAGAGTAAAACTCTCATCGCCCTTTTATAGATATTGAGTAACGATCGACGACCGCTCCCCGTCCACTCGCTGACAGGTCGTAATGGTACTATTCACAACGAGCATCGATCGTGACGGTCAGTCATCGATCCATTGCAAGTAATATGTTTATATCTGTTACACCCTTCCTATCCTAGGCTCACTTTTGTGAAGTAGCTGACGTATCTGTTTCAAGTAGCCCTTTGATTCATCGTTTATGCATTAAACTATATAAAGACATTTGAACGACATACTTGAGTTGTTGCTGACCTGTCGGTGACTGGTCAAGAGAGTTGAAAATATAGCTTAATCGTGATCAATGAATATCATTCCAAGATCATGAATAATCTTGTTGAATCTTTCTCTACTTTAAGGGTTGGTAAAGATGTCTGCTAGTTTTCGGTTGAAATGTAATTTAAACCAACTAATTCCTTTTCACAACAATCTCTAAGAAAATGATGTCAAATGTGAATGTGTTTAGTACGAGAATGATTGTAATGGCATGAAATATACCATGAATAAAAAGTCACGGTGTCTACTGTTGGGCAAAATAGTAGTTAAACTATCTTGCTAACTATGGGCAGTGAACCCAATCTTTGTAGTACAACAAGGTCGTATCCACAGAGACTTCGCAATTATCTAATTAATTATCCAGTTTAGTAAATGTACAAAAAGATAAATAAAAGTGCATAAAATGTAAATTGGGGTTTAGCCGGAGGCAAGCTTGATTTTTAGGATTAGTACAGAAATAATAAATACAGTAAAATAAAGTAAATGGATGGAAAAAGGTATCCTAGGATAGCGGGGGAATTTCCTAAATTACTTAAACAATTTTATAATCCTGTCTTAATTATTTATTGTCTATTAGAGTTAATAATTGTCAGTCACGAACTCTTATTAATAGCCTCAGTATTTTCCTGCTCAATCCGGAGTGTAAATACCAAGGTTAATTCCTTTGTGGTACTTTGACTATCTCAAAATCATATGTTGATAGTTACCAAATAAATGCAGTAGTTTGTCACGCTAAAGCATTTAACAATATTTGCTGAAAGGAATTAAAACAAGTTTAATAAGTGAAACAGGTGATAAATATTTATTTAAGTACAGACAATAATTATAATCCTAAGTTGCTCTTATTTGTCTGTTTAAGAATTTATCTTGTGGCCTTCCTAAATCATAGATAAGGACAACTCTTAATTAATTCAATAGACTTTTTACAATCAGAAAAAGTTTAAAATCATTAATTAGCTTTAAGCAAGAATTCTTTTAATAACAGCGATGGATTTTATCTGCTAATCAAGGAGATAATATCTAACGTTTATCTTTCTTTGTGGTCTATTATCAGATTTACAAAATCATTGAAATAAGAGAAACCGTAAATGCATAAAAATGATGAGTTGTTAAGCATTTAATAATTTAGAGAGACAAAACAAATATTTATAAGCAAACTTGGTATTAATAATAAGTCTGAGTTATTTGGGGTCAAACCCTATCCTAGGATACGAGTAAAATCACTCAGACATTAACAGTAATAAAAGAAAGCAGAGATAGCCATTAATTTGGAGACTGCCGGCGGAGACTGGACTGCGATTCGCTTCTGCTCCAGCTCCCTTTTCTTCTGTTCTTCTTATCGTGCTTCTGCTGTGTGGTGGAATGAAGAATGAAAATAAAATGGAGAAGTGGGAGATAAGAGGATGGAATGGATCGTAGTCTGATGGAGAGCTTTGGATTATGAGGAAGGGATGATGTGTTTGGAAGCAGAAGTTACGTGCGTTTATATAGGAGAAAGGAAGAGGCAGCAAAGAAGATAACAGACGCGTGAACAAGTTGAGGAATTAATTGAGGCGGTGGAAGAAGATAAGGGAGGTGCCAGTTGATTGCTCGTTGATTGCTCCTCATTAATTGAGGGGACAAAGCTTGAACACAGGCGTGAATTAAGGTAGGCGCCGACTGCTTAAAGGATATGGTGGAGGCAAGTTGCAGAGCGAGTCGGCGAAGAAGATAACCCATTGCAGATCTGGATTTTTACACACGTCCTCCTGCACATGCATGTTTCACGTCCGCATGTTCTTTAGGCGGTTGCATGGTGCACGGTTACTCACGTCCGCCCTAATAGAGGCGGTAGTAGAGGCGGTTCTCATTACGTCCGCCTTGCAAGGGGCGGTTGCATGGGCGGACTCATGCAAGTCTCGTACTCCTCTCTTGTCCGCCTTGAACCAGGCGGTTCCTAGGGGCGGTTGCATGGGTGTTGTCCGCCTTGCTTCTGTCCGCCAGCCGTCCGCCTCCAAATAGGCGGTTGCCTTTGTGTGTGTCCGCCTCTCGTCCGCCCAGGTTCAGGCAGTTGCCTTGTGTGGTGTCCACCTCTCGTCCGCCCAGGCTATAGGCGGTTACACATGTGGTCACGGCCTATTTTGCTTCCAACTTTGACCGGCTCTAGATTGTTCGTTTGGACCCCGTTTTCTGAGCCGTTTGCGTCTATGCGTTCGTCTCTTCGTCTACTTTACTCCCAGCTTGGTTTTTCCTCATGTTTAAACCAATAAATTTGTGAGATAATCAATAAAACATAAACTAGAGGAAAAACATACGATAAGTGAGAAATGAGCAGAAAAGTGATATAATATATGAAATACACCATAAAACATGCTCATTTAGACACTTATCACACCCCCACACTTACCTTTTGCTTGTCCTCAAGCAAAACCATGTACCCAAACAAGTAGGGAATGCTCAATATTAACAAATACTATTATGAAGGGTAGGATAAAGAAGTCAATAGTACATGATCTTAAACTTTTAGAGGAGTGTGATCCATCAACTACTGGTGGCATAGGTGTACTCAGGGCAAAAATAAAAATCAGAGTTTCGGGGTATGATCCGGAGTACTTCAATGTTTCTTTTGTTTAGGTGACTTTGAGAACTTTTACCATGGCCAACTTCTCTCAAAAATGGGCATTGAGGAGAAAAACAAAAGGAAAAATAGAATTATGCATTTGTTTCACTTTTGCATAAGATATGAGAAGATAATATGTAGGCATTAAGCCTTCGTATTTTAAAGAACACTCAACTCTCTTTGTTGGTTACCAATGGTGTCTCGCAAGTCCCTTATTATTTTATTTTTTCCTTTTGACAGAGAAGCACCCCTTAGCAATCCCTAAGAAAGAAGACAGAAGGAACCCCTGAGTAATAAAAATCCAACCATTTTAGATCATTTGGTCACACCGCATAAAAATGCTCCTCAAAAGTAATCAAAATTTTAAAATTTTGTACCATTTATCCCACAATTCATAACAGTATTTATTCTTAAAGAGAACAACCTACACATAAAGGGTCCACGATATTGAATTTGAACAAACGCAAGATAAACAGAGAGATTAAGCATTTTAACATAAAATATCACCGAAAAAGGGCACACTCCCCCACACTTAAATTGAACAATGTCCTCATTGTTCACCAGGAAAACAAGGGAAAGTTTCAGAAGACCTTTTTTGGTAAGTAGATAAAATAGAGAGAACACAAAGCTCACGAATAATCATTTAAGCACATAAACTCTCCTCTGCATATTTTATTTAAATAAAAGCATAATTAAAGAAACTGGTACTCCCCTGAGATTATTTTTGCTAGCGTTATAAGAGTTCCCCCACACTTGAGCTTTAGCCTCCAGTAGCGTAGCTTGGTTGCGGTGTAGACATGAAGTTGCACCTGCATAAGACACTAGAAGCAACCATACTACAAACGGGGTTAGAGTTAGCAAAAACAAAATTTAAAGAGAACCTGAAAATTAAAATAGCATAAAAGCATAAAAGATAAGTTCGTCCGGGTTGCCTCCCGGAAAGCTGCCCTTATTTAACGTCTTTGGCTAGACGCTTGCTTCGTTATCCTGGATCAAAAATATAAGTAGATAACAACTCTGCCAGGAAAACGAAGTTGGCAGTAATTAAAAGCAAACCACCTGGATCAAAACAAAACGTTACTTCGGCAAATATAATAGGAAAATGAATACTCCACAAAACCTGGTGTTTGAGGAGGTACTGCCGGTAGCGTAGTTCTATCAGGAGACCAGGTGTGATTGGCTTTGCTTCCTCAAATTGGAAGATGTAAAAATCTTCCTCTTGTTGTTGAGGCTTATGGTAAGAGCCTTGATGGTAATCAACGTCAGAGGGAAGTGGCTCCTTGAAATTGATTATAGCACTCTCTTCTGATGGCTCGGAGGGAGGCGGTATCTCTTCCTTCTCAAGGTTGAGGATGTATCCACCCTCATCTTCTGGGTAGAGCACGGAGAAGGAGGGGAAAAAGTAGTTGACTTCAGAGGGAGGAAACTCCATGAAGTCCAAGGAGAAACTCTCTTCTGAGGGGTTGTCTCCATAATCAAGCTGATGGTTGTTTGGTGGTGGATTCTCTAATTCGAATAGGGGAGGAGGTGGAGAGTAGCGTATGTCCTTAGCAGGTTGTTCCTCCTCATGAACCACTTCATTCAGTTGTTGAAGCGGTTGTTCCATGTGTTCGATCTGATCTAGCGTTCTTTGCTGGATCCTTTCAAACTTTGAGGTAAAATTTGCCATCATTTCCCTTAAAATGGCGTTGTCTTTCTCTATTGCAACCATAGGACAATGGGAACTTTCATGGTCTCCTCCACACTCTTGGCACACAAATGGGGATGGGATAGGCTTGAGATGACTTGTAATCCTCCAAGAGAGCTCTCAATTCAGCATTTGGGTCTGAACATTGGGGGCTTTTATGGTACTCTCCGCACCTTTGACAGACACTCCATTGATTGTAGTCCTCTGCACCATAGGGGTAACCATACCAACTTCCTGCTTGATCGTAGTGATCATCCATCAGAATTAAGTACCTTAAAAAAAGAAATAAAAATTTATACAAAAAAGGCAAATAACAAAAATAAAAGAAAAACTAAACAGATAATAAACCAGATAGTTGGACCGAAGTCCCCGGCAACGGCGCCAAAAACTTGTTGGGCAAAATAGTAGTTAAACTATCTTGCTAACTATGGGCAGTGAACCCAATCTTTGTAGTACAACAAGGTCGTATCCACAGAGACTTCGCAATTATCTAATTAATTATCCAGTTTAGTAAATGTACAAAAAGATAAATAAAAGTGCATAAAATGTAAATTGGGGTTTAGCCGGAGGCAAGCTTGATTTTTAGGATTAGTACAGAAATAATAAATACAGTAAAATAAAGTAAATGGATGGAAAAAGGTATCCTAGAATAGCGGGGGAATTTCCTAAATTACTTAAACAATTTTATAATCCTGTCTTAATTATTTATTGTCTATTAGAGTTAATAATTGTCAGTCACGAACTTATTAATAGCCTCAGTATTTTCCTGCTCAATCCGGAGTGTAAATACCAAGGTTAATTCCTTTGTGGTACTTTGACTATCTCAAAATCATATGTTGATAGTTACCAAATAAATGCAGTAGTTTGTCACGCTAAAGCATTTAACAATATTTGCTGAAAGGAATTAAAACAAGTTTAATAAGTGAAACAGGTGATAAATATTTATTTAAGTACAGACAATAATTATAATCCTAATTTGCTCTTATTTGTCTGTTTAAGAATTTATCTTGTGGCCTTCCTAAATCATAGATAAGGACAACTCTTAATTAATTCAATAGACTTTTTACAATCAGAAAAAGTCTAAAATCATTAATTAGCTTTAAGCAAGAATTCTTTTAATAACAGCGATGGATTTAATCTGCTAATCAAGGAGATAATATCTAACGTTTATCTTTCTTTGTGGTCTATTCTCAGATTTACAAAATCATTGAAATAAGAGAAACCGTAAATGCATAAAAATGATCAGTTGTTAAGCATTTAATAATTTAGAGAGACAAAACAAATATTTATAAGCAAACTTGGTATTAATAATAAGTCTGAGTTATTTGGGGTCAAACCCCATCCTAGGATACGAGTAAAATCACTCAGACATTAACAGTAATAAAAAGAAAGCAGAGATAGCCATTAATTTGGAGACTGCCGGCGGAGACTGGACTGCGATTCGCTTCTGCTCCAGCTCCCTTTTCTTCTGTTCTTCTTATCGTGCTTCTGCTGTGTGGTGGAATGAAGAATGAAAATAAAATGGAGAAGTGGGAGATAAGAGGATGGAATGGATCGTAGTCTGATGGAGAGCTTTGGATTATGAGGAAGGGATGATGTGTTTGGAAGCAGAAGTTACGTGCGTTTATATAGGAGAAAGGAAGAGGCAGCAAAGAAGATAACAGACGCGTGAACAAGTTGAGGAATTAATAGAGGCGGTGGAAGAAGATAAGGGAGGTGCCAATTGATTGCTCGTTGATTGCTCCTCATTAATTGAGGGGACAAAGCTTGAACACAGGCGTGAATTAAGGTAGGCACCGATTGCTTAAAGGATATGGCGGAGGCAAGTTGCAGAGCGAGTTGGCGAAGAAGATAACCCGTTGCAGATCTGGATTTTTACACACGTCCTCCTGCACATGCATGTTTCACGTCCGCATGTTCTTTAGGCGGTTGCATGGTGCACGGTTACTCACGTCCGCCCTAATAGAGGCGGTAGTAGAGGCGGTTCTCATTACGTCCGCCTTGCAAGGGGCGGTTGCATGGGCGGACTCATGCAAGTCTCGTACTCCTCTCTTGTTCGCCTTGAACCAGGCGGTTCCTAGGGCGGTTGCATGGGTGTTGTCCGCCTTGCTTCTGTCCGCCAGCCGTCCGCCTCCAAATAGGCGGTTGCCTTTGTGTGTGTCCGCCTCTCGTCCGCCCAGGTTCAGGCAGTTGCCTTGTGTGGTGTCCGCTCTCGTCCGCCCAGGCTAGGCGGTTAGGTTACACATGTGGTCACGGCCTATTTTGCTTCCAACTTTGACCGGCTAGATTGTTCGTTTGGACCCCGTTTCTGAGTCGTTTGCGTCTATGCGTTCGTCTCTTCGTCTACTTTACTCCCAGCTTGGTTTTTCCTCATGTTTAAACCAATAAATTTGTGAGATAATCAATAAAACATAAACTAGAGGAAAACATACGATAAGTGAGAAATGAGCAGAAAAGTGCTGATATAATATATGAAATACACCCATAAAACATGCTCATTTAGACACTTATCACACCCCCACACTTACCTTTTGCTTGTCCTCAAGCAAAACCATGTACCCAAACAAGTAGGGAATGCTCAATATTAACAAATACTATTATGAAGGGTAGGATAAAGAAGTCAATAGTACATGATCTTAAACTTTTAGAGGAGTGTGATCCATCACTACTGGTGGCATAGGTGTACTCAGGGCAAAAATAAAAATAGAGTTTCGGGGTATGATCCGGAGTACTTCAATGTTCTTTTTTAGGTGACTTTGAGAACTTTTACCATGGCCAACTTCTCTCAAAATGGGCATTGAGGAGAAAAACAAAAGGAAAAATAGAATTATGCATTTGTTTCACTTTTGCATAAGATGAGAAGATAATATGTAGGCATTAAGCCTTCGTATTTTAAAGAACACTCAACTCTCTTTGTTGGTTACCAATGGTGTCTCGCAAGTCCCTTATTATTTTATTTTTTCCTTTTGACAGAGAAGCACCCCTTAGCAATCCCTAAGAAAGAAGACAAAGAACCCTGAGTAATAAAATCCAACCATTTAGATCATTTGGTCACACCGCATAAAAATGCTCCTCAAAAGTAATCAAAATTTTAAAATTTTGTACCATTTATCCCACAATTCATAACAGTATTTATTCTTAAAGAGAACACACCTACAATAAAGGGTCACGATATTGAATTTGAACAAACGCAAGATAACAGAGAGATTAAGCATTTTAACATAAAATATCACCGAAAAAGGGCACACTCCCCCACACTTAAATTGAACAATGTCCTCATTGTTCACCAGAAAACAAGGGAAAGTTTCAGAAGACCTTTTCGGTAAGTAGATAAAATAGAGAGAACACAAAGCTCACGAATAATCATTTAAGCACATAAACTCCTCTGCATTTTATTTAAATAAAAGCATAATTAAAGAAACTGGTACTCCCCTGAGATTATTTTTGCTAGCGTTATAGGAGTTCCCCCACACTTGAGCTTCAGCCTCAAGTAGCGTAGCTTGGTTGCGGTGTAGACATGAAGTTGCACCTGCATAAGACACTAGAAGCAACCATACTACAAACGGGGTTAAGAGTTAGCAAAAACAAAATTAAAGAGAACCTGAAAATTAAAATAGCATAAAAGCATATAAAAGATAAGTTCGTCCGGGTTGCCTCCCGGAAAGCTGCCCTTTTTAACGTCTTTGGCTAGACGCTGCTTCGTTATCCTGGATCAAAAATATAAGTAGAACAGCTCTGCCAGGAAAATGAAGTTGGCAGTAATTAAAAGCAAACCACCTGGATCAAAACAAAACGTTACTTCGGCAAATATAATAGGAAAATGAATACTCCACAAAACCTGGTGTTGAGGAGGTACTGCCGGTAGCGTAGTTCTACAGGAGACCAGGTGTGATTGGCTTTGCTTCCTCAAATTGGAAGATGTAAAAATCCTCCTCTTGTTGTTGAGGCTTATGGTAAGAGCCTGATGGTAATCAACGTCAGAGGGAAGTGGCTCCTTGAAATTGATTATAGCACTCTCTTCTGATGGCTCGGAGGGAGGCGGTATCTCCTCCTTCTCAAGGTTGAGGATGTATCCACCCTCATCTTCTGGGTAGAGCACGGAGAAGGAGGGGAAAAAGTAGTTGACTTCAGAGGGAGGAAACTCCATGAAGTCCAAGGAGAAACTCTCTTCTGAGGGGTTGTCTCATAATCAAGCTGATGGTTTGGTGTGGATTCTCTAATTCGAATAGGGGAGGAGGTGGAGAGTAGAGTATGTCCTTAGCAGGTTGTTCCTCCTCATGAACCACTTCATTCAGTTGTTGAAGCGGTTGTTCCATGGTTCGATCTGATCTAGCGTTCTTTGCTGGATCCTTTCAAACTTTGAGGTAAAATTGCCATCATTTCCCTTAAAATGGCGTTGTCTTCTCTATTGCAACCATAGGACAATGGGAACTTTCATGGTTCCTCCACACTCTTGGCACACAAAGATGGGGATAGGCTTGAGATGACTTGTAATCCTCCAAGAGAGCTCTCAATTCAGCATTTGGGTCTGAACATTGGGGGCTTTTATGGTACTCTCCGCACCTTTGACAGACACTCCATTGATTGTAGTCCTCTGCACCATAGGGGTAACCATACCAACTTCCTTCTTGATCGTAGTGATCATCCATCAGAATTAAGTACCTTAAAAAAAGAAATAAAAATTTATACAAAAAGGCAAATAACAAAATAAAAGAAAAACTAAACAGATAATAAACCAGATAGTTGGACCGAAGTCCCCGGCAACGGCGCCAAAAACTTGTTGGGTAAAATAGTAGTTAAACTATCTTGCTAACTATGGGCAGTGAACCCAATCTTTGTAGTACAACAAGGTCGTATCCACAGAGACTTCGCAATTATCTAATTAATTATCCAGTTTAGTAAATGTACAAAAAGATAAATAAAAGTGCATAAAATGTAAATTGGGGTTTAGCCGGAGGCAAGCTTGATTTTTAGGATTAGTACAGAAATAATAAATACAGTAAAATAAAGTAAATGGATGGAAAAAGGTATCCTAGGATAGCGGGGGAATTTCCTAAATTACTTAAACAATTTTATAATCCTGTCTTAATTATTTATTGTCTATTAGAGTTAATAATTGTCAGTTACGAACTCTTATTAATAGCCTCAGAATTTTCCTGCTCAATCCGGAGTGTAAATACCAAGGTTAATTCCTTTGTGGTACTTTGACTATCTCAAAATCATATATTGATAGTTACCAAATAAATGCAGTAGTTTGTCACGCTAAACATTTAACAATATTTGCTGAAAGGAATTAAAACAAGTTTAATAAGTGAAACAGGTGATAAATATTTATTTAAGTACAGACAATAATTATAATCCTAATTTGCTCTTATTTGTCTGTTTAAGAATTTATCTTGTGGCCTTCCTAAATCATAGATAAGGACAACTCTTAATTAATTCAATAGACTTTTTACAATCAGAAAAAGTCTAAAATCATTAATTAGCTTTAAGCAAGAATTCTTTTAATAACAGCGATGGATTTTATCTGCTAATCAAGGAGATAATATCTAACGTTTATCTTTCTTTGTGGTCTATTCTCAGATTTACAAAATCATTGAAATAAGAGAAACCGTAAATGCATAAAAATGATCAGTTGTTAAGCATTTAATAATTTAGAGAGACAAAACAAATATTTATAAGCAAACTTGGTATTAATAATAAGTCTGATTATTTGGGGTCAAACCCCATCCTAGGATACGAGTAAAATCACTCAGACATTAACAGTAATAAAAAGAAAGCAGAGTTAGCCATTAATTTGGAGACTGCCGGCGGAGACTGGACTGCGATTCGCTTCTGCTCCAGCTCCCTTTTCTTCTTTCTCTTATCGTGCTTCTGTGTGGTGGATGAAGAATGAAAATAAAATGGAGAAGTGGGAGATAAGAGGATGGAATGGATCGTAGTCTGATGGAGAGCTTTGGATTATGAGGAAGGGATGATGTGTTTGGAAGCAGAAGTTAGTGCGTTTATATAGGAGAAAGGAAGAGGCAGCAAAGAAGATAACAGACGCGTGAACAAGTTGAGGAATTAATAGGAGGTGGGTGGAAGAAGATAAGGGAGGTGCCAGTTGATTGCGCGTTGATTGCTCCTCATTAATTGAGGGGACAAAGCTTGAACACAGGCGTGAATTAAGGAGGCGCCGATGCTTAAAGGATATGGCGGAGGCAAGTTGCAGAGCGAGTCGGCGTGAAGAAGATATAACCCGTTGCAGATCTGGATTTTTACACGTCCGCCTGCACATGCATGTTCACGTCCAAGCATGTTCTTTAGGCGGTTGCATGGTGCACGGTTACTCCGTCCGCCCTAATAGAGGCGGCGGTAGTAGGTAGGTAGTAGAGGCGGTTCTAATTATGTCCGCCTTGCAAGGGGCGGTTGCATGGGCGGACTCATGCAAGTCTCGTACTCCTCTCTTGTCCGCCTTGAACCAGGCGGTTCCTAGGGCGGTTGCATGGGTGTTGTCCGCCTTGCTTCTGTCCGCCAGCCGTCCGCCTCCAAATAGGCGGTTGCCTTTGTGTGTGTCCGCCTCTCGTCCGCCCAGGTTCAAGCGGTTGCCTTGTGTGGTGTCCGCCTCTCGTCTGCCCAGGCTATAGGCGGTTACACATGTGGTCACGGCCTATTTTGCTTCTAACTTTGACCGGCTCTAGATTGTTCGTTTGGACCCCGTTTTCTGAGCCGTTTGCGTCTTCGCGTTCGTCTCTTCGTCTACTTTACTCCCAGCTTGGTTTTTCCTCATGTTTAAACCAATAAATTTGTGAGATAATCAATAAAACATAAACTAGAGGAAAAACATACGATAAGTGAGAAATGAGCAGAAAAGTGCTGATATAATATATGAAATACACCCATAAACCATGCTCATTTAGACACTTATCATCTACCGGAAGGATCTACCAAGAGAGTCTACCGGAAGGATCTACCAAGAGATTCCACCGGAAGGATCTACCAAGAGGGTTCTACCAGTAAGGTTGCTACCAGAGGGTTCTACCGGTAATGTTGCTACCAGAGGGTTCTACCGGTAGGATTACCGCCTAAGGGACCTCTACTGGTAGGATTATTACCGGAAGAGATAGCCCGGAAGAGTTGGACCAGTTCGAGAGCAGTGTCCCAGTCCGGAAAGACTATCCACAGAGAGACTGACAGTTACGTTGACATAATGGTACTGCATGTATAGGGGCTAAAAGGTCAACTTGGCCATATAAAGTCTATAAATCGAAGATGGGGGCTCATTTGTAAGGGCGCTCAAGTTAAAAATGGGAGAACTTATCCCAAAATCTCTCTAGTGTTGTAAACCAAAGAATGAATAATAGTTCTGTCTAGAAGTGGATGTAGGCCGCGTTATTGGCCGAACCACTATAATCTCTGGTGTTCGAGTCCGTATTATGGAGTACCAAATCATACCGTTTCATTTGGCGCCGTCTGTGGGAAACGAACAACTGAAAGGTGACCATGATTCAACCACCACAGTTCACGATCATCAAAGCGATGAAGAAGGTCTCAGTTCGTCGAGATGTCACTACAACAGTATCCGAAGGAAATTCTGGCATGAAATTGAAATCGGCAATCGGAAGTTTGAGTTCCCCAAACTGGCAAGGATCAATCGAAGCTGGAGCTCGTGAAGGATGGGCCTGATGCTTCAATTTACAAAGATCAAGATTAAAAAGGAGATGGAGGGATTCTGGCGATCGAGGGATTGAGCACCGATGATAACCAAGTTAAAATCAACATTTACATCCGTTCTAAAGATCTTAACGAAGCGATCAATGATCTTGACCGATCAATTTAGATCAAGAGGGAAGACGAAGTTTGGAGAAATAGCGAAAGTGAATCGGGATTTCCAATATACGTAAGATCAGGACCGAAGCCGAGAACAATATTGTTCAGAAGAAAGCAGAAAACATCGCAAGGACCAGTTCGAGTCTCAAATCTTGCATATTCATGATCCTCATGACATCGACATTCAAAATAAAGGATTGAGGAAATCAACTCCAAGAAGGCAGTGCGCATCGATGGTTGTCAAAAGATGAGTAGTCAGATCCAGTTAAAGATCATCAAGCGCTTGACTCAAGATCCTCTATATATTCTCTGATCGATCGATTGGCAAATCTCAGTTGACAATAGCTTTGCTTCCCGAATTCAGATCTACACTCTTTATCGCTTCGATCAAACTTGTCCGGATCGCATTTCTCCTATTATCATTTAATTAGTTTGAAACTGCAGGGAATAAAAATGATCGATAGTGTAGAAATTATTGATATCCTGCTTCAAAGAAAGGAAGCGTTGCTGTTTGGCAACCATAGGACGAAGATGATCCGAAGTGCAAAGAAGCTTTGCTTATCACCAGGCGCGGCATCGAGTTGGCTTGAGCTTGAGACCGGGCGCACCTTCGTCATCAATTTGTCTTGAGACCGGGCGCACCAAGAAACACCTTTCCAAAACCAGTCGTAACTCCTACACTAAGTTCCAGGTGGCATCCTCCTTTCCAAACCTGGACGTCATCCTAATTGAGAAGCGCAACACAAGGTAGAAACTGAGATTGACGGCGAGATCAGACGACACCAGGCAACTTCCGCGACCGGGAGACGTTGTACACGACCGAAAGAATGCAGTACACAGAAGAAAAGAAAGGCGTCACCGAGGAGAAGCCTGGTGAGCGACCTCATTTTCAATCAAAAGAAATGCGTATCTCCAACTTTCTTTCTTCTCAAGAAGCAAGGTACGACTCTGGACCTAATCAAGTTCGCAAATCGACCTCAAAAAAATTATGATCATCCTTACTTCTAATTTTTTAGTCTATGCCACTGCATGTGGATATGTTTCAGCAGGCAATTTGGCATCAAATAGGCCTGTTAGTATTTGATTCTCAAAACCTTAATCACTAACTATTATTAATCTACTTTTGATTAAATCTTCCAAGCCTTGTTCACTTTTGTTTGGGAGCTAAGATATTTGATGCAACACAAGGTCATCACTGCTATTGTTATGAAGCGTGTTTCAGTAGTCCTCTGATTGATCATTTAATTGAACACTGAAAGAACTATTTTACGAATAAGGTTGCATCTGCTTTTGCATTTCTTGTCATTTTTCTGTTTACATGACGTTGGCACCTCGTTGCTCCTGACTGAAGCGTGATGAGTAGTCCATTGCAATAGTTCGTTAAACATCAGAATGCTACTGCTGCTAAAAACTTTTAATCTGGTCACATTATCAGCGTTGTGTTCGGACATTTTTACTCTAGTTGCTTCAATTTTCACTGCATTAGCAATACCTGCCGCCACAATATTTTGCATCCGTTTGGCTGCAACACAAGAGTATCTAAAGTTCTGTTTATGGGTGATAAGAATATTTGTGTACTATGTTACTATGAAGTAATTTAGCCACTGATTGATTGATGTTATAAGTTCATCCAACTATTTGCTTACCTCTGTTGTAGCTTAACAGCAGTTAGTGAATTTTGAAGAAAAGAGTCCAAGATTCATAGATCCTTTGAGATAACGTAGGATTCTTTTCACAGCTGTGAGATGACTCTCTCTTGGATCTACTTGAAACCTGGCACATAAATAAAGACTATACATAATGTCAGGTCTACTAGCAGTTAGATATAATATAGAACCAATTATTTCTCTGCACGATCGTTGATCGACCAGTTGGTCATTAGTCGCGATACCCATCTTTGTGCCAACTGCCATTGATGTATCAAAAGGCTTACATGTCTCCATCCTGAATCTTTTCAGTAAATCCTTTACGTACTTTTGCTGGGATATGATAGTCCATTCATTATCTTGTTTGACTTGAAGTCCTAGAAATAACTTCAACGCTCTAAGATCGCTCATCTCAAACTCCTTTTTCATCAATGCCTCGAATTTCTTGCAATACTTCTCATCAGAGGCTCCAAAGATTATGTCGTCAACATATACTTGCACTATTAGGAAATCTCTGTAACGCCCCTACTTATCATAAATGCAGCGGAAATAAAATACTAAGGCGATTACAGATCATCGGGTTCCAAACACCCGGCACCAACCTCACCAATTACAACTTATGATATTACAAAAGCTACGGTCTGAACTCGAGAAAACATAGTATAAAAGTAATGATAACGAAATGCAATAGCTCTCCAAAGTTCCTAATTCCCATCCCATACACTCATACTCTTCGTGGCCACCTGTATAACAATTCGTACCTGCAAGATGAAACCAAGCAGCCCACCCCAGGAGGGGTGAGTCAGTTCCCTGGAATGGAACTGGTACAACTCTCCAAAACAACAGTATTAAAAGAAAAACATAACTCTTAAAATAACAATAACTTGAAGTCAAATGCTCAAAACAAATCAGAAGAACAAGGCACACCAAAACACCAAGTCGAAGATAACAAGTCAAGGATAGAGATAAATAACGTGAAGGTAGAGTGAGCCAACATAAAAGAAACCACGCCAGAAGTTAGTGAACATCCATTGCTTAAGTTAGATTCAGTTCCAATTAGGATTAGAAAGACCCAAGTAGTCACAAGGACTAGGAATGAAAGAAGATATCCAAGAACCATAACTCAAGAGTGGAATAAAACCAATTGGAAGAGATGGCCCTGCTGCCAACTGCGTCCCTTTTGGGACAGGGGATATACAGCCCCTCGCTGTTAACTACGTCCGATAGGACAGGGGATATACAGCCCCTCGCTGTTTACAACGTCCGATTGGACAGGGGATATACAGCCCCTCACTGTTTACCGATGAAGATGTGCGCACATCACAACCAAGACTCAGCTCATGGAGGAAACAATATCCAGGGTCAAAAGAAACATTTACCAAGATTGACATTTCCCATATTTCCACTAGATCATTAACTGCACCAGAGCGATACCAAAACACTCAGTCCTACAGAGTGCAGAGGCGTAAACCCCAGGCAGATAATATCTAATGAAACAACCAGATAGAAGGAACCAATAACCACGCAAGTTGTACATTCAAGGCTCAGTTAGTCACATCAAGCTGAGTTAGTCATACAAATAGTTTCCCTTTGGAAATTCATTTCAGCTCAGTTAGTGTTTCCCAAAACATTCCATAAAGTCCATTAGCAAAAGTATCTGAGTACGAGAAATCGTACAAAACATTCCATCAAGTCCATAACACATCAAGCTGAGTACGAGAAATCGTACCTGGTAATCGCTGTAGCAGTTCTAGTCGACTTGTGCAAATAATCAACAATACTCTGAGGAATATTAAAGGTAGTCTAACATCAATAACTTGTAACCTAAGTTAAACTTAAATAAATTCCTCACTCTTATTTCTAAGTCTCAATTGTCTTTTAAGCCCTCACTTAAATGTAATGTATAACCTTTGACTTATATTAGAATGTTGTATAACCCAAGGTTGTAAGACTAGGGTATGTATGTTATTAACACTTGTTAATTGTTACACTCTTATCCACTTTATTCATACTTAACCCTAATTCTCAACTCAAGACTCTTGAGACCCTTATATCATAAGTGTGTATTATATTATCCATCTAATCTTAGAATCTCAATAATAATTTTTAAGCTTAATACTTTTATTCCTAATTTAGAATAAATATCGGGTTATGACCTATGATAGGTTTATCTTAGAATATTATACTATTATTTCACAATGTAATGATTATGTATTTTATCGATATTACCAAATAATCCATTATGATTAAGTTTTCCCCTCAACTTAATTAAGATCTACATCCTGTATATTGGAAACATGGTGTTATAGATGCATTTTATGATAACCTAATTGAGTTACTACACTCATTTATCATATGTTTAGTTTAGGATGACTTTTATTACAACCATCTAATAATCTTATCATATGATGTTAAATTGCTTCTCATCTTGAATAACTATATTATAGTTAACTTAGATTTATCGAACTCTTACATTTAGTATTTCCAAGGTATATCATTTACTTTATCATTAACTATATAATAAGGCACTTTAAGATAACCTTTTATTTATCCTTGCTTACATTTAATTTCCCAAATGTTTTATTTTTTACACACATTCCCGCTATAGACTATGTATAATCCTTTTATACTAAATTTTAATAAACTTACGTCTTAAAATACATTTTTCATATTGTTTACAAACCTAAGGTTTCAAAGGAATAACTTAATAAATTAATCTCCTTTATTATGTTTTAGGATGAACACTATATCTTAACATAAGGTAGAATTTATCTAAGAATTAAACTCTCATTCACAAGTGAAATTGTCAATTACTTAATAAGATAATATGTTCTGAAAAATCCTCATTCCTTATACTCAAATGACACATTAATATTTTTAGTGTCGTAAAGTAGATCAATATAATCTCTTATGTAACTTAGTTTTATCTAATAAAAGGTTCAAAGGTTTTAAGTATCAAATTCCTATTTATAAACCTTTCTATAAATTCTAACTACTAAATACCTTACTTAATTGTAGACTCACATCCTAAGTGTTGGTAATTATATTATAAATGTATTTCATATGGCTTATCTATTGCCAAGAAACTTAAGGATTATTATTTAGATAAATTCCCAAATCATAGTTTAATGTAGTTTTATATCATAATCCTTTTAATGATTTTAACTTAAAACATTAAGTTATATTTCAATACCTTAAATGTTAAGAAATGATTAAATCTAGACTTACTAATCCACCTCACATTCATATGTGAAAGTATTTTATTTACTTTATTATTGTTTATATATCAAGAACATTTAGATGTAAAAGTATTACATTTATTTATCATTAATTATAGAATAAGGTCTATTTGTGTAACATTTTATGTAATCTAATCACAATTTTTCCTAAGTTTTAACTTATTAATTACTTAACCCAATTATAGACTTACATTATGGTCGTTGACTAATACTATACATGTATTTTAATACGGTTTATATAAATCTTAGAAATTCAAAGATAACTCCTTAAGTTTAATAATCTTAATTTATTACCACCTCATATAATATTCTTTTATTAGTATTATGTAGAGGTTTAGTTTATCTCATTAATTCCTTCATATTATATTTCCTATAAGGCATTTTATTTCTTTTATTTATTTTTTTTATGTGTATATATATTAGGATTTATTCAAGACATTCCTTGTGTAGTTTTATTGCACTTAATTATTTATACTAACTTTTACACATACCTACATCCAATATATGGTTTTAAAATAAAGTATTTTCCCTTAGTTTTCGTTAAACATATTAGCTTCCATATTATGTATAATAAATAAAATGTAGTTTAGTTAAATTCCTTGATTTAATATAAGTTTCTATTTATTTCCCTCATATAAATATATATATAAATATATGTAACAATTTTTACTTCACTTAAAGTTAGTACCCAAAATATTTATAAACATACTGTATTAAATGTTACTTAGTCTTATTATATTTTTCCCAACCTATAAAGTTCATTAATCAACTATACTTTAATTTTTGATTACATTAAAAACCATATATTATAAGTTATTCTTATGAAAAACTCATAAACACAATTTTTAAACCCATTTACAATTGTCCAAAATCCCCAAATAAATATAGTAACTATAACATTTTAGACATATTATAAAATTTTTATTTCATAAAAATATCTTTTAAAATTATCCAAATAATTCCATAATACTCGTAACTTGCAAAAATCATAACTTATGTTTAAAAACTCAAAACCCAAATTAATTTACATCAAAATAAACTAGACTTTATAAGGAATCTATGGTTAAAATTTCAAGTCAAAATACATTCGGGAAGGCCATTAAATAAATCTAGCAAGTTAGGGCTTATTTCTGAAAATAATATAAAAACTTATACTTATATTTTGAAACGTTTTAATCGTGGCCGTCCGTTTCTTTTAACTGAGATCGGACGGCTCCTGATTGTCGAGTTCATCATCGAACTCAATCTCCTATTCGAGTACTAAATCTCGTTTTTCTCACAATCTACAGAACGAAATCGAGTGATTCTTGTTCCTATCGACTCGAAATCAAATTCCGGTTCTAATGGTACCAATTTCCCCAATTTTCATGCAGAATTGAACCGATTCGAAAACTGGGTTCGAAGTTAGGGTTCATATTGAGTTCAATTCAATTTTGACAATTTCTCCCATTGTAATGCATAATAGACTAAATTGGCATGTGGGTTTGAACGGGAATGCAAAAACGAAGAGCGTAGATGGTGGAATTTGGTCTGAAACTCACCGGAGATGCGCCGGTTATGAAATCGAAATCAATTTCTGGAAAGGTCAATATTTTATGTGCAGTTCGAGTAGCCTACTTCTCGAATCAACTCGCACCAACTGAAAGAGATTTGATTCATGTAACCTATCACAATCCAAACTAGACATGTAACTCTAGATGTTAGTGGAAGAATCATTGAATTTGATGAACTAGGGAGAAAGTTACAGATCTCACAAGATCGGTGTTTACCTAGTTGGTTTCGGGATGAACTGGGCAGATTTCCGACCGTGATCGAGTAGGCTACTTTAGACAGATTTATCTCCCAAACCAGTGCGAATCAGCCTTGGCCATCAACATGAAAGTTGTAGAGGGATTAGAGATCTTCAAAACAAGCTAAAGAACAGGAAATTTGGATGAGAAATGAAGAAGTTATGGCGTGACGAAGTTTACCCGATTTCAGAAAAAACTGGAATTCTGGGTTACGAATTCGCAAGGAAGCAACTTTAGATCGATTTTCCCGTCGATGTAGAAGGAGTTAGATGATGTGTGAGTAATGGTTGGAAAGAGGAGAAGAAATCGAATGAGACAAACGGCATACCAAATGGTGGAGTAGGGAAAAAGATATAGGTGTCTAAAGATCGACCCTTGGCATGCCATAACTGAAGGAAATCTGAAAAGACTAAGTTAAATCGGGCTGACTGGGCGCGACACGTGTCCTGGACACGTCAGCATCCTTCAAAATTTTGGCTCTAAACTTCAATTTATCATAACTTTGGCTAGGATGATCCGTTTTTAACGTTCTTTTTATCGATCTTCATGGTTTTTCATAAACTATTTATTGGTATAGGTTTCATGGCCTGGTTTGACCATTCTCAAAAAGTCAACTCTAGCAAGGCTTAATAAGCTCTAAGGTTTCTAGAATTTTATATTGACTTTTATGTTTCAAAACAATGTTCCAACACTTCCTAAAATCTTTATAATATATTTGGAGTGTTTAGAAATTTTCCCAAGATTTATTGGCTTATAAATCTTATTATTAAATTCATAATACTATATAATAATGTATAATAATTAGGGTTAAATAGGAGAAAACCCCTAAATAAATTTCACAATTCCATATAATAATTTAATATTCATAATTCCATACCATAATTTAATATTAATAGTATTATTTATGGTTTAATAAAAGAAATCCCCTAAATTAATTTAAATTAATTTAGGGGTATTTCAGTATACAAACAGTGTTTTGTCGACCTTACCTCTTCTGAAATTTTTTTCCAATAGATAGGAGGAGAAGCGATCATACCATGATCTTGGAGCTTGTTTGAGCCCATAGAGAGCTTTGTCAAGCTTGAGCTTCATGCCTTTCCCTTCTTGTGTTTCAAAACCTGATGGTTGTTCTACATACACTTCTTCCTTGACATACCCGTTGAGAAAGACACTTTTGATGTCAAGTTGAAAGAGTTGAATTCCTTTATGTGCGGCAAATGCAATCAGTAGTCGAATAGATTCCATCCTTGCTACTGGAGCAAAGGTTTCTTGGAAATCTATTCCTTCTTGTTGATGATATCCTTGTGCTACTAACCGAGCTTTGTTTCTAATGACTTCTCCCATTTCATTTAGTTTGTTCCTAAAGACCCACTTCATGCCAAGTACCCCTTGATGTGTGGGACGGGGCACAAGATGCCAAACTTTGCATCTTTCAAACTGATTCAATTCCTCTTGCATTGCCTTAATCCAGTCTGAGTCTTGTAGGGCTTCTTTAATGTTTTTAGGTTTGATAGGTGAAACTGTTGTGGAGAAGACCAAGAGATCACTAGTTTGTGCTCTGGTCTGAATTCCCTTGGAGATATCTGATATAATGTTCTCCAATGGGTGATCTTTGTACAGGACTCGAGATTGATGAATGGTTGATGGTGATAAAGAATCTTCGACATCAGTGTTTCCTTTGTTGTCATGTTGATGACCAGTTACTGACCTGTCGGGCAGGTATTCCTTAGTCGGTGATTCATCTTTGGTATTTTCTGTGTGATCTTGTCTAGCTAGATCAAATCCAAGAGTTTTTAACTTCTTTAGTCTCTTTGATCTCATAGGTTTCAGCTTCGTCAAAGACCACATGTACACTCTCTTCTACTTTCAGAGTCCTTTTGTTGTAGATTTTGTATGCCCTGCTCCTTTCTGTACCCAAGGAAGATATCTGGATCACTCCTGGCATTGAACTTCCCTAGAGAATTCTTTCCATTGTCATGGACTTAAAACTTACAATCAAAGATTCTGAGATGACTTATGCTTGGTTTTCTACCATTGATCAGTTCATAGGGTGTTTTGTTGAGGATTGGTCGTATGAGCATTCTATTTGTGATGTAACATACAGTTGCTATAGCTTCAGCCCAAAAGACTTGGGGAAGATCACTCCCTAGTAGCATGGCTCTAGCTACTTCTTGTAATGTTCTATTCTTGCGCTCAACTACCCCATTTTGCTGAGGTGTTCTTGGTGCTGAATATGTGTGGTTGATTCCATATTGGTCACACATTTTCATGAATTGTTGATTCTCAAAGTCTGATCCATGATCAGACCGAAGGGCCTTGATTTTGAGGTTGAGTTGTACTTGAATTTGTCCTGTAAATGCTTGAAATTTCTCAAAGACTTCATCTTTGAGAGCAATAAAGATAGTCCATACAAATCGTGAGTACTCATCAACAATAACAAACACAACCAATTTCCTCCGAAGCTTCTAACTCTCATTGGTCCGCATAAGTCCATATGAAGTAGTTCGAGTGGCTTAGATGTACTTACCATATTCTTTGATTTGAAATAATTTTTAGTTTGTTTGCTTCTCACACAGGCACCACAAAGATTAGTCTCAGATTTCTTAATCTCAAGGAGACCTCTAACCAACTGATTTTTGACTAGTTTCCTTAGCAAGGATATACTGACATGCCTTACTCTTTTGTGCCATAATGTGGAGTCATCTATTGATGCAGTTAAGCATGGAAGGTTTAGACTATCAATATCCTCCAGACTGGTTACGTATACATTTTTCAATCTTTTACCCCTTAACAACTCATTTCCATCACTCAAACTTACTATGCTACAATGTGTAGAATAGAAGTGGGCTGAGTTACCTTTGTCACAAATTTGAGATACACTGAGCAAATTCAATTTTAAGCCATTAACTAATTTGACATTATCAATGACATAATCAGAAGTAAAACCAACCTTACCTACACTAATATTTTTTCCCTTTTTGTTGTCGCCAAAGGAAACAGTTCCTTGGCTCTCGGGTTCGAGTGAGAAGAATTTCCACTTGTCTCCTGTCATATGTTTAGAGCACCCACTGTCGATGTACCAGCAGGGGTCCCATTCCACTTGATTCTGCGCTTAACAAGTTAGTAATATGGGGTTAGGGTCCTAAGAATATTTAGACTCATTTCCACTAATTGATATTATTCTATGATCATCCTTGACTACCCATATTAGCCCAATTTTCTTTAGTTGCCAATTCCTCATAAATCTCGTCCTATGGCATTTAGCTTTGAAATGACCTGGTTGTCTGCATAGGTGGCAGATACCTCTTTGACGGGTTCCCGATGGGTGCCCGACCGGTCGTTTGTCTTTCCACATGGGTGTCCTAGCATCATTTTCTAGTTTTGCATGTTTTTCTTTAAAAGACGCTAGTTCCTTTTCTTTCTTGTCAAGTGCAGCAAACAGTTCATCGATTTCAGGGACAGCAAGAATTTCACTATAGTTAGTTTGTAATTTTTTAAGTGCATTCGTGAGTTTCACTACCTTATCCTTATCCGAGTTTTTCTTTAGCTTTCATTTTCTTCTAAGAACTCCTTGTTTTCATTTTCTAGTGCCTCTAGTTGATCAACCAATATAAGGGAAAAGTTGTTGAGTCCTAGAAGTTCAATTTTTTGAACTTTCCTTCTAAGTCGAGAGTAATTTACCTTGATTTGTTCCTCTTTCTCCTCTGATTCTGATGTTTCCCTGTCTTAGGCCATCAAGCAAACTTCTTCAAGGCAGAGGTGAGCATTTTCATCCCTAGCAGGATCGCTGTTTGTGGTTTGACTTTCATCACTGAGTTCCGAGTCTCCCCATGCAGCAACGAAGGCTTCTTTCTTTGGCATTTTGTTGAGTAATCTCCTGACAGGTTTCTTGACCCTGTCGTTGTCCTCTCGGGGTCGTTGCGGGCAGTCTTTAATGTGATGCCATATTTTGAGCATCCAAAACACTTGTCATTGCTCTTCCTTTGGTGATCGTCAGATTTCTTGGAGTCCTTTCCTCTTCTCATATTATTCTTGAGAAATTTTTGAAAAAACCTTTTGGCATAGAGGACCATCTCATCGTCGTCTTCTCCTGACTCAGATTTTTCAGCTACCTGAAGGGCTATGCCTTTTCCTTTTTCTCTTATTGAGCTTTCTGAACTTCTTCATTGTAACTTTAGTTCAAACACCATTAATGATCCTAGCATGTCTGCCAGAGACATCTTTGAGAGATCATGGACTTCTTGCATGGCATTGACTTTGCTATCAAAGGACACAGGAAGTGATTTGAGGAATTTTCCAATTTGATCTTCATTTGAGATAGTTCTTCCAAGCACAAGCATTTCATTGATCAACTTAGTGAACCTAATGTGCATTTCAGAAATGCTCTCTTTTTCTTCCTTTTTGAATAGCTCCCAATGAATAAGCAATAGTTCAATGCAAGTCTTCTTGATCTCGTCATTTCCTTCATAGGTAACTTCAAGAGTTTCCCAAATTTCCTTGTCTGTTTTAGCTGAGGGTACCTTGGAGTACTGCTCAGATAGTAATGCACAATGTAGGATTCTTACTGCTCGTGCATTGAATATGTAACAACCCCAAACACGGGCTAAACGTTAGGGTCGTCACACGTCGCGTGCTATACTACCTAAGCCACGCAAGGCTCTAATCCGAACGAACAATAATAACCAAAAGGAAGTCCTTAAATAAATACCAAATGTTTACAAAGTATCCAAAACGTAGTAATAAAGCGTATGCCCGAAGGCTACAAGTATTAAAGCTTAGCCAAATACAATATCAAAAGATAAGGTCAGAAGTCTCAGAATCCAAAATGCAAATACAAGGTAAAAGCTACAATCCGAGAGCTCATGATCTCCAGCAATGATCAATCTGCAATGATAATATGTTTGTGGAAAGGGGTTAGCAACCACAACTCAATAAGCAGCGACCATGTTGAAGACTTGGTTTTGCAGATGATTGCCTTCTCAGTCAGAGTCGCACTGCAGAACCACTAGCCCTCAAGTTCTTCGAACACAAGTAGCTCTACACCCAGTCCTGGTCAACCTATGGCGCGAACTTAGAACCAGTCGACTCCGACTTTCATGGAGACGTGGACGACAAGCGTTATGGAGATCGTGCTTCAGCAAGTGCCTCCGATACTTGCGCACCTAATTCAAGACGTTGCTCCATGATGTTACTTCCGACATTTTAGGATGCCTTTTAGTTGTATACAAGCACAGATCTATAATTAGATTAATCACGTATCCGAGACTAAGCTTTAGAGAGAGAGAAAAAGGATTGTTTGAGAGAGAAAACATTTTGAGAGACATTTGTGAGATCTAGTCAATCAGCTTAGGTATTTATTACCAAGAGAGCACACATAGAACACTCTCATTTACTCCTTGTTACGCATTGAACTAAGCCGAGAGTAGAGCGAGTGTTGGATGAGACAGAGTATTTCTGTCGATTCCCAAGATTAGGTTGCAATTCACATTGAATTTCAATAAAGCAGAATCCTATCTTCTAAAGTTTATACAAAAAGCTTCCACGTTATCTCTTTGCAAGTACTTGTCTCCAAGCAGGGTCGGTCTAAGACTAACACCTCAGACCTACTCGGTCAGCACATCGATCCTGTCAAGTGGTAGCAGAGCCTGCGTTGGTTGACAAATCTCTCAAAATGGCGGAAATCTCAAACTCCAACAACAACAACAGGATGCAGGTGGAGAATCCAAAATTAACCTCCACAAACTACAACATGTGGAAGAATGAATTGGAGTCGCACCTCCAGTCACTCAATCAACAACTTTGGACGGTAGTGACTAAAGGTAACTTTCCATTGCCTAAAGGAAAGGATCCAAGCTCTTACACTGCTGAAGAGCGAAGATGCGTCGAGCTAAATGCCCAAGCCGTACGAGTAATCTACACAAGTCTCTCTCCACCCGAAAGAATAAGAGTGTATCACATCAAGATGGCAAAATATATCTGGGATCACCTTCGAGCTGTTCATGAAGGCAACACCGAACTTCATAAATCAAAGATACAAGAGCTGAAGAAGGACTACGAGAACTTCGTAGGAAAGCCTGGTGAATCTCTTAACGACATGCTCGCGAGATTTACTGAACTTTCTTCCACAATAGAAGAGCTGCAAATTGGAAAGTTAAATGAAAATATCAACAACAAATTTCTAGACAGCCTGGGGGAAGAATGGGCCGAAAGTGTTATCTCTACAAAAGCTTCCAAAAGCTTAGAGAAATGGACCTTGACCGATCTAGGGTCCTATCTTCAGTCTATCAACAAATACAAAATGAATGTCAAAAACAGAGGTAATACTTCTCTCCCAAATCACACGGTTTCCTATTCTAATGTAAATCAAGCTTTGCAGGTGAAAACTACCCCTAGTCAGACATTAGCTCAACAGCATGAGTCGTTCCACTATGAGACTACACCTCCCAATCAAGACCTAATACAACAACTGCGTGATACACTGATCGACGACATAATCGAGGAAGGTTTTACGAATAACTTCGAGGAAATGGCCATGCTGGTCAAAAACTTCAGGAAATTCATGCGAGATCGATCAGAAAGGAATGGTCTAAACAGATCTGGTCAAAACCAAAATCGGTCCTATCAACCAAAATCAGCAAGGGAACACTGAAACAGGAGATCGAGTATGCTTTAATTGCTTGAAACCGGGGCACTACGCCAACAACTGTCCACTAAAGAAGAAAGATGATCGAGAGCAATCGTTACTGGTAGCAAATGCAGCATGGGGAGACTCTGACTCGGAAGAGCCAGAGATCGGAACGTCCGGTTTAATCTGCCTCATGGCTCACAAGAATCCAGGATGCAAGACTCCCTCTTCAGAGGTAATTGAAAATTTCTCAGAGTCATGTGTTGTTCCTTCTTTAGATTTGTCCACTTACTTCATAGATCCTAATCATCCTGAATTCAATTTGACAGAAGAGCAAGAAAGGATAGCTTTACTTTATGAAGAAATACATGTGTTAAAAGGTCATGTCAACAACGACCGTCTTAAACTCCAAAAGTCTGCCCAAAAAGTTGAAAAACTTGAAGTGGTTAAGAGATGCCACCTAGGTCTATCAGCTCATTGAAAAATCAAGGCACGTCTTATACAGAAAAAAATAAACAAAATTGCTCCAAAAATCCTGAAAAATTCTTTAAACCAATCATCTTTGTTCGAGAGGTTGTTGTCGTGCAAAAGCCAAAATACTTTGAAAACAAAACTTCGTGAATCAAGTGAAAGGCAAGCCAAACTCGGAAAAGAGATCGACTCCCTGATCGTCGCCCATAAAAAGCACAGATGGATTCGGTCTCGTCATCGAGTCCTCCTCACTGGCTGAAGAACAAAGGAAAAGTCAATCTACCCAAAATGGCCTCAAAACCCAACGATCTCTAATGGAGAAAGATCCAAAAAGAAAAATTTGAAAATAAATTTCGTTGCAAAAGAAGTATGTTCACCTACCCTCGTTACTGATTTGCGGTTACTGTGGTTACGACGGGCATATTCACACTTCTTGTCATAGCTTGGTCGTTATTTATCCTTCAATATGAGACACATACATACTCTGTCTGAAGCCGACGTATGCATAGCTCTTTTTCATCAAAAAGGGAACCCAAGTTTGCCTGGGTTCCCAAGTCTAACCATTGATTGTATTGTAGGGAGAGCAGATCGTGGACAATGACTCTTGGTTTCTGGATAGTGGATGCTCACGACATATGACAGGAGACCCTGACAAGTTCATTACTCTCTCTCAGCACCATGGGGGAAAAGTCACTTTCGGCGACAATGCTCATGGTGAAATCATTGGTATTGGAACCGTCGGTAATCCCTCTTACTTCAAAATAGAAAATGTAAATTTAGTGGATGGTCTTGGACACAGTCTTCTAAGTATCTCTCAATATGTGATCTCTCTAACGTTGTTCTCTTCTCGGCGTCAGATTGCAAAATTTTTGATGAGAAACAGGTTTTTTTAAAGCCACTGGTATAAGGGTGAATAACCTATACAAACTATCTCTTGAAAACTCTAACTTGATGGAACTCTTGTCTCAGTGTACAAGATAAAAACCATTCCTTATGGCATTTCCGATTAGGACATGCACATGGAAAATTGCTCAACAAAATCAAAAACAGTAATCTCGTTGTTGGTCTTCCTAAGATAAACTTTCAGACTGACTCACTCTGCCCTGCGTGTGTACAAGGCAAACATACTAGAGCAAGCTTTCCAGGAAAAAGAGATGTCTACAACGTCCCCGCTGGATCTATTACATATGGATCTATGCGGCCCAATGCGAGTTCAAAGCAAAAGTGGTAAGAAGTATGTCTTAGTCATTATGGATGACTACTCACGCTGGACATGGGTACTCTTCTTTAAAACCAAGTCGGAGACATTTTCTGAATTTGAAACTTGTTTCACATGATTACTAACTGTCTACCTCTGTCAAAACAATTCGTTCTGATAACGGTACAGAATTTGCATTATCCAGTTTTCAGAGTTTTACAGGACAAAGGGAATAGTGCATTAGACATCAGATGCTCGTACTCCACAACAAAACTGAGTGGTGGAATGAAGAATCGCACTCTAGTGAAATGGCAAGAACAATGCTCATTGATAGTAACCTACCAGCCTCATATGGGCCGAAGCCATCAACACAGCTGCATACATACTGAATCGAGCATCCATTCATCCCTTTCTTGGAAAAACACCAATACGAGATCATCAAAAGACGACCTCCTTCAGTAAGCAATCTACGTCACTTTGGTTGTCGCTGCTTTATTCGTAACAATGGAAAGATAACCTAGGCAAGTTCGCCTCCAAAGCGATGAAGGAATCTTCCTTGGTTACTCATCACAAAGCTGAGCCTATAGAGTACTCAACAAATGCACAAAATCCCTTGAAGAAAGTCCTCACATTCGCTTTGAAGAACTTTCTAATTCGGGCGACTGCGAGAATAACCTCAAGAACCTCATAAAGACACCAAGACACAAATTTATCGAAATTCCCGTAGCAACCATCCCTTTACCCCAAACACTCTTCAGGCAGACTCCTCCTCCGACAGCGATGACGACCCTGACGATTTGTTCAAAGATGCCTCACTTACCCCACTGATGAGCAACAACCTCAACCCACAAACCACACACCACATCCACCCTCCAAATCCCGAAACACCGGAAATCTCCCTACCCAACCATCAAGCTCCTCAAGAAATTCCAACAAGCCTCCGCTCACCCAATCACCCAAATATTAAGTGATCCTACAAAAGGAGTTCAAACACGCAGTGAAATCCATCAAAATCTCTGTGAATCTAACGCCTTTATTTCTACAATTGAACCCAAAAATATCCAACAAGCCCTAGGTGACCATGATTGGATGCAATGCAAAAGAAGAGCTACACTCTCTGCAACGGCACTCAGTCTGGCCACTTGTTCCCTGTCCAACAAACCATAAACCAATCGGTACCAAATGGGTGTTCGAAACAAACTAGATGATCAAGGGAATATCTCTCGTAACAAAGCCCGACTCGTGGTTCAAGGATACGCTCAAGCGGAAGGAATCGACTACGATGAAACTTATGCCCAGTCACTCGAATTGAAGCTATTCGCATACTTTTGGCTTATGTAGCTCATCGAGGCATGAAGTTATACCAGATGGATGTCAAGACGGCATTTCTACACGGCTACATCGACGGGGATGTTTACGTTGCTCAACCTTCGGGATTTGAAGAGCCAATCCACCCCGAGTATGTCTACAAGTTAGACAAAGCACTATATGGATTAAAACAGGCTCTCCACGGGCATGGTATGAATGTCTATCCTCCTACTTGATGTCTCATGGGTTTATCCGAGGTAAGGTTGACAAAAATCTTTTTACTCTCACCAAAGGTGAAGACATACTCATTGTCCAAATCTATGTGGATGATATAATCTATGGATCCACTATGCCAGAATTATGTACCTTCTTTCTTATCTAATGAGTAAAGAGTTTGAGATGAGTGCCCTTGGAGAATTAAAATCTTCTTAGGTCTACAAATCAATCAACAAAGAAAACGTCACTCAAATCATCAACAAAAGTACATCCAAGAGCTACTCATCAAATACAAGATGCAGGACGCCAAGGCGACCCCTACTCCGATGTTCGCAACTGAAAAACGTCATCTCGATGAAAAAGGGGTCACTGTTGATGCTACACTATAAAGAGGTATGATAGGTTCCTTGTTATACTTAACAGCAAGTCGACCTGATATTCTCTATGTTGTATGTCTTTGTGCAAGATTTCAGGCAAAGCCAAAAGAATCCCATCTGCAAAGTGTCAAGCGAATCTTTTGCATCTAAAAAACATCCAGGACATGTACCTCTGGTATCCGAGTACCCCTGACTTTACACTAATGGGCTACAGTGACTCTGACTTACAAAGCTCTTTGTTAGACAGAAAGAGTACGTCTGCACCGCACACTTTCTAGGGCTATGTCTTGTAGCTTGGAGTTCAAGAAACAAAACACAGTCGCCTTGTCATCTGCCGAAGCCGAATATGTCTCTGCAGCTGTTGTTGTGCACAGATACTATGGATTCAACAACAATACAAGACTACCTCATTCCTCCAACTTGTACTACAATTTTCTTGATAACAATAGTGCTATTGATTTATCTAAAAACCTCGTTCATCATTCCAGGACAAAGCACATTGAGATACGTCACCACTTCCTAAGAGATTGCGTTGAAAAAGGGTTGGTACAACTAGAGTAGTTCCCACTTCCGATCAACTTGCAGACATATTCACCAAACCGTTGCACGAGGTCCATTTGAAACTCTACGTTCACAACTAGGTATGACTCGTATGACTTAGCTAAGGTAGTATCTCCTTCTCTTGTTTAGCCATCACTTGGGTAATATGCATGAGTATGTCTATTGACTTAGTATGTCTGTCAAATAAAGAAACACCAGAGCATGAAACTCAATTTTTTTTCTTTGCGAAAAACAAACCGTGAAATTTAAGCCCTTTAATCCGCGACAACCTTTCTCGCCCAATCCGAATTTTTTTCCTGACAAAACGTAGAGTCTATATACAAGTTGTCGCCTTTTTTATCTTCTTCTATCCAGCACTCTCACACAGCCTTCACTGTACTCTTGCTTTCTCCGATTTCAATCCCTACTGCCTTCCTCACCCCTCAAACCATGGCCACCAACCCAAACCAAACCCTACATTCTCCAAGTCGATCTCTCTAATGATCCACAGCTTCTTCAAGCTCTAATCAATAAGCTCTTCGCCCTCCAAGCCAACAAACACTAACCTCCGCCTCCACTGCCGTCACACCCGAAATGTTCGTTGACACTCAATCTCTCACCACTCCTCTGCCCACAACCTCCACTGAACCAACTCTCACCATAAATCCCAAGCCGTCAACACAAAAATGGAAAACCACACCATGTCCCACCAAGAAATCAACACCACCAACAACCCCAATCATTCCCACTCCAGACACGATAACAAATCTCCACATCATGAGCAAATTCAATTTGGGTCCGTCGAGCCCCTGCTAAGCCCCCATTCGAAAACCCAAAACCTGAATATCCCCATCAAACAAACCAAAAATCCCGACACTGATCATACTTTTGAAGCCCAACCCTCTGCTCCTGAGCAATCACCACCCCCAAAGAAACTCGAAGAACCAAAGCCACTGCTCCCCGTCCTCCAACTACTTGAACTCTTCGCTCTAGAGCCAAAACCCAAACCAACATATTCTCATTCAACTCCTATCGTCACAGTCACTCCAGCTTCTCCGGTAATCCCAAGACCAGCTCCAGAGAAAACTCGAAGCGCAATAAACTCATCTACTCAAACTGACTCGGACACTGGTACTAGTTCCACAAGAAAGCGACTACGTCCTAAGACAAGTCCATCCCTCCAACACCACCTCCAAGGCTAGGTCTGATTGATACCCACAGCGCCGTCTACTCCCTCCTCACTGATGACTCCGCCGAGTCATGAAATTTGGTTAAAGGAAAAATGCTGGATCTTGAGTGGCTTCATTCAATGGGCTTCACCATGTTTGAAGAGATGTTCCATTTTCAGAACTGGATCCACTGTTTCACGGCATCCAAACCTTCCATGAAGAAGAGGCCTACCAGTTCTACTAGAATTGCGTCATCAGAAAGGGAAAAATAATGACCGAGGGTTGATCTCTATGAAAGAGGTTTTGCGGCAAGGGGTCAAGCACCTGATCGAGGAGTTCAGAGAGACTTTTTATGCGGCGCTTGTAGCTGCAAACAAGATTGATGATGCTGAGGTTTCAGGGGAAGACGGAGAACGGCTGCTGACACAGGAATGGACCAACGAGATGTCTAACTTTTTCCCCACTCCCTCTTAACCCATAGTACCTAGGATGACTGATTCTTGAACATTTGTTTTTTTTTTTTGCTCTGGTGGTTTGTTATGTGGCATTCGAATACTCTGCTTTTGGATATTGCTCATGCGTTTCCCCCTGATATTGGAAAACGGTGTATCCCGCGGCTGGTTTGTGCGGGCGACTATGTATGAACACCGAGTGCCTCTGATGGCCTCACTATGCTTTGGATTTGGTTTTATATTTCCTGTTAAGTAGATTATGAAGTAGTTACGTATTCTAGTTTTATCAGCTCTTATTTAACTGTATTATCTTAAGGGGGAATATTTGCTTAAGGGGGGACAAACAGTGAGCTGTTCTCCCGTGATAGTTGCTTTGCCTTGTTCTTCGTCTTTTCAGGTACAATCATTGAGACTTCTAAAGTTCAAGCTGGATACACTGAGTTTGCCATCATTAGCAAAAAGGGGGAATTTTGTTGAAGACTTGGTTTTGCAGTTGACTGCCTCCTCAGTCAGAGTCAGACTGTAGAATCACTATCCCTCAAGTTCTTCCAGCACAAGTAGCTCTGCACCCAGTCCTGATCAACCTATGGCGCGAACTTAGAACCAGTCGAATCCGACTTTCACGGAGACGTGGACGACAAGCGTTATGGAGATCGTGCTTCAGCAAGTGCCTCCGATACTTGTGCACCTAATTCAAGACGTTGCTCCATGATGTTACTTCCGACATTTTAGGATGCCTTTTAGTTGTATATAAGCACAGATCTGTAATTAGATTAATCACGCATCTGAGACTAAGCTTTAGAGAGAGAAAAATGATTGTTTGAGAGAGAAAGCATTTTGAGAGATATTTGTGAGATCTAGTCAATCAGCTTAGGTATTTATTACCTAGAGAGCACACATAGAACACTCCCCTTACTCCTTGTTACGCATTGAACTAAGCCGAGAGTAGAGCGAGTGTTGGATGAGACAAAGTACTTCTGTCGAATCCCAAGATAGGAAGCTAGGTTGTAATTCACATTGAATTTCAATAAAGCAAAATCTTATCTTGTAAAGTTTATACAAAAAGCTTCCGCGTTATCTCTTTACAAGTATTGTCTCTAAGAAGGGTCGGTCTGAGACTAATACCTCAGACCAACTCAGTCAGCACATCGATCCTGTCAGATCGTCATCAATGAGGTCGCTCAAAACAGCTTGAAATCAGAGGCAGAAGCAGAAGAGAATAACCATATTGGTAGTTACCAAATCAAACACTGGAAAACAGATTCAAGCAGTAAAACGGAACACACGGGTTCCCAGTTCAGAACACTCAGGGTTTACAATCAGAATGAGGGACAACAGTACAAAGCATAACACTTAGAAAGGGTCAGAGACCCATGGATCTAACAGATCCCTCGGCAACGCAGAAATGACCTAAAGGTCAAAGGGTCCTTCAAACCCCAGAACAGAAAGGGAATGACCCACACTTAGAATGACGTCTACATGGTATACCACAGAATAGCTCGACCCAGCCATTCATGGCTCAAAGCAAGGTACAGTGCCCCAAAACAGAGAGTTTGCAAAACAGAAGCAAACTTGCATTTAAATATGCCAAAACACTTAGAAATCAGCAGTACAGACTTAAAGGAGTCCAACGCCGCAAACAGCACTCAAACAGAGTTCAGACGAAGAAGTTATGCCAAAATAGAGGGGTGTCTGAACTTGTGTCCGGACATCAATGTTCAGACACAAGTCGAGACTCAAAACCAGAAATAGCCAAACGTCCGAACTTGTGTCGGAACATCAATGTTCGGACACAAGTCGAGAGTTAAAACCAGATATGTCCAGACATGTGTCCGAACGTTGAAGTTCGGACAAGTTACGAGAATTTCATTCGTGGTGGCGTCCGAACTTGTGTCCGGACATTCAATGTTCGGACACAAGTTGAACTGAATAAGAGGAAACTCCAGGGAGTGTCCGAACATCAAAGCTCGGACAGATGTTCGGACACACCAAAACTTTGAAAATCTGAGAGCGCCGAATGCACTGTCCGAACTTCAATGCTCGGACAGACATTCGGACATGCGCAGGGAACCAGAAATCAGAAGCGTCGAACAGAGGAAAACAGTACACAAAACCTTACAATTTGCCAGATTATCACACACTCCAAGTTAGATTGAAAAGCAGAAGACCACAGGGGTTTAACCGGTTAGATAAACGTAACAAAACAACATCAAATTGCACACATAAACCAGAACTTAAACCCTTGCCAACACCACGTGGCTGAACTTCCACACCGAATCAGAATCACCACTACCTCGAATTGAAGCGCAGAGAATTCAACAAATCTGTAGCAATCAACAGACCTCGACAATCCACAATCAGTCGCAACCCACAGCCTCTACATTCCAGCCAATTGAAGTCCCAAAAATCAGAAAACAAGAGAAGGAGAGGACCACACCGAATTACCAAATCTGAAAACATAACTTGAATTCGAGACTTGAATGTTCATTGCAGCAGCAACTACAATCCGGATGCAGAACCACAGTCGCTGAATTCCAACGAGGCAATAACCAAAATAAAAAACTGTAGAGAAGGAGGACTCAACCAAAACCACAATCTGAATACCGAACCTGAAGGCAGAAGGCAGCAGAACAACAGTGCAGAAGAAACTCGAAATCCAAAGCCGAATCAACAACAACAACACACCGATATCCAACGGGAAGAGCGCAAGAGAGAAAGAGAGAGAAGAGAACGCTCATTCAATTTGGAAGAAACAGTCGACGCTCCCACGAAGTACTGACGTGAATGAAAAGATTGAGAATTAGAAATAAAAATAAGGAATCCTTTCCTTATTAACTAATTAATTAATTACCTTAATTAGTTAGAGACAATGACCACCACGCCCCTCGCCTTTTAAAAGAATACCTCCGACGTCCCCAACTATCATAAGCAATGTAATCCCACTTAGAACACAAGATGCAAACCAGTTATAAAATGATATTACTAAATCTGGGTTATAACAGAATATCAGCTTCTTAATTGATCATCAGTCATGTTGTGGACTGATATGTCTTTTCCTTGAGCGTCTTGGAAGATGTATTCACCACATGATACTACCCTCCACATCCTTGGATCGTCAGACTTGATGTGAAACTCCATCTTGTTCTTCTAGTGAGTGTAGTTGTCTCCATTAAAAAGTGGTGGTCGATTTGTGCAGAACCTTCTTCTGATGCCATTAGGTTTGAATGAGACATTTTGATCCTCTTCCAAAGCAGTTAGCTTTCAAGATTAGACCCGCGCTCTGATACCAATTGAAACTGGCTAGTGCTCTTGATACTTCCTTGACCGGTCGTGGACGTCTCTTTGTCCTATGTGAACTACTTGATATTTCAGGGGAGTACTTGCTAAACTCAAACTAGAAACTCCTTTTCGATTGAGAATTTACACACAAAAATTCACTCAATATCCCTCCGCCCTACCTACGGGCTCTGGGATAGTTTAGAACTTTATCCCTAAGTCCTTTACCCTCTCCTGACAGCAGGCATACGATTCCCCAACCGTTCCCGACTGATCAGTCTACCAAATACACACAATATCCATTCATCAACCCAGTCCTACCCAGCTCACCAACTTCCTTGTACTTACACACACTTAGTCTAACTTACACTTGCTCTAGTTATCTCTCTTTTTCATGTATGACCATGTTGATTTGCATAAGACGTTATACATCGAATTATACAAGTAAGTTAAGATGTGTAACAAACAGCCTATGATCTCCTAGACTCTAGGAGTCGTTTGCTTCTTCCTCGCAGCAAAATAGCCATGCTCAAATATAGGCTGATCTTCAACTGCTTTGGAACCGTCAGGACATGTGTCACTCTGTGGTTGGACACGTTGGAGGTGAGTGCCCAGGTGGTCGGTCACCACTTGCACTCTCCACTTGCATGATCTTGATTGCCTCGTTAATGCTCATTATTTCTCTCCCAGGCTTTATTTAATGCTGCGTAATGAGTGCCTCTTAATAGCCCTGGGCTTGTCTTGTTATCTTGTTCATTAATGAGCAAGACTTTGTCGTGAGCTAGTTATTTGTGTGGATGCATGAGTGTGCATGAGTTTGTCGGCACACTTGATGTCTTTTGTCCATCTACTGCGGCTGATGCAAGAGAGGTATGATTGTGTAGTATTTGACTTCTTGTGTGTGCTATCGGAGCTCTCCCAGACAGGTGCCCGACTGGATGAGCACATGTCATGAACGGAGTGCACTTGCAACCTTGCGTGCTAAGCCACTCCTCTACCTGTTATCTAAATTATAAGTTCAACAAACATATTAGATAAACAACACAAGTTTGCTATCATCAAAACTAAAGGAACTTGATTTAACAAGCTATCTATTCTCCACCCTCTTGCATGCTTATCCCCGTAGCGACTACATAAAAGTTTCCATAGAGCAGCTATTAGTCATTGGGATCGGGTAGAGCACCTTTTCAAGTTTGAAGATAACGAACTAACCCTGATGCGCGAAGAATTCGACGCGCTTCTAGGAGCTAACACTTTAGCAAGCCGGTAGTACCAAACTTGATGCCTTCACCAGTCGAGACCCATATGCTCATCTACTTGCCCCCTCAACCTTGCAAAATGTTCAAAATACCCTTCAAGACACTCAAAACCCCCTTCAATTTCTTGGATAACCTTCAAATACCACTCTTGGATGACTTCCACACCCTTCAAACACCACTATTTATCCCTGCCAACAAGGCACAAACCCTCTTAAAATTGTTCAAGACTCTCCTAATACATCTCCAAGGACCATCAAACCTTTCGAATCTTCTATGGCATCCACAAGCCTTCGCACCTCAGGCCATACTCAAAACACCTGCTAATCTTTCCTTATCCGATAAACTTCTTTCTACATTGGCACTAGCTTGGCAGAAGAGCTCACCCTTTCAACAGTGTTCACTATACTTTTCCCCTATTCTTCATTGTGGCCCCTTAAAATTAAATCTTGGGTATCAACGAAGTTATGGTCGTCGAGACAACTACAAAGGAGTGTCACCCAGTATGAACCCAATATAAGAATCACTTGTAACACCCCCAAACACTGGCCTAGGAGTTAGGGGTATTACACGCCGCGTATTATTACATAATGACGCAAGGCTCTAATAAACGAACTTAAACAAACATCAGATAAGGCCCCAAACGAATACTTGCATAAAAGCGTTATCAAAGGGATGTGGAACATCCCAAAAGTTATTACAAAAACCCACCAAACTAATATCAGAAGCGGAAGCTAACAAAAGAGGCCCAAGGGCTCAAAGTCAAATACAAAACGTCTCAAAGAATCTAAATAACAAATCAAACTAAACTCCAGAGCTGCAAAGTGACCCTCGCTGATCAATCTGCAATGTTAGATAAAGTAGGGAAATGAGCAAACAACTATGCCCAGTAGATGACAAACTTCATCAACCAGCATGCCCAAAACATTTTATAGAATGTTAACAAATCAGAAGGAGTCGCAAGGAGTCCATAACATGTCGGAAAACAGAAGCAGAAGTCCACGCAATAAGGACTAAACAGAGTCAGAATCAGACAGAAGCAGAAAACAGAGCGGGACACTAGTTGATCACAGCATACAGACAGAACGAGCAACCAGCTCGTGAACAGAATGAGGAAACCTCACTCGTAAACAGAACAGGTGAAACACCCGTGAACAGAACGGGGAACATCACCCGTGAACAGAATGATCCTACATAGCGTGCTACGAGACAACGAAACCAGCCATCCAAAGGCTCAGACACAGAGATAACTAGGTCCCAAAACAGAAGCTTAAATACATATAAGCATATGTGCACCAAAGGCCCCAGAAAGCACATAGATAGCTTGGAAATCAGAAGGGGAATCCAACCCCGCAAACAGAAGTCAAAACGGAGCTCAAACGAGCAAGTTATGGTCAAAACAATACCATGTTCGAACTAGTGTCCGGACGTCAATGTTCGGACACAAGTCGAGACTCAGAAGTCGAAATCAGACAGATGTCCGAACATGTGTCCGAACGATGAAGTTCGGACACAGGTCGAACCTTAAAACAGAAGTAGAGACAGAGGTGTCCGAACATCAAAGCTCGGACTGATGTTCGGACGCTTTTCAGAAAACAAATACGCGTAGAGTCCGAGCTTGTGTCTGGACATCAATGTTCGGACACAAGTCGAAGCCAAAATCAGAGAATGTAGAAGGCTGTGTCCGAACTTCAAAGCTCGGACAGAAGTTCGGACACAGCGAAAACTTCAGAAAGTTTAAGCGCAGAAGGGCATGTCCGAACTTCCAAGATCGGACTGAAGTTCGGACACGCCGGAAAAACTCAGAAAACAGAAGCGATTTTCACACAGACAGAGGCATCAAAACAATGTCAAACATTATAAGTTTGCAGAAAACAACTTGGGGGTTTGTACAATATGAAACAACACTTAAACAGACGAATTCGCAAACCCAGAGCAGAGACGGAACACATTCAGTTCCAGAATTGAAACTCCCCAAGACTGAACACACAAGCCGAATCCATAAGCCACCTACCTCGAATTAACAGCAGATGAACCACAATCTGAAGCAGTAGAACCCAGCCCACGCAGACACCGAAATGCAGACCGAAACGTATTCCAATTCACTGAATAAAACACAATTGCAGAACTCCCCAATTCAGAAAACGGAAACTCAAACTCTGAAACTGGAATTGCAATCCAAAAACTGCACATAATCCTCACCTGAATTCTGCCGACGAAATCCCCAGACGAAGCCAATAGCAGTAGGAATTGATAGAGCGCAAGTACCAACGCTGAACCACAATCAGATTGCAGAGGAAATCAGAATGGGGAAAACTCAGGAACCGAAGAATCAAAGGGAGAGCAATCACAACCCTACCTCGAAGAAACCAGCAATTCGCAAAGACTGGCAATCCGCAGTGGAACCTTGACAGCAGAATAGTGGGGCTTGACTGATCGAGAGAAGGAACGGCGCTGAGAGAGAAGAGAGAGAAGAAGGCTGGGAACTGTCAAATGAGAGAACGATCTGATCGTGGTGTAGAGCATGAGAATTAATTAACCAAAGAGTTAATTAATACTTACCAAAATTCATTAGGAGGGAAAAGTCCACCTTGTCCCTCTGCTTATTTAAAAAGGACTCCCACATCCAACGTAACAAAAGCCAACTTAGAATTACATCGAACGAAATAAAAGGCTATGAACTTGGGGTATAACATCACCTCCCCCTTAAAAGAATTTCATCCTCGAAATTAAAGCGTACCTACTGCTCGAAGAGGGCGGGTAACTTAGAACGAACTCGCTTTCGACCTCCAGGTCGCCTCTTCCTCGGACTGACCCGACCACTGCACCTTCACCAAGGGCATGGTCTTACTCCTGAGCTTACGAACATCTCGAGCTAGGATCCTCAAATGAACTGCCTCGAACGTGAAGTCCTCCCTCAACTGAAGCGGACTGAAGCGATCACATGCGACGGGTCCGGAATATACTTCCTCAGCATGGACACGTGGAACACACTGTGAACACTAGCCAACGACGGTGGCAAAGCTAAACGGTAGGCAACCGGTCCGATCCTCTCCAGGATCTCAAAAGGACCCCCAAAGCGAGGGCTAAGCTTGCCTCTCTTCCCAAACCGTACGACTCCTCGAACTGGGGACACCTTCAGATACACATGGTCGCCCACCTCAAACTCTAGAGGTCGTCTCCTCTGATCGGCGTAGCTCTTCTGACGACTCTGAGCCACAAGCAAGCGCT